>CM033474.1:74136038-74736038 GCA_019447015.1 Hymenochirus boettgeri
CATGAGTTTTCACGTATTTTCGGGACTTTTTCGAATTTACGAGTTTCATGTATTTTCGAAAATATTAACTTAGAAATACAAGTAATCCTCGTATTTCTAATATTTTCGAAATAGTATAGTGAGGATTAAAGGGTATGTCCAACCCTATAAAACTTATTTTGAATATGCTGCTCCCCTATGTACCCAGCCCCCAACCGCATTAAATATATTTTTCAGAAAGACCCCAAACTCCTTACTTACTCCCTCGTTCCTCGCCGCACTGCCGCCCTCTGCTTGCGAGAATGCAAGCAGAGGGGCGGGACCGGCAGTCGCGTCGTGATTGGCTGAAGCGGAGCCCAATCACGGATGAGGCGGGTCATTCAGTGCAGGCGGAGGACAAGCGGAGAGTAAGTAAGAGTTTGGGGACTTTTTTGAAAAAAAAAATATGCGGGTTGGGGCGTGGGGGGGACATGGGGAGCGCATTTAAGAGGGATTGACGTAGGGGGAAGGGATAGTAGAAACGAGGGAGAGGGAGGGAGAGAGAGGGGAGAGGGGGGGGGAGGAGGGGGGGGGAGAAGGGCTGCAGTGCGCATGGCAAATATCTACCGGAGGCAAGTAGCAGGCAAAAGCCCTGCTATCCTACTGGGTTTTAGATTTTGGGGACTTTGGGGGGGTTTACGGGACCTATGAGGGGATGTGAGGGTAAGGATTAAACTACACTAATGGTGGGCAGTAGTGTTGGGGGATCATATCGTTTGAGGGTGGACATGCCTTTAAGAGAAACTCCTTGTATTTTGGAAAATTTTGTGTTTCCTGTATTTTGGGAAAATTTTCGAAAATACGTGAAACTCGTAATTTCGAAAATTTTCGAAAATACGAAAAATCCGCGAATCGGAAGTTCAGAAGGCGGAAAAATCCGGAAAAATCCGCGTCGGAACGGGATAAATCCTCAGCGGATCCGGGTTTGGATCCGCGAACTGGCCATCCCTAGTTACATATACTGCAAAATTGAAATTCTTAGCAATCCTATATCATGATATTCAATCCTAGCAATCATATTTTTTGGATGCCCCCCAGCCCTGGTCTGAGCCACAACGCAACAACGCAACACACACCCTTCCCAGCAGCCCTCACACCCCAAGCACAAAGTTTGCCTTTTTTCCGTCACCCTAAAAGTTGCAAATTGAAACGGGCAAACTTACTGCAAAATCACATTATCAACGATAATGACTCTACCACAATACAAACCGCCAAATATCATTGATTTATAAAAAGGTCCAATTTTGGCGAAAATTACATATATATGGAGGTGAAAGTTAAACGCACCTTTATAGATATGCCCCCATAAAGTTGGGGTTGAACCAGGGATATTTCTGATTTCCACCTGTAGTCAGAAGAATTATTTTTCCTTCATAATTCTGGTGGAGGGTTTTTTGCCTTCCTCTGTATCAACAGAAAGAGGAATTGATTATTTCTCGTGGGTTAAACCTGGATGGTTGTATGTCTTTATCAACCTCAAATACTATACTATACTACTATATCTACAGATTTACTGATGACATAATTTATTGATTGATCTATGGGAAATATTTAGACCAGGTTTTAACAAAAGCAATGTCTTTCCTTGTTTTTGGCTTCAATGGTTGATTAATTGACTATTTGTTCTATTAAAATATAAACAGACATAAATATGATTTGTTATTTGCATGTAATAGTAAAATTTAAGGCTCAAATTAACTTAAATAGTAAGTACTAAGTACATTTTGTATTCATAATAGTTATTTAATTTTCGACTTTCTGGCACTATAATGGAGCCATCCCGAAGTAGACAAAAACAGAGTTATTGAGGCACAGGGTCACAGGGTCACACACGTATCCGGTCCGAGTGGACCAAGGTGCTGGTACTATATCAATGAATATATTAAGCAAACAAAGGAGAGAAAGAAAGTACCCCGCACTCAAAAAAATACTGAATATAAATAAAAACCCTTTATTGGAGACCCATAAGGGTCCAATAGGGTACAACAGACAGGAAATAGATAGAAAAATAGTTAAAAACTCTAAAAACATATCATACATCGGTATTATCCTCTACATGGAAATAGCATAGCCAGTGCACAGAGCCCTGTCCCAACAGTCATATAAAGTCTAAGTAAGTACAGTCAGTACCTACTTATCTGTCAGAAGTGCTGCAGTACAAGACACAAAGTCGGGGGGGTCCCGATAAGAGGAAGAGGGCACGTGAGAGGGACACCGGTCACCAACCATTGAGAACGCCGAACGCGTTGCGTCTAGAAGCGGACTTTCTCAACAGCCAAGCAGCTGCTGAGAAAGTCCTGCTCTAGGACGAAACGCGTACGGCGTTCTCAATGGTTGGCTGACCGGTGTTCCCCTACAGGTGCCCATCCAAGATTAGAACATATGCAAAGACTTCTCCAGTAAGAGGAACTCTGTATAATCTAACATTACGGATTATCTAGCTATACATGTCTCTAGGGAGAATGGAAAATTTCCCCCAAAATATAGCCTGGATGTTGTTATTTATCTTACCTTAACATTCTCTCACACTAACCACACAAACAAATCACTGTCTTTTGTTTGATGTGTAAAGAAAGTCGTGTCAAACTGACAATGGGACTTACAAATCGGACCAATTATTTTGAGACTCACTTATTTGAGCTTTTTAAATTCCCTTTTAAGCATTTGTAAGATGGAGAAGTAAGGGAGCTTTATACATAATTCACGCTCTGTTCATTAAAATGCCATGTTTAAAACCATAGCGTAACGTGAACACAACATCCTGGTAGTGAGTGCACATTAGCCCCTAGCAGTCTCACAAACACAAGCTGAGCAAGCTGTGGATTGTCTGTCTTAACAAAGGCACTGAAAGTTCCTCTGTGAGTAATATTGATGGCCACACTCTTATTTAAAAAATTATTGTTCCTTTATACTGCCACAAAAATAAAGTATATTTCCCTTCTAAACCCCTCTTCTTACCAAGTTAACAAACTATCTCTTATGTGCATTTAGAACACAGTGCATTAAGTTATAACCATGGTTTAACAATGTAACATGTAAACACGGTAACATTTTATACCATACAATCAGTCATAACGACTACAGGAGCACCCTGCAGGGGCACCATAAGCCATAGGGGCCCTGAACTTCTTATATTTACTTCAACGGCACAGTCTAGTAGTTCATATGGTGATTGGTATAATATTGCCCGCAACCCCCGCACCTATATAAGGGGTGTGAAGGGGCTCCAGCACGAGTTGACAATCTGGCCCCCCTGCTGGCACTTATATGCGTGGCAGCGATCCTGCGAATAGCAGATCGCACAGACGCAAACTCATGGAGGGGGGGAGGTAGAACGAGTTGTATGGTCGGTGGACACACCCGTACACTCAACTGGGGGTAAGTTGCACATAAAACATTGGCTGAAAAAAGATATCTAAAAAGTCACTTTCAGTTTCTTTGGTAACTCCACAATTGGATCTAATGTTTTAAATAATTTTCAAAAACTAACAATTCCAAGAATTGTAAAGAGCAACTATGCCCCAAGAAAACCTTTTCAAATGTTAGTCTCTATCTCAGGAAGGTAGAAACTTCTTTGGTGGCCCCATGCATGAGCGGCAAGCTGTATTGCCCCTCGAACATTAAAGGTGCCCCTACATTAGTACTTACCTGAGATTGATGCAGGTCCCACCTGGCCCCATTTATTTGTGGACCAAATTTTGTGACAAGAAGACCTACCCTACCCTATATCACAGACAGGGCAATGTACCAGATTCTAATGTGATGGTCCAATCAATTGCAGTTTATGTATTATTGTGTTGATTTTAATCTTTGCCTAACCTTAATATCAGCTATTAGTTGGCTTTTGTTTGCAATTGCTGTGCAGTCTTTTATGACCCCCTCAATTCTTTAATCAAGCTAACCCTTGATATTTCACCGTTAGCATTAACATATGCTAAAAAGTTTCTGTATCAAAAAAATGATAAGGCTGAGGCCCCCCACACGCCAAAAAGTGCACGCATTAACTCTCGATTGCGAGCATGTTCCCGGCATGCGAGAGCGCATTGATTGCAATCGTAGCACAAAAATAGAATAAAAATGTGGACGCACATGCCAGCGTTTAGCAGCGCACCAGTGTGGCCATATCAACTGGCCACACTATGTGTCACTTTAAAAGAAGCCACAATCGGATCGCAATCACACTTAAAGCGCATAAGTGTGGCCAGCCCTAAGTCCCATTTTTCTTATAAACAGTGCCCAGGGAATATGGGAGTTGTAATTTTCATTTCGTCAGTCTATCTATCTATCTATATATCTATCTCTGACTGACTATTGTCTGTCTATCTATCTAACAAGGTAGAAAATCCAGGCACTCTCAGGACATAAATGAGTGAGCCATAAATGAGTGAAAGTCATATACAGGGTTATTCAAAAAAGTTATTGTTTAAAATGGTGCAAATGTTTTTGCCCCAACCAATCAGATTTAGCTTTCAAATGTTAAGCTGGGTACCCACGATGAGATATTTCGGTCCAATCGACTGTATTCAGTGTATCGGTCGATTGGGGATCGAAATGATCGCATCCGAATGCGGCCATGTCCGACCGATCGTTCGTCCGAATTGGACAAAAGTACGATCGACATGGTGGACAACCTCGTCTGATCGCGCGGTCCTCTATGGACCGCAAATTCGGTTGCTGTAACTGTTGGACGCGGCTGCGTTTTGCCGCGACCGACAGCCTTTCCTCCTGGCCGACAGGTTGAAAGTATCAACGGTTAGTCAGGAGGAAAATCGCTATTTTAAACGATAAGAAACTTTTATTGAATAACCCGTTTGTGCACAATATAGCTTAAATCCCATCCTTCCTATTAATTAGATAATTGCTCCTCTAATTAAAGTGCATAGTGTTACATGCTTCAAACTATAACCTCACTTTAATTAAAGTGCAATATACATCAATGCAATTTTTTAATAAACAATCTATAAAGTGCAACATTTTCATACATAATATAATTTAAATCTACTTTACATGTGGCAACACTGTTAAAGTGTCTATAGTTCCAATCTAAAATATGGTATATTTAAAATAGTGCATATTAAAAGGTGTTATGCTTAAAAGATATTTCTACAACACAAACATAGGGGTGGTATTTTAGGCTATTTAGTTCACTTTCAGGTTATTCAATAAAAGTTTTATAGTTTAAATGGTGCTAATTTTGCCTAACCAATCAGTGTTAGCTTTTCAAAAACGATAAGAACTTTTGAATAACCCGTATTTGCTTTCACTCATTTATGGCTTGAAAAGGTCTAAGAGGAGACTGAAACGTCGCTATCTGTGTGTTTTGACGTTAAATAAAAGCATTTTGTTTGCCAAAGTCTGAGAATGCCCCTGGATTTTCTCTACCTTGTTGGATATATAGGAACGTCACAGCGCACCTAGGTGAACTATCTATCTCTCTATCTTCTATCTATTTATCACCTATCTCCGTATATATCTATCCTATCTCACTCTCTCTCAGACACACTTTCTCACTCACATGCACACAAATAAACTCAGAATTTTCACACTATAACTGGCACAGATTTCCTCACACACAGGCACCAATTTTAAACAATCTATCTCACACCCAGGCATTCACATACATAACCGTAGACACCACTCCGCCAGCAGACAGGCATTCTTTCTCACACAAGACTTCTAACACACTATGGGGCATTCACAGAGGAGTATGATGTTAAGCCTCGATTTGTGGTGGCACTCGCACAGCCGGTGCAAATCGATTTATCAGAGGCTGCACGGGTTCTTAGCGCAAAAGTTTTTTTACGCCAGCTATATTATATATCTGGCATTATATAGTGAATTCACCCAGTGCGCACAGCCTCTGGTAAATCCCGTATGGAAGATTTTGCCCAGAGCATTTGCGCCTCTGGGTGAATCTCTCTGTTATTCTTTTACACACATAGGAACACACATATTCCACTTTGCACTTACGTTACTTTTTCGTAATTTGTTGATCAGCCTGCAGGTGGTTTACTCTCTCACTAGTTATTGTTTGCTTGTCTCAGCCTACCTTTCCTACTCAGCCTCAGTTTATCTCTTCTCTCCTGCATTGCTCATGTGAGCCTAAAGCTGGGTACACACAGTACAGATCATGAAAGATGTACAGATAGGATCTGCAAGATCCAGTCCTGTCATCTTCAAGATTCGCATCCACACAGTACCGGAGCATTTCTCCCTTAACATCACATAGGGAAACTCGGAAATGTGGTTTCCCTCAGCGCAGTAGACTCCCTATAGAGAGCCTAGCACGCCGATGAAAATTTTCGGTCTTTCCCGATCGAGCGTTCGTCCGACATAATTGTTCGGTGGCCGCGCGCTCTTTCGGAAAATGAAGGTACACACATAACGATGAAAGCCCCGATAACCGTCGGATCCAACGTATTGGTGCTTTATCGTTACTGTGTGTTACCCACTTAAAGAGGATCCAGACGAACGTCTGTACTAATCTACTGGGGCAATGTTGCGGGCCAACCTGTGGGCCAACAGGCAGACACCTCCGCAATTTGCCTAGGTTGCACATGCCTAGAAATTCCCTGCTTATAAGGTTAAATTAAATGCATGGTCTTTACTAAAAGAACTGTAGCATTTTCTGGATTCTAATCTTTAAAGTAATGCTCAGTGGCTGTGGGCGGTTTCTGGGAGTGGACCATGCAGCCGCCCCACAACCGATTTAATATTAAAATTGGGTTGCTTTTTGAAACGTTTAACATTAGCAACCAGATAATTTTCAGAAATCCGCAATGGCGATATATGAGTGCAATAGCTCAGAGTATCACCCTTTTACTATATATTTTTATATAGTTGGCTGCTACCTAATAACCTTCATTAAATCAGCTAATTCTAAGATTATATTAAATAATATTGCTATTATTTTTTCTGGACTCTAAGGTGAGGGCAGACATTTTGCAACCAGCCCAGTTTATTCTTCCAGATTGATGAAACAATGCTTTTACATTCTCAGGAGGGGGGGCAGTAAGGTGAATGGCTTTAGACAGCTTCAAACTGGAAGAACCAGGAAGCAGAAAGAGCAACAACATTCCTTAGGCACATTTTTAGTTAGATTTATGTTTTCTCAACTTTCTAACTCTTGCAATTAGGTTTATGGCGGTGGTTACCCTGTAAACAAATGTTACGTGAAGATGAGACTGTCCATTTAAAGTAAGAGAAGGCAATCTGTTTTTCTCAATTATACAAGATCAAGGACACACCTTGTGAAGATTGTAATGTTAACAATTGGTCAAGGAACGTGTACTGGTTTCAAGAGAGGTGTTAAGGAGGTCCATTTATTGTGAAAATAAAGAAATCAAGCCTAAATAGAGGTAGGGGGTCGACACCAACTGTCTTCCATGTACAATGCTGTTTTGACACCTTACTCTGGGCGTTCCTATCACACCTCTGCCCAACTATCCATCACGCCCTTAAACATTGGCTGTGAAGCTAATGGGATTTTCCAGGTACATAATTGGCCACAGATTCTGTTACAAAGTCATTTCTGAATTGATTTTTTCGAAAGCCAGTCGGATGACTAATCTGAAACGTCTCAAGACTCAACTTCAAGTCCGTTGATCTAATTGAATACAACAGAATACCATAGAACTGGATGAATGAGAACCTTACAAGCATATTTTCTAAGAGAAGCAAGTTTGGTAAAGAAATTACAAAACACACCAAAGTTACCCTGTGACAGAGTGCCAGGTAGGCTGAAAAACACACGGGTCAGAAGAAGACTAAATGGACTCTTCTCGTTATAAGGCATGTTCCACCCCTACAAAAAACCTATTTCAGTATAGGTAGGTGCCAGTGTCCACCACCAAGCTGCGTAATATTTCTTTAAAAAGGTTTTATGATCGTTACTTACAGAGCCTCCACAACGTTCTCTGATTTGGCTCCATGCTTGCGAGGTGTGCATCAGCAGGGCCGGACAGGCTAAGACGCTGGCCAATCACCAGACGCGGCTGAGTCATGAAACTCTGTAAGTAATGATCTAGCATTTTTTTTTTAAAGCAGAGGGTGGGGATGACTCACTGACAGCCTTTAACTTTCCCTGGACTTTGAAGACATGGAGGAGAACCATAAGGAGCAAGGATGTAAGGTAGGTTTTTTTAAACTACAGAGTTGGGCCAGTATGGAGTTAAATGTGTAGTTTGTGGGGTGGGCATGCCCTTTAACGTTTGATTTGTATAATGCAAACTGATAGTGGGATTCCGCCCAAACCCCACTTGCTCTGAGCAATCTCCCAGAGTAAGTTTCCTAGGCTGGCATGCTTGGGGGAATCTCACCGCATGTAGTATTTATACCGGCAGCTATCGTTTGTGCGCCAGCCTCTGGGTTAATAGACCTTGCGGGGGTCTCTTCGATATTGCGCTGTCTGCCCCAACACGTCAATCCGATCGTAATTAGGTTAGTGCGACTTTAATAACCCTGTTAAAAAAGCAACTTGCAGCAGCGCACATCCATTCCACATCCTGTGGTGTCTTGATGTTGGTGTAAGCGCCCAAGTATAATATTACATGGGACATTACTGCTGACTACCCAAAACCTACGAGGATTCATCAAGTTCTCCCTTATTCAAAGAGATGTTACATTTATTGCCACAGAGCTTGCTGATTTTACGCCAAAAACGAGCACCTGGAATAATTAGAGATAATATGGTTGAAACAGCATGCAATGAAACCATGACAATAATCGTGCTCCTGAGTGTGTTTATTGGATTTGGAAATAATAATGCAGAGGGAAGTTGGGCAGGTGCTTTTCAAAGCAGTGAGGTCAATAATTTATCTTTGTCACTGTGCTTGGAACGGACAATCTTTCTAATTTCGTCAATTAATTAAGGAAAACAGAGAGCGATATGTAGTAAAATCCATGGAAATGAGCTGCACAAAGGGAACAAAATGTCCATATAATAAAATCACTGTCGTTCAGCTGTCAGTGCACATTATTGTACCCATAATTAGTTTGGGTTTGGAACTATCCATTCACATTCACATCAAAGGTACAAAAACCTGTGTTTTTGCGCACATGACCTTAAAAACTCTAAAAACATTGTTTACTTGTATTCAGTAATTGGGAAAAACCGATTGAATAGGGATTCAGTAATTACTACTACATAGTAAAAGGCAAAACAAGCCGTAAATCAAAATAACAGAAACTTGTTGCTTATCCAAACCAACATCCAAGTGTAGATGTTGCCCTCAGTTTTTTTTACGTAAACACAGACATTTATACATTCAGTCTTTTAGTGCATTCTGGTATTTGTAGTTTCAGAACATGTCAAAGCCTATAACTTAAATAATAGAATTTTAAATGAAGCTGAGGCACCCCTTGAGAAATCAAGCATATCAAGCGTCTTTTTACAGCTTGCACAAGTGATTGCAATAAAATCCGAAACTGATCTACAACAGTCACTCTGGGTATGCGATTACTTGTGCACATGCTGTAAAGGCAATGTCCACCCCCAAAACTATAAATCCCCCCACTACCGGCCCCACTCATGTGTGTGTAAAATCCTTACCTTCACATCCAGTCCAAAGGATCTCCGGGCAATCCACCCCCCCCCAAAGTCCCAAATACTGGCCACCACGGGGATAGCAGAGCCCATATAGACTCTGCCTCCTGTTCCCCTCCGGAAGACGTTTGGCAGGTTGACTGACGTGCTTCCGTTTTGGCTCCCTCCCCCTAGTGAACCCTTTTTAGTATGTGTAGGCAATGCTCTCCCCCCCCACTGCTATAAAATTAATGCCAAAAAAGTCCCCCGATCATTACTTACTTACCTCTCTTTCGCCGTTTCTGAACTGCTGGCAGCCGCGTCCATGATTGGCTGCCATTCAGCCAATCAGAAGACGTGGCGGCCGTCCCCGCCCCCTGAGAGGAAGTAAGTAATGATCGGGGGACTTCTGCAATAATATTATAGTTTGGGGCTGGGGAAGCATTGCTACCTTCACATCTAAAGTTGTAATTAAAAGGGTGGCGTGCCCTTTAAAAGTCTCATAAAGGTACCATATATGTCCAATGTGTTACAAAGGAACATGGGAACCTCTCCTCCTTTTTTTTGTATATAAGGTAGAGGAGCTCAGTCAAACTACCCTTAACTTACTGGATCCTTTAGTGATGCCAAATGGCATTTTACTTTGCAAGCAAGGAGACCTATTTTTGTACTAATATGGCTCAATAAAGTCAAACCAGTCTATAACTGCCACTCTGGTATGCAATTGCTTGTGCAATGCTGTAAAAAATCTTATTGCGTTTGCTTAAAGGGCAATTATAGTGGGAAAATGAACTTTTTTTTCTTTCTTCCATGTGTTCTATAAATTCCCCCCCAACCCCAACGAGTGTTCCTTCAACTTTTTTCAGATTCCCCTCTGTCCTGAGATACACCAGTTAGAAAATACGTGATGCATATCCTCTACTCCTACTTGGACTGTCAATCAAAAATTCCTGTGACGGTGACCCCCCCCCTCCTGCTCTGTAATAAACATAGAGATAACCGCATTAGCAGGGGAGAGAAGGTAGCTTTGATGTTAGCTATAGGCTGCACTTGACCCCCCTTCTATAGCTTTCACTGATGTGATGATGGGTCACAATGTGAGAGATCGTTAAACTTTATGACTCCTTCTTCCGTGTCTCCAGAACAGCTTGCTTTTCTATTGGCCACTGTGTCAGGGTGTGTTTTGAGGATGTGAACTTTAACGTCCTACGGCACTAAAAGCTTGTCGTTAGCCGGAGCCCTTCTTGGTCTAATTGTTTCTAAAAACACAGAATAGTGTGCCACAGTGACTTAACTTGGACTACTGGTACATGTAGAAACTTTATCTTTTGCTAGAAAGAGAATCTAGAAATTCTGTGTACAGAGACTGAATCCTGGGGTCAGGAGTAGAGATGTCCGAACTTCACAAAATCCGGTCCGCTCGAGGATCCGCGAATTTTCGAAAAAATCCGAAAATTCGAAAATCGGCGAGCGGACCCGTTAAAATTAAAAATACCCTTGAAATAACGAGATTTTTCGTATTTTCGAAAATTTTCGAAATTACGAGTTTTCACGTATTTTCGTGAATTTTCGAAATTACGAGTTTTCATGTATTTTGGAAAATATGTATTTTCGAAAATACAAGTAATCCTCGTAATTTCGAATATTTTCGAAAATACGTATGTTAGGAATTAAGAGAAACCCTTGTATTTTCGAAAATTTTCGAAAATACATGTTTTTCCGTATTTTCCGGAAATTTTCGAAAATACGTGAAAACTCGTAATTTCGAAAATTTTCGAAAATACGAAAAATCCGCGAATCGGAAGTTCGGAAGGCGGAAAATCCGGAAAAATCCGCCGTTCGCGAACGGGATAAATCCGTGGCGGATCCGGGTTTTTTTCGGGGATCGCGAACCGGCCATCCCTAGTTACCATATGACTGCTAAAATTGAAATCTTAAGCAATCATATAGTCATATATTTCAATCCTAGCAATCATATTTTTTGGAATGCCCCCCAGCCCTGGCTGAGACCACACGCAACACGCAACACACACCCTTCCCAGCAGCCCCTCACACCCCACAGCACAAAGTTTGCCTGTTTCCGTCACCCTAAAGTTGGCAAATTGAAACGGGCAAACTTACTGCAAAATCAACATTATCAACGATAATGACTCTACACCGCCGAATATCATTGATTTATAAATAGGTCCAATTTTGGCGAAAATTACATCTATAATGGAGGTGGAAAGTTAACGCACCTTTAGAAATATGCCCCATAAAGTTGGGGTTGAACCAGGGATATTTCTGATTTCCACCTGGAGTCAGGAAGGAATTATTTTTCCCTTCATAATTCTGGTGGAGGGTTTTTTGCCTTCCTCTGTATCAACAGAAAGGCAGGAAATGTGAGTATTTCTCAGTGGGTTAAACTGGATGGTTGTATGTCTTTATTCAACCTCAAATACTATACTATACTACTATATCTACAGATTTACTGATGACATAAATTTATTGATTGATCTATGGGAAATATTTAGACACAGGTTTTAACAAAAGCAAATGTCTTTCCTTTGTTTTTGGCTTCAATGGTTGATTAATTGACTATTTGTTCTATTAAAATATAAACAGACATAAATATGATGTGTTATTTGCATGTAATAGTAAAATTTAAGGCTCAAATTAACTTAAATAAGTAAGTACTAAGTAAATTTTTGTAATTCATATATTATTTTAATTTTCGTACTTTCTGGCACTATAATGGAGCCATCCCAAGAGTTAGACAAAAACAGAGTTATTGAGGCACAGGGTCACAAGGGTCACACACAGTATCCGGTCCGAGTGGACCAAGGTGCTGGTACTATATCAAATGAATATATTAAGCAAAACAAAGGAGAGAAAGAAGAGTACCGCACTCAAAAAATACTGAATATAAATAAAAACCCTTTATTGGGAGACCCATAAGGGTCCAAATAGGGGTACACAGACAGGAAATAGATAGAAAAATAGTTAAAACTCTAAAAACATATCATACATCGGTATTATCCTCTACATGGAAATAGCATAGCCAGTGCACAGAGCCCTGTCCCAACAGTCATATAAAGTCTAAGTAAGTACAGTTCAGTACCTACTTATCTGTCAGAAGTGCTGCAGTATCAAGACACAAAGTCGGGGGGTCCCGTAGGAGGTTTGCGGTCCGGTGGCTTCGTGGAATAAAGGTCGTACCAAACCTTAGAGCCCTCCCTAAAAATACGTAATCGAGGAACTCATAGAGTTCTCATCCATCACAATGGTGAATTTTAGCAGGGGTGTTACGGGAGTTTTAAATACTCTACGACTCCTCACTCCCTCCCTAACTGCTCGCCAGATCATAAATAGATCGTCTATATAGCGTTTATGACAATAGTAGTTTATCACCAAATTTAGGTAATGAAATGACTTTCACAAAATTTTCCCATATATAATTCGCAAATGATGGACGTCAACATTAGTGCCCATCGCTGTTCCTCTTATTTTGTTGGAAAAAAGTATCCTCAAACGAAAATATATGCTGGCCAAGTACTAATGTCAACAAGTCAGTGAGGAATTCAAAACCGATGTCCTGTCGGGCCCTTACTCAAAAGGGCTTGTTTACAAATATCTATAACCCTCCCATTGGGGGGATAAACAGTATACAGATTCTTCACATCACAAGTGACCAATATGGCCCTTCAAGGGGCTCTTGTATGTACTGAGGTATCCCTTAGTCCCCACCTGTCCCTCAGAACGAACCATCGACTTGACATGGGTTGTAGAAAATGATCAACATAAACCGAGGGTGATATTCTTAGGAACCCAGTCAAGAACCATTGGGCGCCCCGGAGATTGTAACAGTCTTATGAATTTTAGGGACCGTATAAATACAATGGACAATCTTGGGTCCGTCACATACCACAACAATTTTCAGTTTCACTCGTGATCCAACCTGCTTGAACTGGCCGTGTTCACAATGGCACTTCATTTTTTACAATGGTTATTTGTGTGGTCCCCCTGGTAATTTCATGTAATGTATTAGTATCCAGGACAGTTGTGAACCATTCCGTCCCTGTAATCTCCAGTAAGTATGGACAAATAAGCCCCCCCCTATTCGGTCAGGTTGCGAATGAAACCAAGTCCCACACGTCTCCCCTTAGGACTTTAACGCATCCCTCTCCCCTTCGTAAGGTTTAGATCTATGAAACCTGGTATCATTAATCATTGATTGATGTAGATCAATTTTTTAATTATAGATTGAAACCTTTGGATAGACGCGGCTGTATTCGGTGGATCAATGTGCTGCGTGTCCGAAAGGGAGAGGGAGAATTGGTGCTGGTTTTAAAGGTGATCTTTTAGTTTGAGGAGTCTCTGGGAATTTATATAGTCTATCTCATCTGGAGAGGAGCCATGGGAATAAGTAGGTACAAATATAATCACCCTTGTTGAGTACTGGCATATTCATCATCTGTCAGCAGTGATTACTCACATTATAGACTACTTAGTCCCCGCTCGATCTTGGGGGGCGACCCACCCCTTCTTTTTAGAGATGGCCCCCTCTTCTCGGGGCCCTCCGCCGTCCCGTGTGGTTTCCCCCGATCGTGTGGTGACCCCTAAAAAAGGCATGGCTTTTATTGAATTGGCAATGTGTGGTGCGGGTTCGACTTATCCTGTGTATTAGTGGATCCCACAATCAGACTTGTTCTCTCAGAGCCTGTGCGTAAGTTGTCATGTGATCGTGGGGCTCTTCCTAAATTCTGCTGGGTTTCCCAACGCCGAGTTTTCACCCTCCCATAAAGCCATCCACTAGATGCGATGTTTCACGTAGTCTGTATCCACTGTAATTACCTTCTTCCTTTTAAATGCAATTAAATCCTCTCACGGTAGCGTATAATCTCCCGCTTTCCAATTTTTCAAGCCAGTTACAGGATACATCCGATTGTAGGTTCAAAGACTGTGTGGACTCTAATGTTCAGTTCTTTCCTGACTGCTTGCAGTTCTTTGCTCACTTGTTTCAATACCATAAGATCAAATCAACGAACATTTATTCATTATCGCGCACCATCGTGAGCAGAAATCCTATCACAGCAGACGTACCTATTGTCGAGTATTGGTTATTCCGGAATCCCCTAGGGATTTTTCTGTTTTCCGATGAATAGCTGGATAAGAACACTCACTGTGAAGTAAAGATCTGTGTTCTTTTCTTTTCATACTAAGAGCTGAAACATATGTGTCCCTATTGTTCACTATTTTCGCTGAGGGCCACTATCAGGGTCCGTGAATAAGATTTCTTTGGATATCATCTTGGTAAATACAACTCGCCTGAATGTATCCCACTGTTACAAATTCTGTCGCTCTCGGATTCCTCCATAGTGATACAATCGGTATCCGCCGCACTAACGCCTGCTCGATTGTGGGGACGGTGGTTGAGGAATCCTGGGGTTGTTTCAAGTGCGCGGGTGCGGTCTTTAGAACAAACAATACAAAGCACTGGGAAAAGGCTGCAACTCCATGCCGCCCACTCTGAACGCCTGGGTGCTACCCTATAATAACAATTAGACTTTCGGAAGAACGGGGCACTTCCACAGGGCTTAGCGAAGATAAAAACTTAACTTTTATTAATGGTCAAGTCATTTCGCTGCTACCGACCGTCGCAGATCTGATAAAAACCCATCTCTCGGGTATTTAACAAAAACAGTGATTGGGAGTATACACTCCCCCACCAAGCCCCCTCCTCCCACGCCCGTACAGAGCTAAAAGATCATGATAAACATTAAAACCATAAAGAAAAACAATAAAACAATTGGAATACAGTTACTAAGTACATTACATATGCGGAAAACCGATAGATACATAGGATCTATAATATGCAATATCCGAGGCGCTAAGGGGTCCATATCAATAAGAAGTCTAAATGGTAACTAGACACATGGCTCTAAAGATATTTAAGTGTTATAAGAATCACATTGCCTTTTTAAGGGGTCACCACACGATCGGGGAAACCCGCGGAGGCGGCGGGCCCCGAGACGAGGGGCCACTCTAAAAAGAAGGGGTGGTCGCCCCCCAAGATCGAGGAGACTAAAGTAGTCTATAATTTGAGTATCACTGCTTGACAGATGATGAATATGAAGTACTCAACAAGGGTCTATCATTTTGTACCTACTTATTCCCATGAATCCTCTCCAAGATGAGATGATCTATATAAATTCCAGAGACTCCTCAACTAAAAGATCACTTTAATAAAACCAGCACCAATTCTCCCTCTCCCTCTCCCTTTCGGACACGCAGCACATTTGATCCACCGAATACAGCCGCGTCTATCAAAGTGTTCAATAATATAATTAAACATGATCTACATCAATCAATGATTAATGATACCAGGTTTCATAGATCTAACCTTACGAAGGTGTAGAGGGATGCGTTAAAGTCCCTAAGGGAAGATCGGGACTTGGTCATTTCGCCCTGCCCGACAAGGGGGGGCTATTGTCCTACTTAACTTGGAGTATTACAGGACGGAATTGATGTCACAACTGTCCGATACTAATACATACATGAAATTACCAGGGGACCCCACAAATAACATATGTAAAAAATTGAAGTCCATTGTGACACGGCAGTTCAAGCAGGTTGGATCACGAGTGAAACTGCAAAATTTTTGGTATGTGAGAGACCCAAGAATGTCCTATTATTTATACGGTCCCCTAAAATTCATAAGACTGTTACCAATCCTCCGGGGCGCCCAATTGTTTCCTTGACTGGGTCCATACTGAATCACCCTCGGTTTATGTTGATCATTTTCTCAACCCATTGTCAAGTCGATGGATTCGTTCCTGAGGGACAGTGGGGACTTAAGGGATACCCTCAGTACTATAGACAAGAGGAAGGCCCCTTGAAGGAGCCATATTTGTCACTTGTGATGTGAAGAACTGTATACTGTTATCGCCCCAATGGGAGGGTATGATATATTGTAAACAAGCCCTTTTGAGTAAGGGCCCGAATGGACCTCCGTTGAATTCCTCACTGACTTGTTGACATTAGTACTTGGCCAATTATTTCGTTTTGAGGATACTTTTTTTCAACAAATAGCAGGAACGCGATGGGCACTAATGTTGGTCCATCATTTTGCGAATTTATATTGGAAAATTTTGAAAAGTCATTCATTTACCCTAAATTTGGTGATAACTCATATTGTATAAACGCTATATAGACGATCTATTTATGATCTGGCGAGGCAGTAAGGGGAATGTGAGGAGTTCCTAGAGTATTTAACTCCCGTAACACCCCTGTAAAATTCACCACTGCTGATGGATGAGACTCTATTGATTTCCTCGTTTTACGTATTTTTAGGGAGGGCTCTAAGGTTGTACGACCTTTTCACGAAGTCCACCGACCGCAATACCATCCTACACGCACAGATTTACCACCCGTTCCTCTCAAACGAGGGGTACTGTTCTCCCAATTCTTACGAGTATTACGGAATAACACGGATCCCCTCAAGTGTGAGCATCAATTGGAGGGGATGACCCAAAATCTTCCTCCAAAGAGGGTATCGTTTGGAGGTGGTTATAGAACAGCTCACACGAGCACGCTTGAATGAGAGTAGTGATCCCCATCAGGATGAGTGGGCCCTTAGGAATAGGGGTAGGAGTACCGACATCGAGCCGACTTGTACCCTCCCCTTTGTAATGCAGTTCTCTCAATATTCTAAACGCTATCATCAAACAAAGCGTCGCAAACACTGGACATTTAAGCTCAGATGGCTCCCTCCCGTTTAAAAAAACGTGCCCGTTGTTCGCGAATAGAAGAGGTAAGAACCTAAGGAACCTATTGGTACGTACAGACTTACGTCAAGTCTACTAAGTCCCTAACACATGCATGGTATCATCCTCTAAACCGGGTTGTTACCGGTGTCTGGGATGCAAACTTGCCGTTCGGTCATCACCGGAGGGGATTTTCCCCATCCCCATAACGGCCATAGATTTAAAATCAGGGAACGGATCACCTGCCTTAGTACTCACGTCATTTTACATATTACATGTCTCGTGCGGACTCTACTATGTCGGCAAAACGGCGACATCGTCCGCGAACGGATGGCCAACCACCGGTCGGCTTTAGAGCTGCCTTAGTGGAGACATGACGGAGGGTAAAAACAATACTCTCTATGGCGAAAATCTGGTTGCCAGACACTTCAAAAGTGCGGTCACCAACTAAAATATGCGGTGGATGGCCATTGAAACGGTCCAACACAGAGAGGACTCAAACCGCAATAGGCTTCTCTTACAGCGTGAAGTCCGGTGGATCCCCGTTTAGATACCCTATCCCCCCGGGGGCCTCAATGAACAAGTTATCTTGGCTTGTTTTCTATAAACTCTAACACTTTATCTTACTGCTTACTAACACTAAATATCTTTATCCATGTGTATAGTTATCCATTTAGACTTCTTATTGATATGACCCCTTAGCGCCTCGGATACTTTGCATATTTATAGTTCCTTTGTAATCTATCGGTTTCGCATATGTATGTCTTAGTAACAATTATTCCTTGTTTTTAATTGTTTTTTTTATGTTGTTTTTAATTGTTTTATACATTGTATCTTTTAGCTCTGTACTGGGCTTGGGAGGATGGGGCGTTGGTGGGAGTGCCTCGCCAAACTGTTTTTGTTAAATACCCGGAAATGTGGTTTTATCATCATGTGCCCTGACGGAGACGGCTCGGTAGCAGCCAAATGCAGACCATTTTAACTAAAAGTTAGTTTTATCTTCGCTAAGCCTCTGTGTGAAGTGCCCGTTCTTCCGAAAGTCTATATTATATATATATATATATATATATATATTATATTATATTGAACATTACTAGCAAAAGTGTGCCCGTCAGTGCACAATGGAAATTATATGTGTGTATGTTTTGCTAGGTGGTGGATATAGTGGATATAGAATCTTTACCAGGTATATTTAAAATGTTACTCAGACAGTCACCAGCTTCCAGAGGAACCAAATAGGATAATCCTGCAGGAATGGAAATTATATGTGTGTATGTTTTGCTAGGTGTGGATATAGTGGATATAGAATCTTTACACAGGTATATTTTAAAAGTTACTCAGACAGTCACCAGCTTCCAAGAGGAACCAAATAGGATAATCCTGCAGGTCTGTGAGTAGACCCAGACAATCTGCCACACTGTGTGGTTGAAACTAAAACATACTAGGTTAATACTTATATTCACCACGGCAGTGGTGATGGTACATCATATATATCTTGGAGAGGATCATGGGAATAAGTAGGTACAAATGATAGACCCTTATTGAGTACTGCATATTCGTCATCTGTCAAGCAGTGATTACTCAAATTATAGACTACTTTAGTCTCTGTTGGTCCATCATTTGCGAATTTATATATGGAAAATTTTGAAAAGTTATTCATTTACCCTAAATTTGGTGATAAACTCATATTGTATAAACGCTATATAGACGATCTATTTATGATCTGGCGAGGCAGTAGGGAGGAATGTGAAGAGTTCCTAGAGTATTTAAACTCCCGTAACACCCCTGTAAAATTCACCATGTTGATGGATGAGAACTCTATTGAGTTCCTCGATTTACGTATCTTTAGGGAGGGCTCTAAGGTTGGTACGACCTTATTCACGAAGTCCACCGACCGCAATACCATCCTACACGCACAGAGTTACCACCCGTTACCTCTCAAACGAGGGGTACTGTTCTCCCAATTTCTACGTGTATTACGGAATAACACGGATCCCCTCAAGTGTGAGCATCAATTGGAGGGGATGACCCAAAAATTCCTCCAAAGAGGGTATCGTTGGGAGGTGATTATAGAACAGCTCACACAAGCACGCTTGAAGGAGAGTAGTGATCCCCATCAGGAGGGGGCCCTCAGGAATAGGGGTAGTAGTATCGACATCGAGTCGACTTGTACCCTCCCCTTTGTAATGCAGTTCTCTCAATATTCTAACGCTATCAAACAAAGCGTACGCAAACACTGGGACATTTTAAGCTCAGATGGCTCCCTCCCTTTTAAAAAAACGGTGCCCGTGTTCGCTAATAGAAGAGGTAAGAACCTAAAGAACCTATTGGTACGTACAGACTTACGTAGTAAGTCTACTAAGGTCCCTAACACATGGTTACCATCCTCTAAACCGGGATGTTACCGGTGTCTGGGATGCCAAACTTGCCGTTCGGTCATCACCGGAGGGGATTTCCCCCATCCCCATAACGGCCATAGATTTAAAATCAGGGAACGGATCACCTGCCTTAGTACTCACGTCATTTACATTATATATGTGTGTATGTTTTGCTAGGTGTGGATATAGTGGATATAGAATCTTTACACAGGTATATTTTAAAATGTTACTCAGACAGTCACCAGCTTCCAGAGGAACCAAATAGGATAATCCTGCAGGTCTGTGAGTAGACCCAGACAATCCTGCCACACTGTGTGGTTGAAACTAAACATACTAGGTTAATACTTATTATTCACCACGGCAAGTGGTGATGGTACATCATATATAATAACAGAAGGTACCTCACAGTGTCATGTTATTATAATAGCATTGCCCTAATAATCTAACGTATAAACAAACATTTCTCATTCCCAGTTTACCTAAAGAAATGGATTTATCCTTTATATACTCTTTTATACAAATCTAATTTTAAAAAATTGCTTTAGAGCAATTTTTAATAACTGATAACTGCTTTTTATTTCAGTATTACAGTAAATCCTTGGTATACCTGCCTGGCTTTACAACAAAGCAAAAGGCTAAGGACTTGCAAGTGAGCACCTTCATCCCAACCATTAATAGTGGCTGCCAATTCAAATTGTTCTAGCCAATCAGTCCACTCCCTAGTTACCCTATCAAATGAATCAGGTTTAAAAATAGGTTTGGTAATTGGGCCTGGTAGAGCTATGGATTCTAATTGGGGATTTTCATCTGCAGGTACAAGGACAGGAGGATTTAAATCATTACTATCAGTAGCAGCCTCCATAGAATAATACAGAGAACAAATATACAGAGAAAACAGGGAGAATAAATGGTATTGCCAGCACCTCTGCCACTAATTTGTACCAGATCACTGCTTTATGGAATGATTATGGGTAGCATGGCACACAGTGGGTTACTCTGGTGGTCTGGCACAAAGCAGACAGTGCACATAAACAGGTTCCCCACATAACATATGCAGTAACCAGGGGCGTCCCTGTCTATGGTGCACCCTTTGAATATTTACCAGGTCTGTATATTGTGTGTCCTTGTAAGTTGGTGTACACTGTTGTCTCACAGTTTGTATCCAATAAGGTAAATTGTCTGTCCAATAATCTGTCCTCCCAACAGGTGGTAACAGGATCTTATACACAGGATCTTGTGTTGCATTCAATATCTCTCCAAAGCACACTCCTAGCCATAGAAAGCAGGGGCGTCTTGTCTTTTATTACTCACTGACACCACCTTCAGGCTGGAGGTGGTATATAAGGAGCCTTGGTGTATATGTCCATTACAATACACATCACATCCTGTGTAGCAGACCTTCCTTTCACATGGACACAGGGGTGTGGTTTAACCTGCCATTTGGACCATTCCATGTTGAAATAGGGATCTCAGCTCTGTAAGTAAGTTTATGTATTTTGTATATTTTGTTTTGTACCTAATATAAGTCAGTACTATGGTAAGAGTGAGATAGTACACACATACATATACACCTTTCCTATATGTAATATCCTATCCCCCCACCACATTGGTAGCTACTAAAAACTCAATGCAATCTCCTATGGAGATATAAATATATTTATATAATATAAGGGATATATGTATGTATGTATGTATGTATGTATGTATGTTTGTATGGCCTTTCACACAGTTCCAACAAAAAAGCACCACATTTAACAATATGTAAAGTAAGTAAAATGGTATTTTTTTTAACACAAATGCTTTTTCACGTGCAATTGAAACAGTCAACACAGAAACTGCATTAAAGGGCATGTCCACCCCCAAAACTATAATCCCCCCAACTACTGGCCCCATCATGTAGTGTAGTGTAATCCTTACCTCACATCCCAGCTCCATAGGGTTCTCCTGTAGTCCCCCCCCAAAGTCCCAAAAACTGCCCACCAGGAGGCTAGCAGGTCCATATAGGACACTGCTGCTAGCTGGCCACAGGTAGATTTTTGCCATGCGTACTGCAGCCCTTCTCCCCCCTCCTCCCCCTTCCCTCCTCCCCCATTTCTACCCCTCCCCCTACCATAAAACCCCTTCAGTGCAGTATTCCCCCATGTTCTCCCAGCCCCAACCGCAATATTTGTATCTTCAGAAGCTCCCCAAACTCTTTACCTCTCCTCTTTCCTCCGCGCGAAGTGAGCTGCCGGCAGCCGCGTTCTGTGATTGGCTGCCGCTCAGCCAATCACAGACGCGGCGCCGGTCCCACCCTCTGCTTGCATTTCCTTGCAAGCAGAGGGCCGGGAGCGCGTGGAGGAAAGAGGGGAGGTAAGTAGAGTTGGGGGGCTTTCTGAAGATAAAAGTATAGCGTTGGGGCTGGGAGCCCTTGGGGAAACTTAATAAAAAAATATTTTTGTGGGTGGACATAGCCTTTAAGCTAGTGAAACATTTTACATAACAAAGTTTGAAAAAAATGCCTCACTACAGCTGGATATCACGATTAAACATTTCACTGCCATTCAATGGCATTAAAATTCCTTGCTTCAAACCTTTCAGAAAATGTCTATAGACTAAAGGACAATTATACTCACCTTCCCTCCGCTCCTCTTCCTTAGTCAGTACATTCTACCCAGTGTGAGGACCTGAACCAATAGGTCCTCACCCCTGGGTTCGCTTAACTTGTGGCATATACTTGCTTGCTTGCTGCTCCGGTAGGCTCAGTCCCCTCCTCTCCTTGCGCGACAAGGCCAATAAGAAGGCACGCTCGTTGCAGATGGAGAGGAGGGGGCAGACCCTACCGGAGCAGCGTGTAAGCTGCAAGTATATGCCGCAAGTTAAGCAAACCTAGGGGTGAAGACCTAGTGGTTCAGGTCCTCACCCTGGGTAGAAAGTACTGACTAAGGAAGAGGAGTGGAGGGAAATCGTCCTTTAAATGCCCTGTTCCTTATAAATACTGGTCAAATAATAGTTTTAGGCTGGGTACACACGTTGGGATCCCAACCAACTGTTTGACATTTGCGACTGGTCAGCCAAGACAAAGGACTGTTGGTCATCGCAAAAGTAGCCCGATCGACCAAAACACTGAAATGTCGGCCAGCTGGCCCGAAATACTGGATGGTGTGTAACCAGCTTTACTTTTCTTTTGAATTCCTGACTGTCCTGTCCCTAACAACAACATATGGCCCATAACATGCTAAATTCAAAGGCTTTTCACTAGACAGACTGTACACATGCAAATGAACAAATCCAACTGTTTGGATCCATATTAGATATAGTATACCTATTAAATTTTCTGGGGAACAACCATGCAAACATAATAAGCTGTTTAATGAAGCACTATCTTTACTAGAGATGTCCGAACTTTGCAAAATCCGGTCCGCTCGAGGATCCGCGAATTATCGGAAAAATTCGAAAATTCGAAAATCCGCGAGCGGACCCGTTAAAATGGAAAATATTCTCAAAATTACGAGATTTCTCGTATTTTCGAAATTACGGGTTATGTGTATTTTCGAAAATACGAGAAATCTCGTAATTTAGGAAAATTTTTGAAAATGGATTTTTCGAAAATACAAGTATTCCTCGTGATTTCAAAAATGTTCGAAAATACGTATTCCCGAAAATACGAGAAATCTTGTAATTTCAAAAATTTTCAAAATTACGTGCAATCCGCGGTTCAGAAGGCAGAAAATGCGGAAAAATCCGCCGTTCTCGAACGGGATAAATCTGTGGCGGATCCGGGTTCGGATCCGCGAACCGGCCATCCCTAATCTTTACTATCATTAATTAAAAGTATGTGCCATAATTTTGATGCAGAAATTACGTAGTTTTAGTGCAGAACTTCAGTTTGATGCCCACCAACCATGAAAAGGAATCTTAGTGGGATTATTCATCTCTACTAGTTATTACTGGCAGTGCAATGGAAACATCATACAAACTGACCTCAGTGCTACATATTTTACAGAAAGCAATTTGGGGCAGAAAAGAGGAAATTGTATCGATATATATCAAAGCTTTTAGTTTTTTTAATTACTTATATATGTAATTGGTGCTATTATTAAGGAATAAGGTCAATCACAAATGTGTAAATTAATTTACTAACTATATATCAGGGAGATTCAATAAAAGTTCATTTAAAATGGTGCTAATTTTTCCCCAACCAATCAGATGTTAACTTTCAAATGTTTAATAAGATCTGATTGGTTGGGGCAAAATTAGCTCCATTTTAAACGATGCTAGTTTTTAATTGTATAATTTAAAAAAAAAAGTTTCGAAAACTTCCTATAAAAACAGCAATTAGGGAAATTCACCAGTTCATTGCTTCTCTTCATTTCAGGCTGGAATTGTTTTCTGTAACCTGCTTAATGTCTAGTTTTCTGCATGCCTGGGAAGTACAGATGGAGGGAGCTACACTGAATATTTGCTAAGGCAGCCAGCCTTCCATCTTTTACACCATCATGAGTGGGGGACAGCTCTTCTGCATTTGATTTGAAAAGATCAGTCTAAATGTTAATGTTTTTGATGTGCCAGGCACTGCAAACTCCCTGTGTAACTCAGTAAGAACACTGAACTCTTGCAGGCTTGACATAGCACTTTAAATGAATTACAGCTTGAAAGCAGACGTGGGATCTGCATGGACTAAATCAGTTATAAGAGCAGAAAAGATTAGTCCCCAGGTTAGTTGTGAGCAACTATAGTGTACAAAGTAACATACACAAAAAGCACAATATTCATATTAAACTACACAAATGTATTTGTAAAAAACTATAATGGCAGCGAATGAAGTTTTAGATGTGAAGATCACAGAAACATCTACTAGCTTTTAACTAACACACCAAACATATACATTAAAGGGGAAGTTCAGTGCAAATACATATGCTTTTCAGAAAAAAAGAGCAGTATTTTTTCATCCCAATGACCTTAATCTGCCAATTTAGCATTGTGTCTGTGTATAAATAAATGCAACCAAAATACTGACTTCCTGTTTGCAGGACCCCTAGTAGAGACTGTTATGGTCTTGCCCTTGACCTAGTGCCTGGGTTGATTCAGTTGCTCAGTAGAGATCTGAGCATCTTTGACCCATCCAACAGCCAATAAGTAGAAATTACGGTTAGGAACATTCCAAGGATGTGGTGCATCCTGGGAAGAAGAAGGACCGTTAGAGCCTGAAATGTCAGCTCACTAATGGGAAAAGCAAAGGGTATGAAATCAACTGACTTTTCAAAATGGGAGAGAATATGTAGAATAACTAAGAAGGCATTACACAAACTAACAATTTAACAAATATTGATAATTTCCACTGAACTATCCCTTTAATAGTAAATATCTGGGATGAAGTAAACTTCTGTATTTGCCACAAAACCAGAAATCGCTACAGCAAAAACAGTCTGACAGAAAATAATAAACTAAGTCCATTTGTCAATTACGGACTGTTAAGTGGTGTCTAATTTCAAAGGCATTCTGTATTATGAACTTACTAAGCACCTCCCAAAATGGATTTTTGACCACACAAATACATCCAAAACTCCCATCCCATTCTGTACTGCACAACATGGGCAAATGGAGAATTTTTGGGCTGCTCATAAAACTACAGAACACCTGTGACACGTTTCTGAAGTTTGCTTTTATCACTGCAGTGATATGTTCCATAGGGTAAAATTCTGTTTGAACCAATGCCTTTGTGGTGCCCCTTTTCCGGTAAATAATTCAGAGAAAGGGTGTTTATAAAAATGTTTTTTAAGAAGTTTGAATTATAGTAAATGAAAAACTAGCAAAAAAGTTCTTGCCAATTAGCATGTTAACAGTAACCAGGACATGGATTTATTCATTAGTAAAGGAGAAGTTTAGCACAATTATTAAAATAAGTCTGGTTGAACTGATTCAATAAGCTGTTTTAATTGTAATCAAGATGTGTGTAGATGGCACAATGGTGTGAAGCCAGAACAGTGCCACTTACCAAACATCCTTTGGTATGTTTATCCTTTAACATATCCTTTAACATTAAACTTCCCCCTAAAAACTAAACAATGTGCTATGAAGGGTCTGCATACAACCTTTACATATTGAAATAACATTTAAAGAGAGGAAATAAACTAATTACATGGCTACAGACATTTCAGCACATTTTAAAGGTAATTGTTGGATGGTATGTTCTCACCTGGATACACAAAACAAGCACATGAAAAGTGTGTTACTCTTTGTAATCTTAAGTAGGTGCAGAATTAAATAGTTCTGATAAGTTAGTATACATGCAAAATAGAGACGGGTTTGCTATTTATCATTAGTTCCTAAGGCATGACTATTGGGCATGTGTCGATACACAGTGGGTACAGGAGTGGGAGGCAGTGCTTATGGTACAACTTTAAAACCATGTATCTTCACTGTCATTTGTGATGTCACACTTAGTAGTTATACTTTGTTTCTAGCCTGTTATTTTTTCACTTTTGTTGCCCTTTAAAATAAATAATAAAAAAAAAAAAAAAAAAATATATATATATATATATATATATATGTGTGTGTGTAGTTTTAGCAACTTAATGAAGTGTCCATCAAAACATTTATTTGAACTATGATAAAAGATCACCTGTCAGTTAAAGGATTTACAAACATGTTTTTCCTAGCATTCTAAGAATTATTGGCTTTAGATTTGCCTGTCAGCCTTCACACTTTCTATTTTAAAAAATTTTAAAATAGCGTACATGAACAAATATATTCAGGAAGTTTCCATCAATAACATTTTAGGGAATGAAAGTAAATATGTAGCAATTATAAAAATAATTTTATTAATGATGTTAACAGTACATTACAGGGGATTACTGAAAAGACAACAACCTTCAAGAATTTCATGAAAAATACAACATACAGTATTAGTGTCCAGTTTCCAAACTGATTTCTGCATTTTCTATAAAATTTCTACCCACTATATCCTACTACATTTTGGTAACCCTTGCCCATTAGAAATGTTCCACAATATTTCTGTTTTTATCTACGTATATCACATTGCAGCTTAACTTCACCCTGGTTTATGCAAATCTCAGTACTTTTAGCACAGGCTATATGCATTATCTGGATTGATGAAATATGACAAACCGAATCAAAACCAGAAAGCAACCTACATATGGACAAAGGAAAGCCTTTTCATCTGCTCAGTGCCAATGGGCGACTCATTTGGAAAGCACTGCAACCTAAACACTGGAACACCTGGTAACTCGGATGCCTGCACAGCACAGGTTTGTAACTACTATTTAGTTCTCAAATAGAATCTAAACTAATTATTTCATTGCGGTTGTTCTTTTAATAATAAAAGGATCTCAAGATGGCAGACATGTTAAATTATCTATTCACCTTATTTAATTGGGTCTATCAAAAAAAAGACATTATTTCTAGTGTTTGTATGCTGTCATTATTATTTAATAGCTATAGGTAAAATATAAATTTGTCATGTTGAGACAAATTTTGGGGTATTTAATGGCTACGTGTACTATGACATCAACCATTCCATGAGGTGCACAGGGATTGTTTGAAGGATTATATATGACCAAACATTTCTGTATACCTGGACAACAGAAGACATAAACTGATTTACTTAAATAAGAATTTTCCACACACTGAAATTGCATGACATGTGCATACATTTCACTGTTTGTATTATTATTCACCAGGCAAGCAGCCAGGGCTGAAAGCCCAACAGACATTCTTTACTATGATGAGAAAAGCAGGAGAGTGTGAGCTCACATGTACAAGTGACTTGGATACAAAACAAAGCAACAAAGTGGTATTGAGCTTAATGAAAAAGATTGCAAAAAAGTTAAATTGCTGGACTTAGATATTTTTTCAACCTTCAATGGTATGTTACTATTTAACTAGGAATAAAGCCTTATTTATCAAACAAAAAGTGCACTCCACATTCATTAGTGGCGATCTTGCATATTATATTTAAGTTAATTTCATTTTCTGGCTTTAAATCCTACTTTTTAAATGTGGATTGATCACACATTTATCTCACAGATGATGAAAAGTTGCTCGCTACATTGCTGGCATAACAGCTAAAACAGAGAGTCTCTCTGGCGAAAATAGCAGTAATATATGACCTCTGGCTTAAAAACAAGACATTGGGAAAAATTAATGAGTTGCTTTTAACCAAGCAGCTTGTGACAGTGATGTGAAAGCCAAGACAGGTAGAGAAGACCAAAAGCAATGGTGGTGTTCACACCCAATAACTGTGAGAAACCTAGCCAAATGTTTATGTACGATATGTTGCTACAGCTTTCTGCTTGTAAGCGAGTGATACATGTATATTAAAAATAAATGAAGTGTCTGCTTCATTTATTTTCATTTGCCAGCCACCAGGAAACCAGAACAGAGTAAAAAAGCGAACCCACATCTTGAAATGAAGTGGAGATCACACACATTTAAATCCTGTTGCAACTTTTTCCCCTGTAGCAGTGGTCTTATTTCCCCAAAACCTGGCATGTCTACATTGGTTGCTAACCAAAAACATTTCCAAAGCAAACCGTGTCCCTCTTCAAACAATCTTCAAAAAGGGAGTAATATGACAATTTAACCCATGTTGACTCCAACTACCACTAGTTAGTGTGAATAAAACAATTCAGAAGTGAATCTCTGACTTCTTAGATAATAATCTCATTCTTAAAGCATTATGGTAACATTGTCAGATGGAATGACTAGCCATAAAGTTGGACCTTTGTGCACATTCCACCTCCTATAAAGCATGCAGAGGGTTTATGTTCTAATTAAATTCTCAATTCAACATTTTTCTCTTAAAAGCTGCACGTTAATTCAAATAGGTACCACCAGCCAAATGTATAATGTAAAAATATGTACACCTTTAATCAAATAACAGCAGTATGATGGTTACAAACCAGCCTCCATTTATTACTATTTTCTTGGATCTTAGCCTCCCCCTACATGAAATTATTAACAGCCACATGCCAGTTTGCATTATTAATGTGACTGTAATCACTTAAACTACTGATTTTAATTAGATATTTAAAGGGGAACCATGGTCTCCAAACAAGTTAAGTTTAAAGGAAAGGCCAGTTTCCTACCTTTAAAACGAGCCATCAACCACCTCTCTTCGTGCCCCACAGCCCAAGATATACAGAAATGACTGACCAGAAAGTTAATGGGTGGAAGGCTGACATGTGACATTTCTAAGGCTTCTCCTGCACAGTGCCGCCGGCGAGCACAGCCTCAGACTCCCTCAGTGTGTGAGGGAGACAGGAAGTCCCTCCTCCTCTCTGCTGTGTGAAGTTCTGACAGAGAAGGTAAGGGAATCTACAGCCCTTCTCTTTCACTGTGTGCAAACAGCCTTTTCAGGCAGAGTTCTCAGTTTTCTGGTGTGTGTGGGTGTGTGTGTGTGTGTGTGTGTGGGGGGGTGTCTGAGTAACCCACAGAACCCGTGAGTATGAATAAAATATTTAAAAGAACTTTTAAAATCAACAGTACAGAGAAGAGAGAGATGATGAACATCTTATCTATTCAAATCTGAATGGAAAAGTGTGTTACTAAAAACTAGTACAATCAATCAGTACAGAAATTAGATAATTTAGTTTCTTAAAGGGTAACTGTGGTCAATTGTCTCCTCGTGGGCCCCCATGGCCCTTCCCCTTGCAGCCTCCTGTGGCCCCACCCACTCATGTGCTCTGTGGCCCCGCCTACTTGTGTCATGTGTTCCCTCCCACTTGTGGGCCATGTGGCCCCTTCCCTTGCAGCCCCCTTGAGCCTTTTCCTTGCAGCCTCTGTGGCCCCTCCCACTCACGGGCTACGTGGCCCCTCCCACTTGCAGGCTCCGTGACCCCTCCCACTCAAAGGCCCCATGGCCCCTCCCCTTGCAGCCCCCTTAGGCCCCTCCCACTCACAGGCCCCAATGACCCCTCCCCCTTGTGGGCTCCCCATTGCCCCTCCCCCACTTGCACCTCAGACCAATAGCCCCCTTACAGAAAACTGCAAAAGCAGTATTTTTAGCAGAGAAAGAATCAGCAGTTTTAAACTTTGTCTGATTCTTTCTCTGCTGAAAAGGCTGCTTCTACACGGTCTTCTGTAGGGGGTAGGAGGGTATTGGTCTGAGGTGCCAGTGGGGGAGGGGCCACAGGACCAGTGAGTGGGCAGGGCCACAGATTCCATGAGTGGGAGGGGACAGGTTGGGTCTGCAAGGGGAGGGGCCACAGGGCCTGTGAGTGGGAAGGGCCAGCAAGTGGGAGGCATTTAAAAAAGCAGTGCTATCAGCTGTGCTGTTCTCCCTACCTCCCTCCTACCCTTCAGTCATGCACTAAGCATGTGCAAACCGCAGATTGGAGGAGAAAGTAGTATTTCTGACTACAGATTCAGAACCTCCCACCCTCTAACTTTCTGATCAGTGATTTTTCATATATTGGGCTGTGCATCACATAGAGAGGTGGTTGATGGCTCGTTTTAAAGGTAGGAACCTGGCCTTTCATTTAAAATAAGCTTGTGTGGAGACCACAGTTGCCCTTTAACCTATACAGGGCTATGTACTGAGAGCCATTATCGGCTATTTGTGTCTTAAAGTCACGTTAACCAATGTACCAAACATTAACGTGACGTTAAGACACAACTAACTGCAGTTGCGACGTTACACAAAATTTGTGTCGCGCAACCTCCGCAAACAATGTAGTGAGCCGTTAACGGCTCTTTAAGACGGAATCTCTAATGCCAGCAGATAGCTAGGGTTAAAGATTCACAAAAGGCAAACTCCAGTCACAATGCATTGAGAGCTACTATCAGCTCGGTACATCGCCTAAAGAGAGCAATAGAGAGCGATAGTGACTCTCGGTACATAGCACTGATAGTGTTTTGATCTTGTCCTACTTGGTATTTCTACAGTGTACCACCCAAGTTAACGCTCATGCCTGTGGCTTCATAGCAGTCTTGGCAGATATGGCAAAAGTTTGTTTTTAGGGTGGATATGCCCTTCAAAAGCAAAAATGTTCAAAGTAAAACAATTATTTTGATCCTGTTACGGGCATAGCTAGAAATCACTTTGCTTCATACCAAGTTTTGGATTGAGAAAAAAAAAACCTACAAGAGATGTTGGGTTAAGACCCAGAAGCAGTGCTAAACTTAACTTAAAGTTATTGTGAACTTTTACAATAGCACTACATATTACATCTCCCTGAAAGTCTTGGAGTTCCTCTACAGACATACCACTCAACAGAATGTTCCATAGAGATGGGAGTGACCAGAAGATCCCCAGCATCATGGGGGACAAAGGAAGATGGTTCCTAAAATCTGTGAAAGGGCAATAATACTGTATCCACCACCCCCTGTCTACCAGTAATAGTACCCAGGGTAAGGAACTAAAAACACTTTGCTTCATACCAAGTTTTGGATGGAGAAAAAAAAAACCTACAAGAGACATTGGGTTAAGATCCAGAAGCAGTGCTACACTTTACTTAAAGTTATTGTAAACTTTAACAATAGCACTACATATTACATCTCCCTGAAAGTGTTGGAGTTTCATTGCCCTTGCTTTGCCTGCCATCTATTTGCTACTCTTTCATTTACAAACATTGTTTTCCCTATGAACTCAAAAGTGAATCCATATGCTCAGAACACTTCCTGTCCTGTGTGTCTGTTTGATTCTGTATTATAAATTACAGCAATTTGGAAGCAAATTCATCAAACTTTTCAGCCTGTTTAGTGATCTGCGTAATTCGTAGCTCTATTTTTATGGCTGGTCAGTAAATAAAAGGGTATTTATGACTCATAAAGTTGCGTCCATACAGGTATTCTTTGGTACTAAACACTAGCTTGAAAATGCCCCTTTTATTAAATGTTCAAGAGGTTATCTGAGGCTTTCAGATGAAGAGAATTACAAGCAAATGTGTACATAAAATGTTTTTAAAAACTGTACCTCTAAAAAAGTGAAGACCTCTGTCACTTAAATTGTAATCTGAAAATCATTAACACATACATGTCAAGCTTGAACAATAACTATATAAAAATGCTATGTTCTAGTCTCTAGATACTGTTGTCTAAGGACTGATTGTTAGATGAAAGGTTCGACGATCTTAATCGAATGATTCCTCTACAGACATACCACGTTCCATAGAGATGGGAGTGATCAGAAGACCCCCAGCATCATGGGGGACAAAGGAAGACGGTTCCTAAAATCTTTGAAAGGGCAATAATACTGTATCCCCCACCCCCTGTCTACCAGTTATAGTACCCAGGGTAAGGACCTAAAATTTTAGATCCTCACCCCTGGGTCTTACCTTCTCACTCAATAAAAGCCCTTCAAAATTGGCTTAATAACAGACTCCTCTGGAGTTGCCCCTCCAATTAAAGCAATTGGAAGGCTGCAAGGAGCCTGCCTTTACATTTCTTAGTCCTGTCATAATCTGGGACTAAAGCAGGGGAGCCCTAAAAGTGGCTTCACAAAGCCCACTTTGCAGGGCTCCTTCGATGGCTCCTTTAATGATCCTCTAAACAATGTTGGGGGTGCCACACATGCTAAATCGTCAGCAAAAGCGGATGTTAATTGACTGCTTCAGATGATAATTATCTAATTTGTGTGTTGGCTATAAATCCAAAAATTTGATTCTCATCATAGATTAAAATCAGCTACTCACAAAAAAGAGGTATGACAGGGTGTGAAATGATTTAAACAAAGAATACATCTACTTCACAACTAAAGGAAAAGGAACATATAAATGGTTTGTAACTACCAAGCTATTCATCTGAGGTGGTCTGTGTGAATGGAGCTTGTTTATTTTTACATGCTTTATAGTATTTCTCCTGTGATTACACTCCTAAATTATAAAGGCTTTGAAACATAAAGCCTTATTTCACAGTACTGGCAACTTTACTCAAAAGAGGCTTATTTCAGAGAAGCAGCGGCGCAGTAAACAATTACTATGCCATTTTAGCACAGAAGATATATATACCAGATACCGACACATCCTGCTTAAAGGGTACCTCTACCCCTTAAAGTAACTTTTTTTTCGTTTTTTTCTGTTCGACCCCCAACCACCGTTTTATGGTTCTGAAAAGAATCCCCAGAAATATACTTAGACTTTCGATCACCCGGGTGCTCTGTTCCCATCTCTCTGATAGCCGAAACAGCAGAGAGGGGTGGGACTGGTAGCCGCATCTGCGGTTGGCTAGCTGGCAGCCAATCACAGACGTGGCTGCTGGCTATGCAGAACACAAGGGGAATGAAGATCTTTAAGTATTAGCTTGTGTTTACACACAGTACTCACTGCTCCAACCAAACATTTAATAAATCACCATCAGTAATCGAATAAGGGGACCCAAATAACAGTATTTAACTGCAAACGACAAAGTGTCTATTGCGGCATGCCATGTTTTCGGAATACGCAGGGTCCTTTCTCAAGCTGAAGGTCTGTAAGAATTTTTCTAGGGATTTTTTTAGGAAATCAAACCGGCAGTTGGGGGCAGGATGGAGTACCCTACACACAGACAAAACGTTGTATAGCTAAGGGACGCAGCAGACAGAAGGGATCTGGAGACAGGGAGGGGGGTGGATGGAGGAGGAAGGGCTACCCTGCACTTGCCAGAAACCTCTTAAAGGACAAGAGCACAGCAGGGACCAGGCACTGCAGGAGAACCATAAGGAGCAGAGATGTAAAGTAAGGGTTTTTTAACACTACACAGTGGGGCCAGTAGTGGGTTAAATTTTAGTTTTGGGGTGGACTTGCCTTTTAATACCAGAATTAGTGATTTGTGGCACCATTGGCTGTTATAGCTCACTAGGTGGACAGATTTTCATAGTTACTATGCTTATCAATCTATCCAAGTATAGTTTGTGTTAATATCTTAACTTTTACCCCCACATCTCTACTCTCCATCAACCATGCAATCCACTCCAAGTTATTGTCACCCCTTGGCAGTTTTAATGGCAGACAGTCCATTAATTGACCAAAAGCTAAATCATTTTTTTAACAGGCTGATTGACTGATCTCATTAAATGAAGTCACAACAAATAAAGAAAAATAAATATGTGTTCAGAAAATGCTAATTGAAATATAATTAGTGGATGGGCTACTGCAACCTGTGCTATAAATTTAATACCTTTTATATTTCTTTTGCAAAGAAAGCCAGGTAAAAGGATGCCCGATTGACATACATAAAGGATTTCCCGCATTTTCCTCCCCAAGGTCAGAAACATCTGTCAGTTAATAGTGTCATAATCTAAACAGCTGGGAAAAAGGAGTTTGAAACATCTTGTTTTCGGGGGGTTTTGGGGAAAAAAATCTACTGTATCACATTTAAAAAGTAGGTATGTTCCAAATACAGGACTTGATCCTACAAGATTCAGTAGGATATCTAGTAAGCTTGACTGTTTCTTTCTTCCATTCTATTTTATTGCATACATTCTTTCTATTCTAAACCCCTGCTGCCATGTAAATATTTTGCAATGAGCCAGTGATAGTATACCAGCTCTAATGAGTTGTACAATGCACATGTTATAATCTAAAGAGCATGGTCTAAATTCAACCCTGGAATTTCTCAAGAAACATTCTAGGCTTCAGGTACAAAGTGTGCATTCTCTTCTGCGTGTCCTTTTTACCGATACGTAAAAGACTAGGTACCAACTGATATTAGCGGTACATTTTCATCTGTGATTGACCGTTATCTGCAATACCTTCATCCAAATCAAACATGTCGATAAATTTGGGACAATCGAGCAATTTTCTATGGACTGCACAATTAGTTGTGTCAAATTATCGATGGCAAACAACCAGTCAAAATATCGACCTGTGTGTACCTAGACTTAAAAAATGGTCTCTAGTCAGAAACTCTACTCATGCTGTGATTTTAACCTTTTGCATGCTAAAATGCCTGGAGACATATATTACGGAAAGTTACAAACATAAACAATGATGATCAATTGGTCCTTTGCTTCCAAGAACTGTATAGCTTTAGGCACTGCAACATGAAAAAGTTAAAAATCACAAATGATCTATGTTCTAGTTATACAGACGAAGTGTCGAGAAGCAATGAATCACTTTGGTGTCTTGTAGTGTCAAACAACCCCTTACGGTAACATAAAAGACAGGCAGACAGTCTGTCTCGTTCATTCTCATCTTGCTTAAAGTTAAGAATACATAAAACCATCTCGGTGTCATCCAGTCTCCTGTGTGCACATTATTATTTATATGTAGATACCAACAATTTTACTGCTAGAGTAAAAGAATCCAAAAACAAACGGTATAGCATTTTTTTTTCTAGAAGAATATCCACAATCCTTTAAGAAACAATGTTGTGAAATATGTATCAAGTCTACTTGTGATACAGCTTGATGGGTATATGTTGGTTACATCACTGTATATTTGACCATTAAATTTTAGGCTTGGGAAAAGCAAACACATGAAAATGCATGGTAGTTACTATGCATTTTTTTGGTGTATCTTCCTGTGAAATCATGTTTCATATCTTCAAGAAATGTAATAGAAATGTGTGTTTATTAACAAAAATGTATCAGTCACAAGTTTCATTTTGGAATGCATGACATATATATTATATAAAAAACAGATATAGACCGCACACAGGATTTTGCTTCAACCTCTTTATTCAGCACATCTGTAGTGTACTACGTTTCAGGGATAGCAACCCCCTTCGCTCAGGTACAAATAATGGCTATCTTGACGAAGGGGATTGCTATCCCCGAAATGTAGTACTCTACAGATGTGCTGAATAAAGAGATTGAAGCGAAATCCTGTGTGCGGTGTATATCTGGTTTTCTACACATGAAAGGGAGTCATTCAGCTATACTCCTATACACTGGGGCGTAGGTACCAGGGGTGCAGGGAATGCAACCACACCAGGGCCCTTGGCCAAGAAGGGGCCCCATTTTGTGCTAAGGTTCCAAAACGACCACTCTGTGTGCCAACTGTTTTACCAGTGGTCTGTGTACAAAGCATTTTTACCATTGTCTGTGTGCCTGGCTGTGTGCAGTGCCAGTTTTCCAACCAGTTTATCAGTGTCTGCATCCCAAGCATTTAACCAGTCTTCGTGCCAACTATTCTACCAGTGGTTTCATACAAAGTATTTTACCACTCTCTGTGTGTCAAGCATTTTACTAGCGTCAGTTGGTTAGTTATTTGAGAAGGTTAAAATGTTAATAATGAATTTGGATGTTTTTATGGAAATGATTACCATATATACTCGAATATAGGTCGATCCGAGTATAAGCCAAGGTACCCATTTTTATCTGGAAAATGAGTAAAACTGACTCGAGTATAAACCGAGGGTAGAAATTGTGACAACTACCAGCAACCCGTAAATAGTAAAAATCAAAATAAATTTATATTTTTACAGCAGCAGGGTTAGGGTACATTGGCAGACAGACAGAGCAATCCGATTCCTCAGGCACTCAGTTGTGATGCAGGCTTGCAGGCACCTCTCAGTCTCCTCTCCACTGAGCTAAAGGAGCATTACGGGCTGTAAGACGCGACGCACGCAACGTCATTAGTGTCATGACGCCACGTGCAACGGTGGGAGCGGTGTCGGCCGCAATGTGAATGCTGATTCCCTGATATGAGTAAATTTACTTTGACCCAAATATAAGCCGAGGTTTACTTTTTAGACTAATTTTAGAAGCTAAAAGCCTTATATTCTAGTATATACGGTATTTGGTTTGCGGTGCCGATTTGTGTTTGCCCAAATTTTGCATCAGGGCCCCGTAAGTCTGTAGCTATGCCACACCTAGAGGTGTGCGGTGAAAACTCTGGTTTTTATATAATATATATATATATATATATTTTTTTTTTTTTTTTTTTTTAAAGCCAAGGGCTGAGGGGGAAGGGAGGGAGCCTGTTATATGGATCCAGTGTGTAAGAATGAGAAATGCAATAGTTTGCTAATTGTAATTGAAGTAAAAGAAATTTAAAAAGGTGAGAAGTTAGGACCTTCCCGACTGGGATTACCTTGACGTGGTTGGAAGGCTTTTCATTCATGTAATCACGCATGTATGCTAAAACCCCTTTTTTTTATAAAGTATGCATGTTGCAGATAATATGATATTGTTGGGGTCTAGGAATGTGCATTGATTATCTTTTCTATGTTTGTATAAATGTTTGACCAGATCAGTAGCACTTCCGCTAAATGTAGTTGTAAATTAGCCTAATTGGAGTGCTTCCACAATTCTTGTATTGTATGTATTTATTGGGAGGCTTGGTCAAGCCTCCATGTGGTAATAGCGCCCCCAACATGCCCCTTTTATGGGAGGTCCTATGCCTTTAATAAAAAGCACTGGCTGGCCTCTTCCCTCATTTTAAAAAGCCAAAGGGCTGAGGGGGAAGGGAGAGAGCCTGTTATATGGATCCAGTGTGTAAGAATGAGAAATGCAAAAGTTTGCTAATCGTAATTGAAGTAAAAAAAAAACTGAAAAGGTTAGACGTTAGGACCTTCCAGACTGGGGTTACCTTGACGTGGTTGGAAGGCTTTTCATTCATGTGATCACAGTAATGTATACTAAAACCCTTTTGTTTATAAAGTATGCCAGTGTGCAGATAATATGATATTGTATGGGGCCTAGGAATGTGCATTGGTTATCTTTTCTATGTTTGTATAAATGTTTGACCCATCATTCGCACTTCCTGCTAAAATGTAGTTGTAAATTAGCCTAATTGGAGTGCTTCCACAATTCTTATATTGTATGTGTGTGTGTGTGTGTGTGTGTGTGTGTGTGTGTGCAGTTAAGCTGCTCACATAGAAAAGGTTTATTTCATAATTAAACAGAATATTTGTGAATGTTTAAACAATTAATAGAATATTCTCGGTACAGAACACCACATGTACAAGTAATAATGGCCTGGAACCTATTTATTGTACGGTAAGCTCAGCACTAAAAATATATAACATAGGAAATGTATCCTCCTTTTCCTATTTGGAATTAAAAATTTGCATTTAAAAGGGAACTACTTATTTTTTTTTACCCCAGATACCCTTGTATTGGAAGATACTATTTTAATAAGTTGCATTTATATTCTGTAATTCAGAATGCTTCCATGTTGCTGCCAGTACAAGTTTCTGTCCATGTAATCTTCAGACGTCACTAAGAAATTAATATCACCTTCACTTATATGCAAATAAGGAATGGAGACATTTGATTAATTTCCATCTTTCCATGGTAGCCCTTTAGGAAATGCCACACCTTCTAAGAGGTTTTTATAGCATTCCACAAGCTAAATGCATAATAAGACAGCCAGCTAACATGCTTGCGAGCATGTGCACTAATTCTCCATATCCTTGACCCCAGTATCCATATGCCTCCACACCAATAAAAATTATACCTGATAAGACTTTGAAACAGCAGTTGCTCCAGTTTATTTTCCAGCCAGCATGAGTGGTACAAAGAACAGGCTTACCAGGAACATTACTAATAGCTGATTTTACTGTGTTTTTTGTTAACATTTAGAATCCTAGCAGACTAATGCTCTGTTTTTAGATAGACAAAGTAAATGAAGTTGCAGGTTTAATTCCTAAGACTTACTTTTATTACGGATATTTTAATATTCTGTTTTTAACATCCATGGTGGTTAAGATATAAACTACCAAGATTAAACATTTGTTTGCTTTTTATGCAAAAAGAAAAGTAATTGTCTGAGACAGGAGTGTTAAAATAGGTTTGCAAACATACTACAATGAATTCCTTATTATGTGACAGAGAAAGGCAGGATCTCTGACCTGTAAAATTATTAGTTTTCAACTTCTAGGGGCTAGGATATGCTGCAGCTTCCTTGTTTTGCACTAAAACATGTTTAGTGTACTTTGTACAACCAAAACAAATAGGTGGATTATGGGATCTGACTCCTAGTGCCCAACAGGTTAATTTTATAATTCAAACAGCCACAGCAAAGGTACAGTAAAGGGCAAGATTTGGATTATTGTATCTTTCTGAATGTGATCTGTCTATTGGGACAGGGATATATGTTGACATTAGTTCCCTTTTAAGATCAGTGTCACTTCATAGTTTTTCCCATTCACAAAACTTCACCCCTTTCATGAGCCAAGAAAACAATATTCACAAAAGGACAATGTTTACTATGCAATTTTTAAGAACCCCAACTTTATCATTCAACCAGTGAGATGCAGTCAGTCAGTGACTGGTAAAACATTTTGGACAATACAACAAATGTGTCAATTCTTAAAGGGTCACTTTACTCTTATATATGACTCCTCCCCAGTTTCTATTATTTCCCAGGGGATTTGGGTAAAAATTAACTTTTAAAAAATTGCATTGCAAATGAATATGTCTACACATGTCCACTTCCATAGATTTGTATTAAGGTAAGTGCAATTTTGACAGAAAGCACCAAAAATTTTGATTGCATGGACTAGAAAAGTGAAGCGGATAGAAGTGCGTATGCTTTTGAATGTGCTTGGCCGATTGGGACAATGTTGTCGGGAGACTTTAGTTCTCCTTTAAATGTACCATATTTCATTCTAAATTCAATATTTTGTGAGAGCAACTGTTGCAAATAATTACTGTACTAGTAGTGAAAAAAAAACTTTGTCTGTATACAATGTATAGATCACTTAGTATAAGCTGCCTTACTTTCATGTTTCTGTGTGGCTTTGTTTCTTCACACTGGCAGAAGTTTGTACCAAGCTGTGTAGTACCCCTCCCCTCTCTGTCTACTCCCCCTCAAGCAGTGACGGGCTGTATACAGAGTCCGAGCATTGTCAGTAGAAAGGACTTTAAATGAAGTGCTGACATCCTGTTGACCCCTCCCTTCCAGAGCTAGACTGCAAGCAAAGTGTGGAATAAAGTAGCAATATGCTGAAGGGAGGGGCAGAGGGGGAGAGAGGAGGACAAGTGGTGCTGAGATTCTTTACAAGTAAGTTACTGAACTCTGCCTGTTCTCTAACTTTGCTAATTGTTATTTACTTTTTACCTAAAGTTCATATCTCTCCCCCTGCTTAGCTGAGATCATAATCACTGAAGAGAGAGTCAGTGTAACAGCAGCTTGTAGTGAGACCTTCACAAACACAGTGACACTGCTTGTTGTCCTGTTACATTTCAGTTGCTTTAGTCTATATATTTCATAGATTGCACTGTGTGTCTTGTTTGGTATATAGTCTGTATTACTGTATTATATATACTGTATTAGTGTTCCATTTGAGTCACTGGTTTTGTATGTATATAAGATTTTTTTGGGGGGGAGGGGCTGTTTTATAGTGTGTTATGCTCATATTGCTGGGTTAATTGTTTATTGATTGTGTTTAGCACTACAGCATTTGACTATATGTTGCACATGGTACATATAGTGTGGGTGAGAGAGTGTGTGACAGTACTGCAGGGGAGCTTTGGATTGTGTGGGTGTGTGCCTTTGAGTGACAGATGAGGTGTAGCAGCTCCTACAAATCACAGCATATTCAAAGGCTTATATATCGGGGACTATGTAGAATTTAAAGAAACTAAAGGTACCCTGGTGGATGGGATGACTTATAGGATACATTAGAAGAAATTAAAAAAAAACAATTTTCTCACTATAATTGCCCTTTAAAAAATAAATATGCATGCAAATTTAATATATTTATATTCCAAGCAAACTGAATGTGCCAACATCGTATTTTATTGTCAGACACTATAAAAAAAAATTCAATTTCCTTTTCGAAAGTATAGGCGTTATTAAAAATAAACCACTTCACAATTTACTGTTCTTGAGTTTCCAGAATTTCCAGAGCAAGGCCTTGTCATGACAGAGTAATGAAAGAAACATCCACACATCACTACAAAAATCCATTCCCTGAAACACTACCGCACCAGTAGTCAATAGGTAGAAACAAACCCGGATGTAGCAACACATAATTCCATCCTTTACACCTAAACTGTTTCATAAAATGTATTTTACTGCTACTTTTAAAGAAAAGACTTGTGAAATTTTATACAACACATCAGGTTTACCATGAAGCAAAATCCACTAGAAACAAATCTATGCTGGGGGAAAAAAAGATCTACGGTATAAAATGTACTAGCTAAACCTTAATATTCATAAATGTATATAATTTTTTTTCTTTTACAGTCAATCCATGCAATAAAAGCATTTATCGTGGCCTGATACAAGGGGAATAAAACATGGTTATTGTGTAAAAAGCCCAGGATTGACAGTTGAAATTTAACAATATATTTTAGTTAACAATATATATATGGTAACAAATATATTTTAACATCAGTGGCGTAGCTAGATATGACCGGGCCCATAGCAAGATTTCAGGTGGGGCCCCCATATTAATACCAGTTTGGCTCGGTTTAACCTTATAACTAGATAAGGTTTTCTGCCACTGTGTGGTTTTCTGCCACTGTGTCCTCTGTAAATAAAGTAAAGTCAGACTCTGCAATCCTGCTAGGGCCTCACCACTGCCCAACAAAAATGAAGCAGATCAAATCGAAAAAAAGACTGCAGAGAGTCAACTGCAGGTATAAACCCATCCGTGAAGTCACTTTATTTTAGAAGGAGTAGCAGGGGCACTTCTAGGGTTTTTGCTGCCTGAGGCAAACTTTAGAAGGCCGCCTTTGATTGTATTGCGGCGCGCGCAGCGCGCCGCCGCCAAATTAAAGTGGGTGTGGCTTTGTCAGTGGGCGTGGCTAACATTTTAAGATTTTGAGCTTCCTGTCACGTATGTAAACAATTCCTCAGTCAGTCGACCCCCCATGGCCATGATAAGACCCCAGGGAGGTTACAGTCCAATGAATCCAGCCACCCCCCCCCCCATATAAAGACCCCAGGGAGGTTACAGGCCACTGACTCAGCCACCCCCCCCCCCCATGATAAAGAGGTGGTTACATTAAGGGCCATGAGGGCTGAGGCCACTGAATCCAGCCAGCCCACCCCCGCCCCCCCCCCAAGCTTTAGGACCTGGCTGTCCTGTGAGTCTGTGACACATTATCACATATTTAGTAGTTACTTTACATTACTTACAGTTGTTGCAGTCAGATTAATGTGGAAGTGTGGTGGTCTGCGACTGCTCAGTGATCTGCTCGGCTCCACAACAACCAGTGCCACACCACACACAAATCTTCTTCAAACTTGAGAAGCCATGTGCCCACGTCAGAAGAAGAAATGAAGAAGAATCTTCACAGAGTTCTCACACAGTGACACAGAACAGCAGTCAGCAGTGTCACTGTCAGTGTGCAGAGTGTGGTGCTGGGCCTGGGCTGGCAGTGGCCCCTCCCTCCACAGTTTTGCCGCGCGTAGCGGCTTAAGGGAAGTCCGGGCGGCGCCGGCATGCAACTTCCGGAAGTTGCGCCTGTGCAGTGTGTGCTGAGTCGTGTAAGTAACCACCTGGTCCCTGACGCCGGGGCCGCCTATCAGAGACACCACATAGCCTTGCGTCGGGACGTCGGCGTCGCGCACCGCAGCGCGAGAGTTAAGTCAGACAGACTCAGACTCCCAGTAAATAAATTGGAACTTGGAAGGAAGGTGCTTCTTCTTACCTTCCCACAAGCTAAGCAGGCCTTCCTTGCGCCGGTCGGGCATGCACGGCGCTTGCCTTAACTGCCAGCGAGCGAGCGGTTAGTAAAATTACATTTTTTTTTTGTGTTTGCTTTATTTTCCGCCTTTGGCAGAATGCCGCCTGAGTTTGACGACTCAGTGAGCCTCATTACAGATGCGGCCCTGAGGAGTAGCACAACATGTTTCAGACCATAAGTAGGTCCTTCATCAGGTGCATTTACAGACATACTGATCCCACCACCCTTATATACACTTGGCCACTAGATGAAGCTGGTGTTTATGAGTGTTCAGTTTGTTCACTTGTTAATTGTGTATATACTGTAAGGGTGGTGGGATCAGTATGCCTGTAAATGCACCCGATGAAGGACCTACTTATGGTCTGAAACATGTTGTGCTACTCCTTCTAAAATAAATCGACTTCACAGATGGGTTTATACCTGCAGTTGACTCTCTCAAGTCTTTTTTCGATTTGATGTGCTTCGGTTTAACCTTATCTGGCCAAACTGCAGCGAGTTGTTTTTAAGTCTTACCTCGCATGGTTCAGCCCACAAACCCTGTTTTCATTTTAATTAAACCAGGGAGCATCATTGAAAGGTTTAAGTAAAACAAATATGGGGTTTGTGGGCTGAACTATGTCAGGTAAACTTTTCTTAGGAGGGTGGATGTGCCTGCAGGGGACCTGGATGCTATAGTGATTCCTACACCCCTGTCTAACAAAGAAATGCAGAACCTCAGTACAGAAAGAAATACGAATTGTGAAAATTCTTGCTTTTGGGTGAATTATTTTATTTCAATGAACTACTGTATCACTTATAACATTCATAATGTAGTAGATAATGCACCCCCTACTGTAAATTATACGGATTTTAGAAGTCACAGAGGAGTTCCGTGACCATATAATAGCACAAGGCCACAGGCCGAGTGCCTTTTATACAGGGCGTGGAACAATAATAATTTTATGTATGGGGTGTATTATTTAGTATAAACCACCCCCTTAATAAATCTGGCCTCTGTGCAGGGATGGGGGGGGGAGGAATAAGAATAATCCTCTGTCATTTATTCCTATCCTCCTCCCCCCCTCCTCACTTCCCTCACCTCTGTTTTCTCCCCCCTTCAGTTGGAGGGAGAAAACAGACCGCTGGTCCGGTCAAATCAGACCATCTCTCGAAGTCCAAAACCTGGCCAATGGGAACATGTGCTTCTTGCAAAGCATGTCATCTGATTGGCAAGACCCCAGACACAAGCAGGAAAGGGTGTAATAAACTGGACCAGCGACAGGCAAAAGGTTCCACTAGCATCACTAGCTAATGTAGATACTAGCATTTTTATTGTAGCAAAGCCAAGTTGGCCCATGTCTCATTCTACAATGTAGTCTTGTGCAATGAATGATTTCCTTTATGCATTTACACAATTAAAATAAGATCACACGTGTGGCAGTGCGAATCTGATGCAACAATTCCCTGAAATAAATAGCACCTGAAGAAGCATAAGATATATCTGAAACATGTCGTGCTTAGGTCTGAAATAAAGTCTATTTGGGAGGCTTCCTGGTGTTGTGTTTATATTCTGAATTCCCTGAAATATTTTAGAAAAAATTATCAACACTTAAAGGGCATGTCCACCCTTATTATTAACTTTTGTCACATAATAGAATACAGTCCCCCAGCCCCAGCCACTATAAAATAAAAGTTAAGAAAGTGCCCAGATAGTTACTTACCTTCCCTCTCTCCTCCGACGCCTGGCCCGGCCTTCTGCTTGCAAGACACTGCAAGCAGGGGGCGGGACCGGCAGCCGCGTCCGTGATTGGCTGAGAGGCAGCCAATCACGGACGTGGCTGACGGCTTCTCAGAATGCCGGTGGAGAGAGGGAAGGTAAGTAGAGTCTGGGACTTTCTTAAATAATTTTTTGCGGTTGGGGCTGGGGGAAGTTGTTTCTATATACGGGCAAGGGGTTTTATGCTAGGGGGAGGGATAGCAAAACGGGAGGGAGGGGGAGAAGGGCTGCAGTAAGATGCCAAACTTCTCCCGGAGGCCAGAAAGGAGGCAGAGTCCTATATGGACTCTGCTATCCTCGGTGGGCAGTTTTGGGACTTTGGGGGGGGGGGACTACAGGAGAACCTTATGGAGCTGGGATGTGAGGTAAGGATTTTACTACACTACATGGTGGGGCCATTAGTGGGGGGGATTATAGTTTTGGGGGTGGACATGCCCTTTAATTGTTTCTATCAACCTTAAAGGGCATGTCCACCCCCAAAACTAATCCCCCCCACTACTGGCCCCATTGTGTAGTGTAGTTTAATCCTTACCTTACATCCCAGCTCCATCTGGTTATTCTGCTATCCCCCCCTAAAGTCCCAAAAAAACGCCCACCAGGAGTACTGCAGAGTCCATATAGGACTCTGCCTCCTGTCTCCCCTCCGGGAGAAGTTTGGCATGCGCACTAATGCCCTTCTCCCCCTCCCTCTCCCTCCCGATTAGGATTCCCTTCCCCGTAAAATCCTTTTGACCTAATATTCCCCCTGTCCCCCCAGCCCCAACAGCTATATTTTTATTATCAGAAAGTGCTCCAAACATTACTTACCTTCCCTCTTTCCTCTGCTGCACTGAACTCCCGGCAGCTGCGCCCGTGATTGGCTGCCGCTCAGCCAATTACAGACACGACTGCCGGTCCCGCCCTCTGCTTGCATTTTCTCGCAAGCAGAGGGCCTGGCCGTGCGTCAGAGAAAAGGGGAAGGAAGTAATGGTGGGCCCTTTCTGAAATAAAATATAGCGGGTTGGGGCTGGGGGGACAGGGGGAATATTATATCAAAAAATTTTCAGAGGGGTAGACATTCCCTTTAATTTCAAAACCATCCATATTGATAAAGGAAAGATGTAGAGGTATTAAAACGATTTCCTAAGTTATCAATTTACATGAAATAACATGTGAAGCAACTAAAGATCTGTAAACATGCTCGAAAATTGTCAGCTGATGCAAGAAACCATTTAGTCTAGCAATATTGCATGTGTGCAGCCACCAGCAATATGGCTTAATGTTCCCCTAACACCAAAATGCTTGTGGTTAACATTCAGATTAGTCAGACAACCAGATAATTAGAAAATGCACAAAAGTCCTTTTTTTTTCCCCAAGAAAGTTTCCTTAAACTTGTTTGGATATTAAACCTAAAATAGCCATGAAGCATATAGTTAAATGCTGACTCACACGCATTGGTGTTGTACTGTATTTCAACAACAGTTAGAGGATAACCACAGGATAAATATCTTATAATTTGCCTTTATTAATTTTAATGTTTTTTGGTAGATTTTCATTAAATTGTATTTACAAAATGTAGAGATAAATATTAATAGTGGCAGTTTCAATAATTAACAAGAAACATGGCCAAACCTTTTTCTTTCATTTTTATGTATAGTGAATATGATTACTTTTAGCTATTTATTATATTTTTACCATAAAAATAGAACCCATCATAACCTCTTCTTATTTAGTAACTGTACAGCATTTTATAGATGACCCTCTTGCTTTGCAAAATTTGCATTAAGCAGGTTTAGTCCCTTGGTGGCTTTAAATGTGTTCTAATTGCATTCTTTGAGCCAGCTGAAAGCTGACAGTTTCCGCTTCCCAGCTCATTATCAGAGCACATCAAGGCTTTACATTATGATACAAGCACCTGGTCTACATTTATTTCAACAGCCCACAGCAAAATGGGAAGGTGCTTAATGTTCAACCACATTGGTGACATTTTTATGATATCCAAAGTTCAGAAACAAATAAAGGAATAGTTGGAAAGCAACAAACAGAAAATGTGAATAAAAATTCCGTATGCATATTAATCTTAAACCATGAACCACCCATAAAGCTTGTGTGTAGTAGGGCTAAAAGTTCATGCAAGGATGAAACCAGAAGATCCAATCCAATCACGCGAACATTCCTCTGAAAAAAATGTCTGCACTCTCATTGCATAATTTATATTGGTTTCGATTACCAGCGGGGAATCTCATAAAAATGGTTTCAACTGTAAAAGAATTCATGAATCAACATATAGCAAAATTCTCACTGTTTTTCACAGCTTATTCCTCTCATACAGCACGGATATTTTTAACAGTCCTTGGGATTAAATGGTTAATTATTAAACTTAAAATTTATGGTGTTAACTATGTAACTATGACAACTGCATCCAAATGAATTGGAAGGAGAGAGACTTTGTGCCACTACTGCCTACCTGCCTGCAACTGCTAAATGCAGATTTAAAGTATTGTATTTAAGTTGCCAGTTTTGGGAAGAGTGGTCTAAACAGAACAGGGAACAATATGTATGTACAGTATATGTGCAGAGCAGCCGTAAATAAAAATAATATAAAGTTACAAGACCATTTTTTTTGTTAAAATATAAATTAATAATTTAACAATGAATGGTTTGTCTGAAGGAATGAAATGATGATATGTGGAAATGTAAATACTTCTTTTCATTTTTCATTGTTCCATCAGTTTTGACCAAGTCATCTGCACCATTTGCTGAAATCTAAACCCAGACCATGACATAGCAACCATCTTGATTTAAAGAATGCTGCTGCAGATAAAGATCAATGTATGTCTTGTAAACCATCATCTGGCATACAGATGTATATGGAAGTAGTAGAGTAATATACCATAACCATAGTGCGCAGCAGGGGGAAATGACACCTTTTATTGGCCTAATAAGCTAATTGAAATTGCAAGCCTAAGGTCCCTCCCTACTACTCTCACAGTATGGTAAGTAGGAGAAACAAAAAAAGAACAAATGTTGATTCATTATTGGTGTTTCTTTGTCTTTCTGTAAGGTTTCTTAGCTGCAACACATCCTAAGAGGAGCCTTGACCTGGAAATGATCTGTTTGTTGCCTTTGGGTATTAATGGAGAAGGAACTGGAGTAAAACTAGGCAGGGGTCACATCTGAGAGTGTGGACAGCCCAATGCTGGGAAATAGCAGTCCAGATAATTTCCCACCTAATGGAGATTGATACCACAATTTCAACTCAAGGAATGTTACTATTTCAACTACAATTTTCCGCTTAAAGGACAACTCCACCCTCATAAGAACATCTTTTAGAAAGAATGCCCTCTTTAAAATATGTTGATATATCATAGTTTGTCCTATGAATTCATTACTGTATGTCTGCTATGCTTCTGGATGCCTCATGGAAACTGAGCAATTTAGAAACCTGTACTGAGCCTGGGCATGCTCAGTAGAGGCAGACGGGGGATTAATATTCAGTCATTGGCTGTGATGTCAACTTTCAAATCCATAACTGATACCAGGAAGCAGAAACAGGGGCAACAAGACATTGTGCAGGATTTCAGGATAGACTTATATATTTCAGATTTCAAACTGTTATGGCTTAGGGTTTTGGGGGTGATTTACCTGTATGTAAGTTTTCATTTTGGAGCTGGACTTATATTAAAAAATATATATATATATATATATATATATAATATATATACTTTCATTTTTATTAAATTTTCGTTTTTACAAATAAACATTGTAACACAAAATAAAGTAAAGAGGATATTTTGCTTTTTCTTTTCTCTTAAATTAGGTTGGAGTAAGGTTACTAAAAAATTAACTATTAACAAAATCGAACATATCTATTTATCTAATATTAATTATGTTGTGTGATAGAACCTATAAGGGGGTTAGTCTTTGGTTACACTACAAACTCTTAACATATTATTAGGTTCTAGAACACATTTAAAAAGAAATGTCAAACCCAGGCGAGGAATCCATGGCAGCCCACCTATCTGTGCCATGTTCTCAACAGTTGTGTTGTCACATAAGATATCTATCTATATATAGCATTTGGTATCATCATGTTAAGTCAGGAGGGGGACATGTACTGGTCCCAGAGAGCCCATGTCTGAGAGAATTTGCCTGTTTTGTCGTTAATTAGTGCAGTAAGATATTCCATACTTCGTATTTCCGCTATTCTAGTTAAAAGGTCTCCCTTTTGAGGCATCTAGTTGCCACTGCCAGGTGTGTGCACAAACGTGCCTCTGATCGAGGTAATAAAGGGAAAGGAAGACCCCGAATCCAGTGGAGAGGGTCCGAAGGAAGCTGTTTGCCCAAAATATTGTGGGTTAGTTATATGACTGAGCTCCAAAAAGGTTGTATAAGTAGGCATTGCCCGATAATGTGGAATAGTGTCCCCTCAGATCCACAGCCCCTCCAGCACCTGTCTGATACATTTCCCCATATTTTATGCAGTTTATCAGGAGTGTAATACCATTTGAACAATATTCCTTATATTTTGTACATATAGATGATTTTGCTGTTGAACTCCATATATCTACCCAATTTTCCCTACTGATTTCTTTACCCAGCCAAGTTTCTAAGTTGGTCATATATAAGTGTAGGACCACTTAAGAAATATTACTACTTACTAATCCAATTTTAAATGTCAAATCTCTCCTATCACCTCAGTTGATGGGAACATATTTTAGTGAAGAAAAATTTTAATTTAACCAAAACTCCATAGATTAAGTCTATGCATCAGAGGCAGTAAATTACCATATCTAGCATTTAGAAGGTCATCATATGTAGGTAATAGCACATAGGTAAGTAGCGTTATTATTTAATATATATTATATTATTATCTGTCAAAATGTGCCCGCTACTTACCTAACATGAAATATAATTCAAACCTGCATATATAATGGCTAGAAAGCCTGAAGGGATATTAGGGAGACAATGCTGTGTTCTTGCAGCCATTTAAACACCAAGAGCTAAAAAAGTAAAGGTAGCCATACACATTAGCGATATTAGGTAAAGCATGTTGGTCCTAATATTGCTAATGTGTAGGGGCTGAATCCCCCTGACCGTAGTGCCTACGAATGCCCGTGGTCGGCATTACAGTCGATCATTCGGGGGAAACGGAAAAATTCCCTCTGTTGGTATTGGATCCCTTTACTTTAAAGTAAAGAGAGCAGATACCGTCGCCCTGTGTATGGCGCATGGCCAACCGATCCCCATACTGTGCATGGGCGATCAGTCGGTTCAATGTGTGCCGACAGATACCGATGTGATTTGTCGGCACATTGGCATGGAAATTCCATGTGTATGGCCACCTTAAGTGCCTTACTTTTTTTGATATTGCCATTTATTTTACCATATCCAACCCCTTTTGACCAAATACACACTCAATGACAAGATAAATAGCTTTTTCTATGGCAGATGTGGATTTACTGAACGTAAACCTTCTGTTTATCTGGACAGTAAAATGTCTGCATGTCTGGGTAAGAACATCTCTGCTAAAAAGGCTAGCTCTGATTAGTTCTTCTAACTAGAGAATTTAGTGAAATAACCAGTAGTTTAGATTGAAGTCCTTAATCCTGTAAAGAAATGAAAAGGGCTAATCATTAAACTTGTTACAGAGCAACCTTTTAAATAAAGAAGCAAGTGGTAAGAATAAAATAAATCTAGTTACTGCTTGTTAATCCTTGATCACAGAGATTTTATTTGTACTATGGGAAAGGTGTACTGGATTGCCATATTATTTCTCAAAGAAGTTTAGGTCCCAAAATGCACAGTATATGAAGGATAAGCCTTCAGAAATTGATTTACGTGAAAAGACAGAAAAAAAATAGCACTGGGAGAGGGAATTTCCCACATCCCAAATGTTAAAACTGCACACAGTGTACCAACTCTCAAAACTTTCAACATTCCAGCTACAGCAAAACTGCTCACAGCAGAAGAGTTAATGATAATAAGGTAATTGATTGACAGCTGAATTGCAAGATGCTTCAGATTGGATATCTAAAGAAATAGGGACAGATCAACAAAAAATGGTACAGTGGTGGTTGGGAAGAATTATTATTTCCAGTAAGTTTTTTTTTTAAAATGTAGAAAAATTCAGTATAGATGTAGTTGTCAAATATTTATTTTCTCAATATAAAACAACCCCAAGCAAGCAAAAAACATGCAAACTTCATCCTAAACAAAACTGCAAAAATGTTAATGCGTTAAAACCCTTTTCAAAATAAGATCTCAAGAAAGAAATATACAGGAGAGAAACCATTATTATGGGTTGGTGGTCTGTGGCGGAGTTCATAGATGTTTCTAAGCAAAGAAAGGGGCTATTTCTTTTCTCCTAATGTTTTGTGAAATGTTAAAAACAAGGTCCTCTTTTTAACAAACTGAACTCTTTAGCTACTATTACACCTTTAGATTTCCAATCAAGCAAAGTCTTGCACAAACCAGAACCCTTGCACACAATAGGTGCAGTCACATGTGGGTATATTTATATAGAATATCTAGCACTGCCCCAAAACTTTGTGTGCAGCATGTCACATTAAAATATACTATAATAGACACTGATGTGTGCCTCCATGACCATTGATATTCCTAACACCCTGGATGGCCGCTTGCAGGAGCAGTGTGCTGTAAAGGTTTCACTCGTGCAGTGGTTGATGGCTCACTGCTCCCACAGAGCATGATTATCACCTCTGTCACTAACATTAGGGGAGATAGCATGTATGTGCCGTATGTGCAGTATGTAAGTACTGAGATCTATCAGCCTGTGTATGTATATGGATTGTGGTTCGGTAAGTACTGAGATCTATCAGCCTGTGTATGTATATGGAGTGTGGTTTGGTAAGTACTGAGATCTATCAGTCTGTGTATGTATATGGAGTGTGGTTCAGTAAGTACCGATATCTGGGCTTAGCAGCAGAAATGGGAGACAGGAGACTTCCTCAGCAAATAAAGCATTTCACTTAGTTTGCACATATAATTGTAAAATTTCATGATAACTATTCCTCTGCACATACATGACTAATAGATATGAAAATATAGTAATAAAATATATAGAACAGTACTGAAGAACTGCCTGAACCCAAAGAAATGTGGATTAATATATAACAAAAATATGTCTCATGTTGTGCCTATGATGTCTAGGCCATATTTCCCAAACACTGAATATTAAGTTCAACTCAAACAAAAAATTTCCAATTTGCTTAATGAAATCTTCATTGCAAAGATGTAAGTCTCCTTACATACATCATACATAGGATCCCAATTAAACAAATCTTTTAATAAGTCAACACCAGTAAAACTATATGCTTTGGAATCTACCCTTTGTGTTATCCTTTCATACCAAACACAATATTTTACTAGAATTAATTTCATGTATACATCAACAATGTATTACTTATGTATAATTTAATTTATAAGCACCCTTTGTTATGCAATGTTCAAGTGATACCTAGAGTTGACTTTACTGAATATTTTAATGCAGGCTTTTAAGAGAATGTACAGTAGTTCTCTAACACAGTACAACCCCTTACTTCTAGCTACATTACAAACACATAGAACACCAACAAGGGATAACTGTATTTAGCAAACAAACTCTACTCTTACAATATGTATAACTTACAGGCAATTCATCAACATTAAGTTCATTTTACAAACTATAAACCATTAATTAATTAATAATAATTATTGTTATATTATTTTGTAAATTTGTAAGTTACTTTATTAACTTTACAACATAAAAAACTTTTTGTAAGTTTTAGTTTATTAAATTCACTGTATACATTGTAGTGCTTGCATACAGAACATTCATTCAAGAGTGGAATGGCGCATTTATGCAGAGAAAAAAGACTGACCTCCGTCTTAAGCCGGCCATACACTACCTCGACATGACACATGAATATCAATCATTTGTAATGTCGAGTGGAGCAGCTGTTTTACCTGCCGACGATCCTGCGGCATGATATTGCAAGACAGTTGCCCTAACGTTAAAGGACTGTTGGGAGGTTAGTAGGTAGTGTATGGCTTAATTAAACGAGTCACACAGAAACATCTTTTTTCCCACAGCTCGAACCAGAACCCCCATTCCCAGCACTTATATGTGCCTTTGCAGCCCTTGGATGGGCCATTGTGGCCCTGAGAAGGGCCCTTTGGAGCTTAGGGGGTCCGCAGCTCGAACTGGGACTCCCCTTCCCGGCACTTATAAGTGCCTTTGCGGCCCATGGAAGGGTCATAGTGGCCCTGAGAATGGCCCTTTGGGGCTTAAAGGGTCTTGCAGCTTCAACTGGGACCCCTCTCCCCTTGGAAGGGCCCCTGTTTAACTTATAAGTGCCCTTGCGGCCCTGACAAGGGCCCTTTGGTGCTTAAGGGGTCCCTAAAGGGCCCCTTTGATAGGATTGGTTCTGATTTCAGAACCAATCATATTTCTGAAATATGATTGGTTACTGTATAATCAAGTGATCGAAAGCATTGAAAAATGTAACAATCAGAATTCGGAAACCTGGCAGCGAAAAGTTAATGCCCGTTTATAAATATGCCCCTAAATCATTGGTTTGTTTTAATAATGTAGTTAGGGTTTATTTGTCTTTGATTGTTTACAAACTATAACAGCATGTAACTTTGCAGTAATATATAAAATCACTATTGTGATTGCTTCCAGTTATAAGAGCTGAGAGAATAACAAAACCTTTGTAAATAAAACCTTACAGTTTAGTTTATTATAAATTGTAGATGTCTACGTAACCAATTGCAATCTAGAAAACCTGATTTATTCTGCTGTAAAAATGGTTCCTTCTACCAGTAGTGTGGTAGACTCCATATTTCTATGTAAGCAAAATATGTGAAAAAGGTTGCCAAGCAGCAACCCTCAGATAGGCATGAAGTTTTATATGACATTATTACCCAGAGGAGGCAGGAGGGTTTTTTCCCACGCCCAGTAATCCACATGGCAACAGCATCCCAGCAACAAGATTTTTATTCAATCCCAGATCATTTACATGAGGAGAGACTGCCTTATATGACCCAACACATCCAGGCAGCTCATGTGGCTGTAATAGATGGAGGCTGTTGATTGCTGAAACCTTTAGCTGCTTGGTCTGTAGGAATCCCCTTCTTTATTGTGTGCTATTTCTGCCTTAAGGGGCAGATCCTGTGTAAAGCAAATGTCAGTGACAGAGCCCCCATCACTATTGTTGCATTAAACAGATGCCTCACTCTGTGGATTTTATGGGTTTTGGGAAACCAAAAAGGTTTCTTATCAGGCCAAATGTTTAAGCATGGCCTTTGGAGCCAATTAAATAGAAGTGCAAGATGACTTTTAAATGGACGTTTTCAAGCTTCGAAACCAACCAAGTTACCCATGAGCCGGATGCCTTCTTGGAGTGCCTTTGTACTGCATGCTCTAATTGTTATTTCCACTATTTTATTGAGACACAATGAAACTTCAAGGACATTGCCCATAGTAAGTCTGTCTAGCTCTCCGAGCATTCTTATGTGGAATGTTTGCAATTCAAAAGTGCTGGCATGGTTCCATCCTTATGTTGTTTTTATTTCCCCATCTGCACCCATACAGCAGGATAACAACATTTACTGCACAGATTCACTGATCCTCTCCTGGATGTGATCATAGCATTGCCTTGCTTTTGATGTAACTTGTTTTTTTATTTGAAAGAGAATATTAAGGGTGTATATGAAAACTCTTCAAAAATGGGTGGTGGCAGATGCCTTGCTTGACTATTCTTAAAGGGAAATCTACGCACCTGCTATCAGGTTATTTTAAATTACCCTGGATTCATAATGCAGTTATATTATGTATAAATAAGTTCTTCCTAAAGCTTGCTTATGAATGCTCAGCTACCAATGAAATCAGAACAGCTGAAGATTTTGGAGACCTGCAAGAACAACTGCTTGGTAACAGCCCATAGCCCATACTAGAGACCAAGATCTTCTGCCCCATATTTTTCTTTAGCCCCTATCAACTGCATACGCTTTTAGTAAATACTGAATCTAAAGTCAATTTAAACCAGTAGATTAATTGCTACTGTACAATATAGAGATGAGAGTTGCACTCCAAGTAAATCAATTTAATAGTGAATCACACACATCAATATTACGACTTTTCAGGGCTCTTGCTCCTTCCTCAGGTGCGACTCTCATCTCTATATTATTAATTATCGCTATGGCCCCTTAAGGGTGGAGGCCCTGAAGATGTCAGCACCCATTCAGGTTTGTGTGCATTTGGGACTTTATTGCCTGTTAGTTGCTACTGTTCAACCTGTAGCAGACTGGAACATTCATTTTAGATTAAGGTCTATATGTATTCTTATTGAGCAATGCAGCATTTCCCCAAATGGAAATAGAAATGCATCAAATCTTCAAACGAAATGGTGTATTCACTCATTGGGACAAAAAAAATCAAACAGTTGTCAATGCCGCATGCAAAAGGAATGTAATCCAATGGGGACCAGGGCACAGAACTCAAATAATTAAATAGATACAGCACCACCAACAGTGATTTATTTGCTATGCAAGAAGATAAGATAGGCAAATGATAATTAGGGACTTAAAACCATTTCCTTTTTTTTTTTTTGCGCCATAGGCAGGGACTACTCCATTACTGCATATGTTATGTGGGGAAACTGTTTTGTTATTAAATCATTGCAATGCTTACTGTTAAATGAAATTAAAACTGGTTTATCTTGTTTTAAGAAAGTGCAATGTCTGCATTGTGCCAGACCACCTGAATAACTGACTGTATGCCATGCTACCCATAATCATTTCATAAAGCAGTGATCTGATACAAATTGGTGGCAGTGGTGCTGGTAATACCATTTATTCTCCCTGTTTTCTCTGTATTAAGCTATGGAGACTGCTACTGTGAGTATTGATTTAAATCCTCCTTTCCTTGTACCTGCAGATGAAATGCCCCAATTAGACTCAGTAGCTCTACCAGGCCCAATTGCCAAACCTATTTTTAAACCTGATCCATTTGATGTGGTTACTAGGGAGTGGACTGATTGGTTGGAACAATTGGATTTGGCAGCCACTATTAATGCTTGGGATGAAGGTGCTCGCTTGCAGGTCCTTAGGCTGGGTACACATGGGCAGATTTTTGGAACTTGCTGTGGTAATTACTAATAAATAGTAAACACCTAAAAAAAACCTAAACAGCACAAAAACAGCACACTATGCACGTCAGAGAATACTACCCTTAAATAGGCTATACATGAGCGTGAATTCCAATGGCATTATCTAGATTTCTTTTGGCTGTTTTTTTGTTTGTTTTTTTTCTCTGCCCATTGTATTTTGAGAAAAAAACTGTGCAAACGAGCCTGCAAGTGACTAACCCTGTGGTGTATGAACAGCTTTAATCCTTTCTGATAAATAAATACAATTCTTAAACTGCAAAACCACCAATTAGTAAAAGGCTGTGTGCAGAAAATGTGATTTGGGTTTATATGATTAATAGGCCTATTTTAAAAAGCAAAACACAAAAACTAATAAAACAAATTAATAAAACACCAAAACCCACAAAAAAAACTTGAGGCAGCCATAGACTTACCATTACTGTTGCTCAAAGTGCTATAACAGTGTATAGCACAGAACAATCTCTAAGAACAGTCTTTCTATAGAAATGGGTATTTTAGGGATCAGGCAGATTTAAAAAAATGTAGTCATTCAATGTCATAGAGGTCTGTCACTTATCAAATCTAATTTTAATCCCTTTAAACTGCAATTACTTCTTCAATATTTTTTGTTTGTGTTGGTTATATAGTTTATTATTGTAAATGTTTCCTTAAAGGAAAACTATACTTAAAATATCTCCCTATGCATTTTATTAATACATGGAAGCTAGGAGTTGATGTGTCCTTTCTGTTCTTTTTACAATTAGATGTGCACTGTCCTCTGAAACATTTCCAGCTTTATGCATATATTTGCATTTTAATTTGTCAAACATCCCAGTGGCTAAATTATCACTAAAATAATGTCAGTATACTTGCAAGAAATTATTTTCTACCTTTGTGTGTTATTTTATTCTCAGCATCAAACAAGATACTGTCATTTATAGACTGGAAATACAGGATTAAATTTGGCTTAGAAAAGACAGTGATAGATTTGAATATAAAAAGCTGTTACGCGGTTTTAAACACTTCTTTGGAAGTAATGAAAAACTGTGGTTACAATTAAAAAGTTTGGGTTATTTTCTTGCATTTCCTTTGAACTTGTATCATGGTAGTTTATTAATTTTTCTTGATATCCTAAACCCATTATCTGCTCAGTCTTTGGTATATCCTATAGTGTCTGATTTCATTTATCTCAGATAGGTTCCTAGGGTGAGACTACAGGATTCCAGATGTTTCAGTAAACTCTGGGTTTTTAGCTTAATGTACCTTAATTAGATATAAATGGTTGTGGGTTATAAAAACAATAATTACGAAAATAATTACATCTGTGTCAGTAAAAAGGGAAAGTGAAAGGAAAAGATTTACATCAATCTGTATTAGTATACACAGAGAGGAAAATAATCTCCGGAAATAAGAAGATAATTTTGAGGTTTTCCTAGATCATCCATGAACACAAAAACAAAAATATCAGATAACAAAAGGAAATCTTCCGTGAAATATCTATTATACAAAGCTTTTGTATCTCCATAGTCATTTATAATAAAAGTATCAGCAATGGGTTTGGATCGGTTTACAGTCATTAATTACTCTGAACTCCACTCCCACCCAACCCTGCAGTGCCATGTTGGATATGTTCTGGCTACACTTGCAGGGTACACTATTTTTTGTTTTTCTCCATGAGATTTACATGGGAATTTATGCTACTTATTACTGTAATGTGTCTGTGAAGAACAAAAATGGGGGGGGGGGGGGAATCCTGTTTATTTACAATTATGGCCATAAAAGTGCCCACAATATAAAAGGTGGGGGACACTAACTACAGGTATCTACCATTTCCATTTACTTACCAAGAAATCCTATATACACTCATGAGAAGACATTCAAGCTTTGTGAATATACACTGCAGAAACTTAAAAGGATATGACCACCTGTAAACCAAAAAAAATGGCCACTTATTATACAATTGCCACATACCCAAACTATTTTTAGCATTTAATTACATGCATTTCTAACCAGATCCTGGGGCGTAGATACCAGGGGTGCAGGGGATACAACCGCACCAGGGCCCTTGGCCAAGAAGGGGGCCCCATTTTGTGCTGAGGTTCCAAAACTACCAGTCTGTGTGCCAACTGTTTTACCGGTGATCTGTGTGTCAAGCATTTAACCAGTGTCTGGCTATGTGCAGTGCCAGTTTCCCAACCAATGTATCAGTGTTTGCATGCCAACTATTTTACCAGTGGTTATATACATTTCACTAGCATCTGTTGGTTAGTTATTTTAGAAGGTTTGAGGATCTAAGTTTAGAAATATTGTTTGAATCTGATTAAATAGTTTTGCTCGGTGCATGGGTAAAGTATGTTTGTCTGTTTTAAAATGAGTGCCTTTAAAAAAAAGAGTTTGTGGCGGTGTTGGGGGCCCATGCACAAATTTTACACCAGGGCCCATAAGTTTGTACACCAAATGAATACAATGTATCCCTCTGATCCTGAAACAAATGGTACGGCTCCTATGCGTACGTAAAATAGCTACATATATTAATTAATATAATGAAACACTAATGTGTTAAATAAGACTTACTTAGGGAGAGAAGTTATCCGGGTATAATATACCGCAGATCCTGCGTGATTTCAAGTAACAAATATCCCGAACAGTTAGTATATATCACTGGGAGAGATCACCTCTTGTAACCTCCCAAACAGCACTTGCTGTGTGGTTATACTCACACTTCCACGCTGATGACCCGGGTGCAGCTGCCCCGAGTCCCTCGCTTAATCTCGATAGGCTTGTAGGACATAATGTGGATAAATAGGTAGCGCACACCATATGATTAAGGGAGCTTGTCGTCCCTGAAACGCGTCAGGCATTTCTACACTATGTTGCTTTCGTGCAGTAAATAAAGAAGCTTTTATTTAAGTTGATGGTCCAGGACTGATCTGTTTCGGGGTGCGCTACCTATTTATCTGCATTGTGTCCCATAAGTCTGTAGCTACGCCACTGTCCAGATCTTTAATGATAAGTATTGCCCATGTTCTCTCCCTTTCTGGAAGGGGTTGTCACCTCCTCCCCGCTTTTAGGAACTTGTGCATGTGCTGTGATGTCAACAGTCACAGCCCTGATTGACTACAAAGAGGGAGGAGTCGGTTTTCTCTGCCAGAATGGGGGCACTAACTATCCTTAAATATCTGGTTAGTAATGCATCTAAAGAAGAGCAGAATTTATAATTTGGGGTTGGGAGCAGGTAACTGGCAAGTAACCATTTTCTTGTATTAAGGGTGGATTCTCCCTTTAAATCCCTATTGTGAATGAATTTTGTGAATGTGTAATTTTCTCTGAACTAATCTGATCTGTAATTTCAGATTTAACTTAATTTTATAATATTAACTTTGTTGTTATCATAAATTATTTTAATAGGGGATATTAGGTTCTGAATGTTTCAAAGGAGATATTCTCCAGTCCCAACAGCATTGAGCCATCCCCTCCAAGAAAGGTCCTGGAGGCCTGGAATGTGGCAGTATCTTGACTTCCAGGGACAGGGGTGGCAGATGGTGCTGGGTAGTGTCATCAACACAGCACCATCGGGACAGTTTCTGCATAGAGAGTTGAATCACTGCCTTATCATTTGCTAACTTGAAATAAGTACATGCTGGAATATCATAACACTTTTTGATATTACAATCACAGGCATTTTGCAAGGTTATTTAATCCTGGAAATTGATTTTTCTGTGTAAATTCTTGTGAAACCCCCATATGAAATCTAAATGTTGAGACACATGAATAATAAAAAGAGAGACGAGAAGCACCCTGCACTTACCCAGCAGAAAAGCAAACATTAGCTTTTTGGGGGCTCTGCTTTTAATAACCAGTTCAATTGACAAGACTTGCTCTGGTGGACTTTTAGAGAGCTATTAAAAGGGGAACTTTAGCTTCATATGTCATTAAAAACATCTCCTTAAAATATAAAAATATCAATACAAATTATGCCATTCAGTGCTTCATTTATTATAATGTCCATACAAACATTTGTTGTTTTAACAGCTATAAATATCAACCCTTTATTAGTTAAAGGTTCCTGGCTTTCCACTTATTCAGCGGCTGATGTTGTAGTTTTGATGGAAAGCTAATTGCAGGTTTTGTTTTGAATAAAAACATTACACTCTGTTTTATTCCAAGAGAGAGCAGTAGCTGCAGTAATTTAATCTTGTGCTGTTATGTGAGCTTCCCCTACAGGCTAAAAAATAAAGAGCCGCCATGAATGTATCCTTGGAAATAGCAAAACTTGCATGCAAGGTATGTGTGCGTCTGCTAAGGGTGAGACCAGGAATTTTCCCAGAACAGTGAGACTTGTGTGCTTGAAAAGAGATAATGTGAAAAGAAGATTGAGGGGAATTAGTTTTTTTTATGGGTTAGGATAATTTTCTCTTTTTTTTTTGTGTTGCTTAATATAAGCCATATAGGCCTATTACATAATGAAACATTGGCCCAGAATAATATATATATATATATATATCGTGGGGTGTATATGACATTACATATAGGAAAGTTGGTAATAGTGAGATAGTACACACATACATATACATTTAAATGACAATCAGTAAATGTATATAAAGAATAGCATTGACTTATATTATGTACAACACAAAATATACAACATACACTTACTTACAGAGCTGAGATCCTTATTTCAACATGGTATGGTCAAATGGTAGCTTAAACTACACCCCTGTGTCTGCTCCATATGAAAGGAAGTGTAATCAAAAAAAAGTTTCTGTCTGCTACACAGGATACAATGTGTATTGTAATGGACATATACACCAAGGCTCCTTATATACCATCTGCAGCCTGCAGGTGGCATAAGTGAGTAATAAAAGACAAGACATCCCTGCTCTCTATGGCTAGGAGGAGAGAAAGTGTAAGTTGATTGTGGTGTGTGCTTTGGAGAGACATTGAATGAACATAAGATCCTGTGTGTAAGATCCTGTTACCACCTGTTGGGAGGACAGATTATTGGACAGACAAGTTACCTTATTAGATACAAACTGTGAGGCAAAAGTGTACACCAAATTACAAAAGACACACAATATACAGGCCTGGTCAATATTCAAAGTGGTGCACCATAGACAGGGACACCTCTGACTACTGCATATGTTTATGGGAAACCTGTTTATGTGCATTGTCTGCTTTGTGCCAGACCACTAGAGTAACCCACTGTGTGCCATGCTGCCCATAATCTTTCCAAAGCAGTGATCTGGTACAAATAAGTGGCAGTAGAGCTGGTAATACCATTTATTCTCTCTGTTTTCTCTGTATATTTGTTCTCTGTATTAAAGGGTATGTCCACCCCTAAAATAGGTTTTTAATATTCTGCTCCCCATGTCCCCCAGCCCCAACCGCATGTTTCTTCTTTTCAAAAAGCTCCCAAACTCTTACTTACCTCCCCTCGATCCTCCGCCGCACTGCCGGCCCTCTGCTTGCAAGAATGCAAGCAGAGGGGCGGACCGGCAGTCGCGTCTGTGATTGGCTGAGCGGCAGCCATCACGGACGCGGCTGCCGGTCATTCAGTGCAGCGGAGGAAAGCGGAGAGGTAAGTAAAAGTAAAAACATGCGGTTGGGGCTGGGGGACATGGGGGAGCAGCATATTAAGGGGTTTAACGCTAGGGGGAGGGATAGTAGAACGGGAGGGAGGGAGGAAAGGGAGGGGGGAGAAGGGTTGCAGTGCGCATGGCAAATATCTACCGGAGGCTAGATAGCAGGCAGGACCTGCTATCCTCCTGGTGGTTAGTTTTGAGACTTTGGGGGGGGGGGTTACAGGAGAACCCTATGAGCTGGGATGTGAGGTAAGGATTAAACTACACTACATGGTGGGGCCAGTATTTTGGGGGATTATAGTTTTGGGGGTGGACATGCCCTTTAAGCTATGGAGGCTGCTATTGAAAGTATTGATTTAAATCCCCCTGTCCTTGTACCTGCAGAAAAAATGCTCCAATTAGACTCTGTAGCTCTACCAGGCCCAGTTGCCAAACCTATTTTTAAACCTGATGCATTTGATAGGGTAACTAGCGGGGGTATGGATTGTCTAGAACAATTTGAATTGGCTGGGTTGGGTTGGTTGGGATGAAGGTGCTCGCTTGCAAGTCCTTAGCCTTTTGCTTAGTAGTAAAGCCAGGCAAGTATACCAAGGATTTACTGTAATACTGAAATAAAAAGCAGTTATAAGTTATTAAAAATTGCTCTAAAGCAATTTTTTAAAATTAGATTTGTATAAAAGAGTATATAAAGGATAAATCCATTTCTTTAGGTAAACTGGGAATGAGAAATATTTGTTTATACGTTAGATTATTAGGGCAATGCTATTATAATAACATGATGCTGTGAGGTACCTTCTGCTATAATATATGAGGTACCATCACCACTTGCCAAGGTGAATACTAATAAGTTAACCTAGCATGTTTAGTTTCAACCACACAGTGTGGAAGGATTGCCTGGGTCTACTCTCATACCTGCAGGATTATCCTATTTGGTTCCTCTGGAAGTTGTTGACTGTCTGTGTAACAGTTTAAAATATACCTGTGTAAAGATTCTATATCCATTATATCCACACATAGCAAAACATACACACATAATTTCCATTGTGCACCAACGGGCACACTTTTGCTAGTGTGTGTGTGTAGATATATATATATATATATATATATATACACACACACATATATATAGAAATAATTATTATATTATGTTTCAGCCACCGCATGGCCGTCGTTAAGGATAAGCCATATTGGTAACACGGATATAAAAAGATAAAAACCCTCCCACCGACACCCCAAACCACCCACCACCATCCTTTACCCTATGTGCAGTGCACGATAAAACATGATTAAAAACATCCAAGGTTAGACCATGTAGTCTCAATAAGGAGATACTCTATTACAGAACATACATAGTTACAAACCCATCTCCTCTGCTCTCATAGAGAAAAACAATGTTTCACCAGGCTACGTTCTTAAGGTAACAACATACTGGTTAGTAACTGTCATAGAGCCAATAGTACATACAACTAATTGAATACCGAGCCCCTATATCCTAGAGCCCACTAGAAATTTGGTTTGATTATACAACGCATGGAGGGTAATAGTTTCCATCCCTTCTTTTGAGACCAATATACCTGCCCCAGTGAGATGAACATAAGCATCTCTCGAACGGACACAGAAACGGGAGGAATCGATCTAGAAAATGGTCAGAGAAAACTATTAGGGGGCCCAGGGGAGAGAACGGATACAGAACCAAAATCTATATTAGGGAGCGGGTGGACAGAATGTATTGGAAACCCTAGACCAATAGTAGCTGCCTATAGGTAGCAATATATTGCTAACTGCTCATTGAGCCCCCTAGGGGTTAGCGTGTCGAGTTGTCTGATCCACCTTGCTTCCCTTCTAAGCAGTGCTTTATTTTGATCGATGCCATCCCTCTTAGGTTCATGATCAATTGGCATCCATTTAAAATTGGATAACTGATGTCCAGCTTCTTTGTAATGTCTGGTGACTGACATCTCACCAAACTTCGTATTAAATTCGTCCCTGATAGCACTTGTCTAAGGGTCTAAATGTGTTGATCTGTACAAGTAATAATAATTCAGAGCCTCTGTGACCATTTGTACAATTGGAAACACCCGGACCAGAGAGAAGAGCAACCATTTACCTACACACACACACACACACACACATATACATACATACACACACAAATAGTAGATTTGCCACACTCCTTCACATTCGTATCGCACAATGTGTTATAATACACACATACATACATATACACACACACCAAACAAATACATACACATACAGTAAGAAGGGTCAGTGCACTATCCATAGTGTAAATGCTAAAAATGTCAAACAGATATTATGACAATGCCTAGATGTTTGTATTCCCAACTAGGACATTTTCTACACAAAGGATCCCTTTAAGACGGAGCCCCAATAAGATGCTTTCACACAGGATGCATGTGGAGGTATTACACTAAAATGCTACAGTAACTCTTTTAAAACAAAACAATTATGACCACACAGTTTGAAAAAAACAAATTAAGTTGTTTTAGGCAGGTTGATATTTGATATTACTGACATTGTCCCCTTTACACAGCATATGGTGTCCTTGACATGGGTGGCCAAATTTAAAATTATCCAATTGAGGCCCAGATCCCATTTTAATGTTTGAATAACTATCTATAATAAAGAAGATTCGACCCTCACACCGGATTGATGCCCACAGTATCAAAGTCATAGTCATGACTAAGATGCAGTGTGCATGTAAACAATAAAAATTGCAATTTGAAATCCGGTGTGTGAGGGTCAAATCTTGCTTGTTGGAATATTGGTGTTTGCAGCTGCTCAAATTCCTCCAGAACCTAGACAACAATTAAACGATGGTGTGCAGAGCTTAACTCTTAACTTTACCTATAATATGGAACTAAAAAAATTAAACATACGGTAAGTTAATTGTTGTAGAGCCAATACAGACAAAGGTGGAAATTACAATGGCACCTTATTTGGTTTATAGGGCCAAATCTATGGATATAAAATGGCTTTGCAAATGAACCCCACTACATTAACTTAAACTGCTTGTTAGGACTGAACGTGAAAATCAAATCACTATCCTGAGAGTATTATCAATCTTAGCTGGTTAGTATGTATTCCTATGTGGTGCTACTTAGGATTAAAACCATAGGTCGGAGGACTTTCTGCATTACAGACTAATTAATTGCCACATTATGAAGAAAACAGATCAGATAAAAAGCTCAGCATAAAAAAACAAATTGCATTCTGTCTCCATAAACCTTAAGACTGCATTTAATATTGAACGGTTTGTGACCAGGGATGCAATTTCACCAGGCAATTATGAGTTTCACAATACAGACTTTTTCTCTAATAATAGGCTTTTATACATGAGAAACCACCGCTGAAAAGAATGGGAACTAGCAATTCATCCAATTTATAACCGTAAATTTGACGTCTCATTAACTGAGAATAAAATTTGTTGTATAACTGTTGAAATCTGGGGGCACAGCCACAGCATAAAGTGCTTGTACCTTTCCAAGCACCACATAATAATGTGGATTTTAATAACTCTGTAAAAACATATAGATCTCTTTCTAAAACAGCAGCCTTTCGCTTCATACACAACTTCAAATCTATGTTTTCATAAAGGATTACATTTTACTGCCAAAAAGGTTTATTTGAATAAATTAAAAAACACTGATAGTTTCCAGATACCAATATTTTGCTACATATACATAGAAGGGCAGAAAGAGTTTCTGCCCTGGGCTAAAGTCCTGCATCTGGTCGGGTACCAGTGGGTTACCAGATTTGCAGGTCAGGTTTGGTAAACTGCATTGAGGGGTTGCAGGTTGGAAAGAAATCTGTGGGTGCATGTCAGGTTGCAAGTCTGTTTAATTTTATGTGCTGGTTGTGGGTCAGGTACACAAAGGGTGTGTGGGTCAGGTGCACAAAGGGTGTGTGGGTCAGATGCAGGTAACTGTTTTGGTGGGGGTCTGAAAAAAAATTATTGTGATTATTATTGTGGCGCTGAAAAAGTTTTTTGTTGACATATTTTTGAAATAATTAGATATAAAGGCTAAAGTTGTCTGTAAATGATATCCTTGTAAATGGTGCTAAGCTATAGTCTTTTTCTTCCCCCCATATTTTTTTTTATTGAAGAGAGTTCAAATATCTACGTTGTCTTATAATCAGTGCTTAGCCCAGTCTCTAGTGTCATGTGACTCACTGCAACTTGTGTTTTGTAGGAATTAATGCAACCACTTTGCATGTTAAAGAGTTCAGGGTTTTTTGATGCATTCATTTTCATGACAAAGGGTACTCCACAAAATACGGACATCATACAGTCATTCTGTGGCTAACTAAATTAAAAATGTATCTGAAGGTTGCACATCCCTGATGTAAAAACTTTTTCTGATTATTCCACAGAAAGCCTTATTTACCCCATACACACTCGATGACCCTGAATGTGAAGTCAAAATTTTCTGTATATTTAGAGGTACTGTTACTTTACATACATTGCTATCCTGCTTTCCTCATGGTAATAACTAGAAATGGTACCAGAACCTTGGGGATTCCAGTTGTAAGCCCCTGGGGCTGGGAAGAACAACAAAATATACTTTGCACAATTACTGTTACTGATAGTGAGCTATTACTGTGAGCAGACAAAGAGGAGGACAGGAGCGATTCCTTTGTGTATACAGGTAAAGCATTAATTGAAACTGCTTTATAAAATGAGCAACAGAAATCAGGCATTTATCCTTGTACACATCTTGAAAATGATTATGATAAACCAGGTTTAAAAGACTTTAAATAGATTTAAAGGAGAATGAATATATAAGTATTTTAATATTCCGAAATACCTCTTGTTCCCTGGCTTTAATATTCCAGGATCCCAAGGTGAGCAATGAAGCAGGATCCCCCTTATGTAGACATAATCACGTTTGTGTAACCTTTATTTTTCGCTTATGCATGTGCAATAACATTACTAATTACATGTGTATGGCCAGCTTATGTGCCACTAAAGAAGAATTAAAGGACAACTATACTGTAAAAATTTACTTTTTAAAAATTACAAGTACCTGGTGCAGGGAGATAGGATTGATTATTCCCACCAATATTGTTTTGTTGAGGAGCTAAAGCCCATACGTTTTCATCTGCCAGGTTAGTGCCCTGGGTCTTCCTGTATTAAAGATGGCGCTGAAGCACTCAGGAAGACTGGCAGAAGCAGTTTTGTTTGTGCTACCACTCTTCATAAACAATATTAGGAGGTAGAAAATGCCAGTCTTACCACCCTGCCCCTTACCTTCCTTCCCCAGTTTTTGAAAAAACTTTATATATGGTATAGTTATCCTTTAAAGGACAACTCCACCCTCATAATAACATCTTTTAGAAAGAACAGCATCTTTAAAATATGTTGATATATCATACATTGTCCTATGAATTCATTACTGTATGCCTGCTATGATTCTGAATGCCTCATGGAAACCGAGCAATTTAGAAGCCTGTACTGTGTCTGGGCATGCTCAGAAGAGGCAGACAGGGGATTAACATTCAGTCATTGGCTGTGATGTCAACTGTCAAATCCATAACTGAAAGTTGATAACTGGAAGAACAAGGAAGCAGAAACAGGGGCAACAGGACGTGCAGGATTTCAGGTTAGACTTACATATTTCAGATTTCAAACTATTACCGTTTAGGGTTTTGGGGGGTGATTTACCTGTATGTAAGTTTTCATTTTGGGGCTGGACTTGCCCTTTAAGCAATTATTTCTATTGCCAACTGATGCCGTGTCCAATTTTTGCTCCAGACTCTTAGTTCTGTAATGCAGTTAGAAAGGTAATAATAAATAGGGGTATGTCCAATAAATAATAGGGATGTTATTAGGATGTAATGAGCATATTTTTGTGGTGCACACGCTGGAGGTGGATGAAAATAAATTTACCTGCAGCTTAATAGTAATACCATGCAAAAGGCTTTATACACCTTAGCAGAGAAACAAGCAGTTGAGCATCCTGGAAAAAAGGTCAATTGAGCAGTATAGCAGTTTACATTTAAAGAAAAAATCCTAAATATATCTGAATCCTAAATCTATAGGCAGAAAAAGGTCATGTTTGCAGAATATATTTGTTCAAAAATAACATTAAACTTTACTTATAAAGCATAGAGGGAGATGCAATACATATACCTATCGCAACTTAGCTGCACTTGTTCCCACAGTGTAGTAATATACTTTGCAGCTATTACAGTGTGTGAATGCAAGCAGTAAGTTGCAATCTTTTGCATGGCTTTAAAGCCACAATTGAAAAGGCTTTCATTTTCGTGCAAAAAATAGTGAAAAAATCTAAATGTATGTCATTGCTAACACTGTGCTAATCTCAATCACCTTTGGAAATAGCTCAGGCAATGCAAACGGTGTACAAAACCCATGCTGACCCAATAGTACATCGGGTAGCATTGGTTTTGCACTCCCCCCCCCACCCACCCCTTTATTATCTTGTTCATCTTGTAGAGAAAAAAAAACAGAATACAGTATATCCATAAATTTAAATTTATTAAACAAAGCAAGACACTGCTAGCAATAGCAGAATCTGTACTATATGTCGATTAAAAATAACTTTTCCCTGTTGATTCGACTTTCCAGCTACTGTCCTGTACTGCCCTCTGGTGTCCTTTCTAAAGAAACATACCATTGAAAATGATACATTTACAGTAAGGCAGGGTTTCTTTTACACTTGTTGAACCCATGAAGCAATTTTTAGGAACCCCTACATTAAAATCTTTTATATATTTTTATTTATATTTCTCAAATATTAAAGGGTATGTCCACCCTTCAAAAAATGTTTTTACCTAACATTCCCCCTGTCCCCCCAGCCCCAACCGCTCTCTATTAGTATCATCAGAAAATGCCCAAAACATTACTTACCTTCCCTCTTTCCTCCGCCGCGCTGCCAGGCCCTCTGCTTGCAAGAAAATGCAAGCAGAGGGGCGGGACTGGCAGTCGCGTTTGTGATTCGCTGAGTGGCAGCCAATCACGGACGCGGCTGCCGGGAGTTCAGTGTGGCGGAGGAAAGAGGGAAGGTAAGTAATGTTTTGGGCATTTTCTGATGGGGCTGGGGGGACAGGGGGAATATGATATCAAAAGGGATTTATGGTAGGGGGCGGGAATTCTAATCGGGAGGGAGGGGGGTGGAGGAGGACAAGGGTTGCAGTACGCATGCCAAACTTCTCCCGGAGGCCAGGTAGGAAGCAGAGTCCTATATGGACTCTGCTATCCTCCTGGTGGGCAGTTTTTGGGACTTGGGGGGGGGACGACTACAGGAGCTGGGATGTGAGGTAAGGATTAAACTACACTACACAGTGGGGCCAGTAGTGGGGAGGATTATAGTTTTTGGGGGTGGACATGCCCTTTAATAAAGCAAAATATTTAAATATAACACAAGGGTAGATGTCTAAGAATATAGCAACCTCTAAATGAACCCTGGTTAATAAATTAGTAAATACCGTAAAATTCAAGGCTTGATCATTAGCAGTATATCTAGCAAAGATAAATCTAATCACCACAACCAAAAAAGCCAAAGCATGGCCTGGGTGGTCTGGGAAGTCCAGAGTAGGATTGGTTGATCTGGGGATGGAGCTTCAATAGCCCCCAACCCTGTCCTAGACTACCTGATCCCTTTTGTCAGGAAGTGTGCTTTATATAGAAGCCTAGAAACAACTGTGTCAGGGCCCTGACTCGTGTCATCTCTAAATGATAACTAAAGCCTCAGAAAAACATTGAATCAGAAGGCAGAAAACCTTGTGTGTGAAATTTACGTTTCTAACATGGGGTTTGGGTTTCATTTTCCAGCATTCCGGTATCGCTGGTCACCGACTATTGCGTTCTTTTACATGCCCAGACCTAAGCTACAGCAGGAACTTGTTACAGCAGATCTTAACTACTAGTTTACTGTAGTAGTCTCCTTGAGGAGGACCTTTGCTGGTGCTGTAATAAGGGTCAGATTCACCCGATGAAGGGTGCATCTAAAACTTGTGCATATATCTTGTCACAATAAGTCACATAAAGAAATTGTGCTTGCAAATTTCACAATGACTAAGTAGTCTCTAGTCAATCTTGTTACAGTCTACATTAGTCACCATGTGACCAAAGTTAGTAAGTGCACACACACACAGTTATCTTATCCAGTTCTTTGGGAGTGTTAATTTACAGTTACAGTTTACTTTTAGATTATGGAGCATAAAAATGTTGGTTTAGTTCTCCTTAAAGAAACAAAAGGTGAGAAGCCTTTTTAGACAAAATATACTTGATATTAATATATATAATAAATCGCTCATTCAGAGAGATGTAGCAATTCCTTCCTTCGCCCACTGTTCAAAGTGCCTTTAGGAGTGTGTTTAGCCACAATACATCAGATGAAGAGAATAGATATCTGAAAACCCGTATCTATAAAAGGAAAGAATCCCCATTCACAAAATATTTTAGGGTGCCAATGCCTCTTCTTTCCCTAATGAAGATATGAAAAGATGATACCTACTAACCAGCCAGTAGCTTTTTTGTCTTTACAACACATCCAACAATTTAAAAATGAAACCATAAAAACAAAGAAATACAATGTTAACAATGCTCTCTCCTTTCACCAATGGTCTCTAGTTGCAGCAATCATAATATAGGTTATTTTATGCTCCATCACCAGTTCCTAAACATAAATAACAAAAGATTGAATATCCTCGACTTGAAAAGAAGGCTTTAGATATTCCTGACATCTGGCAGCTGCTTTGTCTGGATTAAAATCCAACAATGCCTGAATATCAGGTCCACTCACACAGGGGAATGACTGTGCCAAACTGTATGACATTTCAATAACTAGAGTAAAGAATACACAGGACAGTCAGCACTGTACCAGACAGCACACAACTTGTTTCAATGTCAAGCAGGCCGTATTATAGCTATTATATTGCTGGTTGACAGCTCAGTCCAGGATATATTCAATACATTACCTATTTTTCAGTATGACTGACATGACTGAAGGATTTTCCTGGCCCGATTTGGTTACTGGGAAACACCCAAGTGATTTTGGTGCAATAATGAATATAGTTAAATACTTCCAAGTATTTAGCCTCCTGGAGGATAAAAGCAGAACAATTTGAGTTGCATCACTTACTGAAAATTGTTAGTATTCTAAATATACCGATTCTTGGAAAATTGCTTTCAAACTAAATGAAAACAAGAAGAAGTGAAAATGATTGCCATGAGCCACGTTCCTCCTTTAAAAGGCACACTAAACCAGTGCCCAACAGGCTGAGGGGAAGCAAAATAGCACCACCTTGGTTAGACAACAGGACACTTCCTTGGCTCTGCCCCCCGGCCAATCCAGAACACTTTCAAGTATACCCAGTACTTGCCCACAGCCTGCCTATAACAACGCTCAAGCAATAGTAGAGTGATGCATACTACTTATAAATGCTGAATACTTTATTTGTAATGCCACATACGTTTCAGGGATCACTATGTCCCCTTCATCAGGTGCACGTTGTATATAATACACAAAAAAGTACTCAGCATTTATAAGTAGTGTGCGTCTCTCTACTATTGCTTGAATGTTCTATAATTACGGGGTAGAGGACTTTTAAGAGTTGCACCTACCAACTTTCTGCATGCTGCAACCCGGTGTGCCTAGGCCTCTACAACTACTATAACAACAATCACCTGCCAGATCCCATGGGCCGCCTCTTTAAAGGAGCGGAACAGATGCTGCCCGCAGCTTAGGCATCCATGCACTATACTCATGGCAGTAACAGGCTGCTTTCTGGCTTCAGCCAAGTCACTAATCTCCTCCAAATAACTGATTAGCAATAATATGTTAATAAAGGGGAAAGCAGACTGAGGAAGGAGCCAGAGATTTGTCAGTTACTGCACAAGCAGCTGTCAGTTATTTCATGAGATAGTGTTCCTTTAAGGCTAAGTAAAATTCCAAAATGACTGTCTAGGAATGATCAATGAATCCTTTATACCTAACCTATATTCACCAGCTCACTGTCAGCATTTTCCCTGGTGCTTACCTCCCCCCCCTTTAAATTTTTTTGTTAACCGAACCCCATAATCACAGACAGCACATACTTACAATATACTGAAGTAATATGCAGAAGCTTATGCATAATAAGCTACCCATGCTGATTGAAGTTTCCCCTGTCCAGTATAATCAATAAAACATGAAAGAAAAATTACTGATTTCAGTTTCTGTTGGCAATTTGTCTCTTGCCAAATCATAAAACAGTGTGTTCATTCTCTTTGCTGGCTGCAGGAGAGAAGTGGGTATGTGTCTGATCTGGAACAGGTCTCACGAGTTTTTTTATTAATCATTCCATTCATGTAGAGCTACAGTATGCTGAACAAGGGAGTCTTGCATGGCCAGGAAAATCAAAATGTGGATGAAGGTTCTGATTAGAGAAGCCCATATAAAACAAATTCTAGTGCCATGCAAGAGGTAGAGGGCACATAAAATGGAAACTAAAAAAAGGCCCAATGATGACATTTTACTGCACTTATTTTTATATATTTAAAGCCTTAAGTTTAAGCTGTTGCTAGTTATTTTAACCACAGAAAATAATGCAGCTACTTCTAAAATAAACTGTAAAGTTGATTAAATTGATTTACTTTGCAATAATGCAGAACATAAAAGGCATTTTGTAAAATGCTGAAAAAGAAAGCAAAACAGCAATACTGCTAAAAAAACAAAACAAAAAACATGTAGTAGAGCCCCACCTGCTGGTACAATTAGAGTAATATAGTTTAATTTCACTAGAGACTGGAAACAGCAATCCATCAGTGATTTGAATTTTTTTTTTACAACTATTTAGTAACTACAAAATAACAATAGAAAATTGCATAGACTTTAATTTCTATTTACCAATGCAATTGTAATTTGCAATTTGTCAATTATTCAAAGCACATTCTTTTTAATATGCAATCAAACAAAAATCAATTGAATTAAAAAAAAAAAAAGATCATTTTCCATTTGACTAAAATGACTGATAATGGTTTGATTGATTCTATACTGGTTATCAAACCTCTTTTACTCTTTTTTACAGGCTGCGGCTCCTCCAGGGAGAGCCAATCAGTAACGAGCCAATGACTAGTGGGTCTTTCTGAGGGTGTGTCCATTCAGCGCAGTGAAAGAAAACATGGATATGCTCTTTAATCTTTTTTATGTTAGTGATCTGCCTTCATTTCCTCTTTATACCACAGAAATAAAGAGAACATTTTATGAAATTGGGTAATGCCAGCTCCTCTGGCTTAGTGAACATTCCTAGGATTCAGACAGTTACACAGTTAAAGGAGTAGGAGTCTCCAGACAACATTGCCCCAATAGAAAGAGCACATTCACACAGTAGATACCAAATGCTGCGTCTTACCTCTCCCTTTGCTGTGGCTGCTGGATTATTTATGCAATTAATCAACCTTAGCTGGGCACACAAGTAGACATACCCTTTTTTTACTTTCCTTAAAGAACGGGTGGTAAAGGAGCTAAATATTGCATTAGGGAGTGCTGATGTAGTTGGGACCTGTCAGAGGAAGCAGTGGAGGAATGCGATTGTGGGTAAGTTTTAACTTCTATCTGTCAGCTCCTGTTTAAAGGGTATCTCCACTCGTATTTTCAAGATTTGGGAATCCAGTTCTATTGAAGAACAGAGGTAAAGGAGCTGTGCTTACCTTGTTCTTCAATAGAACAAACAGGAGCCAGGAGAAAAGGTAAGAAACTTACCCGCTCGCTCGCTCCCCCGGCGTGTAGTCTGACAGGTCCGACGGACCTTGTCTTCTATGCGCATGCGCAATCTATGCGCATAGAAGACAAGGTCCGTCGGGACCTGTCAGACTAAGCGCCGGGGGAGCGAGCGAGCGGGTAGTTCTTACCTTCTCTCCTGGCTCCTGTTTGTTCTATTGAAGAACGGAAGGTAAGGCACAGCTCCTTTACCTCCCGTTCTTCAATAGAACTGGATTCCCAAATCTTGAAAATACGAGTGGAGATACCCTTTAATTAATTAAAAATGCGAGGTAAGACTTAGCTCCTTTACCCCCGTTCTTCAATTAATGCGAAAAAGGGTCCTATTTCAGTGGAGATACCCTTTAAGGTTTACCTTCCTGGCAACATTTACCTTCATGGCTTCCGCGATGCAGTAATTATTTTGCAATAGTTTTGGAAACAGCATGTTTTTCACTTGTTTGGGTGATAGCGCCTGATATTACATGTAATCCTTGGTTACTTACCAATATCCTATATAATAATACCAAAACTGATGTGTCCATGTCGCAGTGTGTGCGAGTGTGTTCCTGCAGTGTCTATGGATTCACACACTGAGGCACGGATACAGGACAACTATACTTTACCCTCGAACAATACTGCCGATACCAACAAACCCTCCAGCTCCCTGACGCTAAGTCTCCCTCCCTCAGAACCGGACTGTTACCTCATCTGTTACCTGCTATCTGACAATGTGTTTTCTGCATGCATGTGTGTATGTGTCTGCCTGCGTGCATGTGTGTATGTGTCTGCCTACGTGCATGTGTGTATGTCTGCCTGCGTGCATGTGTGTATGTCTGCCTGCGTGCATGTCTGCCTGCGTGCATGTGTGTATGTCTACCTGCGTGCATGTCTGCCTGCCTGCGTGCATGTCTGCTTTTGTGTCTCTCTGCATGCATGCATATGTGCGTGTCTGCGTGCATTTGTGTATGTCTGTCTGCGTGTATGCATATGTGTCTGCGTGCATGTGTGTATGCCTGCATGCATGTGTGTATGTCAGTCTGCGTGCATGTGTGTATGCATTTTTGTATGTCTGCCTGCGTGCACGTGTGTATGCATGTGTGTATGTCAGTCTGCGTGCATGTGTGTATGCATGTGTGTGTCAGTCTGCGTGCATGTGTGTCAGTCTGCGTGCATGTGTGTCAGTCTGCGTGCATGTGTGCTTGTCTGCATGTCTGCGTACACGGCCGTCTGCGTGCATGTGTGCACGGCCGTCTGCGTGCATGCGTGTATGTCTACAAAACTAGATAATATAGAGCTAAAAAAAACAACAACAAAAACGCGGGTACGCCTGGAGTCTCCTACTCAGGTAAAGAGCGATGTTACTCCAAAGAGAAACCTCACTCCAAAACAAATAAATGAAATAGAAGTGGTTGAAAATGAAGTGGTTCTTTGTCCGTGGCAAGGCACGCTCTTGGGGTCCTATAAAAGGTGGTGAGTATCCTACCACATACTCTGGTTGGATACTCACCCTCTGGTAGGATACTCACCATCCAGGATCACTATAAAGGTACGCTCCAAAGAGCGTGCCATGCCACGGACAAAGAACCAATTCATATCCGGGGGACCTAAGGGACTGTGACGCCTACCGTTCCGCCACGAGATAGTGGTAAAGTATAATTGCACTTTCATTTTTCATTTTCTGACTCTCGCTGTTCCATTTTGTAGGTGTGTGCACACCATTCAAACTTTGGTGATTTTATCATTATAGAGGATACTTACCCATGTGGATGTCCTATTGATTGGATTGCCATACATATACTTTTACCCGTATTTTCAGCTGCCTGTCTTTAGCTGCTTTTATTGTTACAGTGTGCTCTATTTATATATAGTTTGTGTCTGATTACTGAGCTCTTTTTGTAGCCTTTTTTATATATTGTATCTTTCTATGTAGCTGGCCAGCTTGTTATTACACTGTATTTAGATGTTTATGCAATTCCTATATAAATATATATATATTTTTATTTAGACTATTTCTGTTCCTTGTTCCTACCAGCAGGGTTCCATTTCATTTATGCGTGTATGTCTGTCTACATGCATCTGTGTGTCTGTCTGCATGCATGTGTGTCTGTCTGCCTGCGTGTCTGCACGTTTGTCTCTCTACATGCGTGCTTGTGTGTCTCTCTGCATGCACGCATGTCTGTCTGCGTGCCTGTATGTCTGCATTCATGTGCTTATGTCTATCATGTGCTTATGCATGCATGTATGTCTGTCTGCATGCATCTTTGCATGTGTGTCTGTCTGGATGCCTGTGTGTATGTGTGTCTGGATGCCTGTGTGTATGTGTAGGTCTGTGGATGCCTGTGTGTATGTGTAGGTCTGTCTGGATGCTGTTGTGTTATGTGTAGGTCTGTCTGGATGCCTGTGTGTATGTGTAGGTCTGTCTGGATGCCTGTGTGTATGTCTGTCTGGATGCCTTTATGTGTATGTCTTTCTGCATCCATGTGTGTATGTCTGCATGTATGTGTATGTCTTTCTGAATGCATGTGTGTGTCTGGTATATGTGGTTCTGCATGCATGTGGATGTGTGTGTCTGCCTGTATGCATGTGTGTATGCATGTATGCATCTCTCTGTTTAGATGTGTATATGGATGTATTTGTGTGTGCCTGTCTGCATAACACACGTTAAATTAACAGGCGCTATAGATTAAGCATGTGACATTAGCAGGCTTAATTGTCTAGTTTAAACTAACATACTACTTGGACAAGCTCTCAGTGGCTTTTTAACCTTTATAGTTGTTCTTAACTATAAATACTTTCACATTTGAAAATTGGCATTGAATACATTTTACTTTACTACGGCCAATTTATTAATGTCATGCCCCATGTACAAAGACAGATTGTATATATTATGCAAATTATGGGTTAGCATCATTTACACAACTACTGCTATTAATTACTGTATAAAGATTATAGCCCATTCTATTCAATGCTGTAACTTCCAACAATTTGTTATACATGTAAACGGCAGAGACAATGACACATACTGTATAGCATATAGAAGAGGAAATATTGGAGAATATAGGAGATATATTGGTACTGTATAAAAAGCAAACATGGATATAGCAAACTGCATTGCTTAGAATATCATCCACAGAAGGGCCATAAATAGGTTTTGCTGCTCTTTGTGATGCTCATGAGACTAGTATAGGTACTGCTAATAAAATCTGAATGATTCCTGCGCCAGATGGTCAGTTTGTATGGCATTCAAATGTAAAACAGGACAGTGTCCACTGTATAGGTCTGGTCCATCAATGCATACATACACTAATCAAGCATTTGAAGGATAAATCTCACCAAAAGAGAAGAGGTGTCCATTAAGGAACAATCAGGGTTATTTAATACAAGTTCTTATCGTTTAAAATGGTGCTAATTTTGCCCCAACCAATCAGATCTTGTTTAACATTTAAAAGCTAACATCTGATTGGTTGGGGCAAAATTAGCACCATTTTAAACGATAAGAACTTTTATTGAATCTCCCTGAATGTATTTCTCTAAAAATCTGAGGAAGAACCATTTCCAAGACTATATAGCAGGGTTCCTTAATGGGTGTGCAGAGGCTCACTGGCGTTACTCATAATTCTGGCAGAGAAAATATTTTACTGAAAAAATTAGAACTGTACATTATAATAAATTATGATACATTTTCAAAGCAGTTAATGTAGTAGTGAAACTTGCCACTATATAGATAAAATTTGATTACGGTACAACTTGCACTGTAAATTACAACAGTAGGTCCAACATTAAATACACAGGTGTACTGTAATAAAAATTTGAACATAAAAATTTGCATATAAGTGTGCCGCGGTCTTATAAAACACCAGGCAATCTGTTTTAAGGGATATTTCTGGCTTTTTACAGCTGGGTACACACTGAAAATTTTTGTACTGACCGACCATTTGGCACTAGCAAGTGGCCAGGACAAATCACCGTCAGCTGTGGTGAATATCGCCGCGACCATACAATTAGCAGTGATTTATGGCATGTCCGATCCGGACGAACAGGCAATCAACATTGGTCACATGACATCTGTTTTTTTTTTTTTTTTATGGTGAGTAAGGGTCATTTGACCCGAAATGCGTCAGACCTGTTTGTTTGACTTCATGAGATCTAATATGTATCAATAAAAGTGATTTTAAGATACTGTTGTCTCGGACTGGAATGGATAACTACTCGGATTTTAAGGGGAAAGGTGCACTACCTACAACCAATCTGTGGAGAATTCATTTGATTTTTCAGCCTGACCGACACATTGAAACATGCTCTTTTTTCTTAAAATCATATGTATATGAGCTCAACTTCTCTTTTATGTAGAAATGGGATGTAGCAGAATGAACTTCCATAAAATTATAATACATGGGGACCAATTAAATTTAAAGGGCATCTATAGTGAAAAAAACACATTGCCCCTTTGCAAAGTTAAATTCATGTACTCTGTGCTGCCTTAATCCTATATCTGTCACTGACTCTGTTTAACCACGGTGTCAGATCTATGTGCAGCATTCCCCCCTTCTCCCTCCCCTCTGTTACCTCCTCCATGTCTCAGCTCCGGCTAACCGACAAGCTTTTTATGTGCAGTAGGAGTTTAAAGTTCAACATCCTGAAAAACACACCAACGCACAGTGGCCAATAGAAAGTAAGCTGTCCTGGAGACACGGAAGAAGGAGATCAGTACAGTTTACGATCTCTCACTTTGTGACCCATCATCAATCAGTGAAAGCTATTAAGAAGGGGGGTCAAGTGCAGCCTTATATCTAACATCAAAGCTACCTTTCTCCCCCTGCTAATGCTGTTATCTCTATGTTTATTACAGAGCAGGGAGGGGGGATCAAGTCACAGGGATTTGATTGACAGTCCAAGTAGGAGTAGAGGAATGCAATCACGTATTCTTCTAACTGGTGTATCTAAGGACAGAGAGGGAATCTGAAAAAAGTGAAGACACTCTGGGGGTTGTGGGGAATTATAGAACACATGGAAAGAAAGAAAAAAAAGTTCATTTTCCCACTATAGATGCCCTTTAAAAAAGTCTATGTTTTTGACTTTTTTACTTTTATAAATAATAGTTACAGCAGTTAAATCTATTTGTATCTTTGGTATTTTTAATACTTTTGTTGTTAACAGTGTTTCTTAGTTTATAAAATGAAATATAACTTAGTAGCCTTTGTATGTGCTAAACAATCCACATACTTGAGGAATGTTTGCTATCTGGTAAACAGGTATACTGCAGGTTGATGATGTTACACAGAAAAGATCAGAATTGCTACATTTCAGACCCCAATACAGTGCTCGACTGACTTGCCCACAATGTGACTGATCTCTATTGCTATTTCCTATCCAACTTAGGTAATTAAAAAAAGGTAATTATAGTCCTTAAAATGCCCCCCCCCCCCTTAAAAGTACTCAGGATGAGGAACTAAACCACTACATTTTCACCCCTGTGTACAGTCTCTAACTATACTTATCTATACTGTCCCTCAGAGCTCGAGTTTAACGCGGCCCGGTGGACTGTCAGTACAATGGTAAGACACCCTCTACAAAAAGTATGTCTTCCCATTATCCAGATCACTGACAGCTGACCCGAGCAGCATGGGAAAGTTTTGGTAAGTATATCAGGAGATTGTACACAGGGGTGGGGACTAAGCAGTTAAGCTCCTTAACCTGGGTATTTTTGATGGACAGAAGCAGAAGGAAGTGAGGAAGGTAAGAATAATTATCCTTTAAAACAATGCTATTTTTACAGTTTGGTATATGATAAACAACATTTGTTCTGTTTTATGCCATACACAGAGCAATTAGGTTTCATTATAAGTTATATTCACAAATTTATGAATATAATTATATTCTACTTTAAAGCAGATTGTAAATTTGTAAACATAACTTGCACGGAAATTTAGCAATTCTGATTTTTGCTGTACATCTGTTTACGAGAGAGCAAAACTCCTCAAGTATGAGGATTGTTTAGCACATATTCAGTAATATTCTAAGATATTCTAAGATTTTCAACAAAAGTGTTAGAAATAGCATACAAATAGATAAAACACATGTAACTATTTTAAAAGTAAAAACGTCAAAAACATATACCGTATATACTCGAGTATAAGTCGATCCGAGTATAAGTCGAGGTATCTATTTTTACCTGAAAATTTGTAAAAACTGATTGACTCAAGTATAAGTCGAGGGTAGAAATTATCACCACTACTCTCTTCTGATTCTGTGTTGTTTTTAGGCTTTAGTTGCCCTTTAAATGGACAGCAGAATTCCCATACATGAATCCCATACAGTAATAGCCAAATCCAGTACCAGTAACCTCCAATTCTTTGGCGCTCGAGATGTTTGAAAACTACAACTCCCAGCATGCTTTGTTGCTGGGAGTTTCAGTTTCTAAACATGTGGAGTGGCAAGGTTCAGTAAACTTTTAATTAAGCTTACCATCATTTACAATTCTCCTGACCCCCATATAGCAAAGGGCCCTCTGACCCCCATTTTGTAAAGGACTCTCTGATCCCAATAGTTAAAAATGTCACCTGAGAGTTGTAGCTTCAAGCTGTCCTTTGCACTGTACTAGCAGCTGTTTTTTGCCCCAAACTGAGGAGACCCATCAGATTTACAGCATTCAGTGACAGTGCTGAGTGAGTCCAGCAGCCAGAATACAGGAAGCAGGAAGTGTAAAGGCAGATCAGCTCCTGTAACATTCTATGCAGGTTAACACAGCGCCACCTACTGGTTACTATCTGTAATTGCAGAATTTGGATCTAAATTAGGACTTGACCCGAGTATAAGTCGAGGTTAGGTTTTCAGGCTAATTTTAAAGAGTATATACGGTACGTTCTTTAATAAATTGCTCCCCATGTATTATAATTTTATGGGAGTTTGTTCTGCTACCTCCCATTTCTACATAAATAGAAGTTTAGCTCATATACAATAAGAGAGCATGTTCTCAGCACAGTGGCTAGCACTGATGCCTTTCAGTGCTAAAGTCCTGGGTGTAAGGGCTAGGTACCACTATGTGCATTACGTTGTCCATTTTGGACAATGTGTTTTGTCCGTGTTATGGCCTGTTTACTGGTTAACAGACATGCAATTTTTTACGTGTTTGCGTCCATATCCCAAAAAATAAGTTTGTCCGCGTGTCCATTTTTCCCCCCATAGACTATTATTAAAGTGTAATTCTGACACACACAGACCAAAGGTTGTGCACACATGCCTACCCCTTAATTCTCCCTTGGACACAAATCTACAAGGAGTTTGTATGTTCTCCATGTGCTTGTGTGGGTTTCCTCCAGGCATTCTAGTTTCCCCCACAATCATAAAGACATACTGATAGCTTATATGTGTAAATAAAGTGATTAGATTGTAAGCTCTTTAAAGAGCATGTCCACCCTAATATTAATTTTTTTATATGCCATTCCCCATGGGCTCCCAGCCCCAACCGCATTATTTATTTTTTTATAAAGCCCCCCAAACTCTATTTACCTCCCCTCTTTCCTCCGACGCGCTCCCGGCCCTCTGCTTGCGAGGAAATGCAAGCAGAGGGGGGGGACCGGCAGCCGCGTCTGTGATTGGCTGAGCGGCAGCCAATCACGGACGCGGCTGCCGGCAGCTCACTTCCGCGTAGGAAAGCGGAGAGGTAAGTAAAAGATTGGGGAGCTTTCTAAAAATAAAATTTATGCGGTTGGGGCTGGGGGACATGGGGGAAGGCTGCCATAAAGGGGTTTGAAGCTAGGGGGAGGGATAGCAGAACGGGAGGGAGAGGGAGGGGGAGGGAGGGGGGAGAAGAGCTGCAGTACGCATGGCCAAAATCTCCGGGAGGCCAGGAAGCAGGCAGTGTCCTATATGGACCTGCTAGCCTCCTGGTGGGCAGTTTTTGGGACTTTGGGGGGGCACTACAGGAGAACCCTATGGAGCTGGGATGTGAGGTAAGGATTAAACTACACTACATGGTGGGGCCAGTAGTTGGGGGATTATAGTTTTGGGGGTGGACATGCCCTTTAAGGTGACCATACATTAGGCCCATTTTATGTACAATTCGACATACAATCTGACATTTCCATCGATTGGCCAAAAAATGGTAAATTTTCCCATTCTTATCACGCGACATTAGATCGTAAAATCGATCTTAATTACGATCAGCAAAGTCGTTTTTTTAAGTCGATTGGTAAAATGATTGTAGTGTTTTCTGAAGTTTCGATTAAATGTGAATGTAATGTAACCTCACAATGGACGACATTCGACATTAATCACAATACAAATTGAATGTCGAACAATATTTATGGCACATCTTAGTACAATTAACATTGTACATCTGTCTATCAAAGTATTGGTCGGTTTAAGATCGTAAATACGATCGTAATAGTGTATAGCCACCTTTAGGCAGGTCCTGGTATGAATTATATAACAGAATAATCTGTTTAGACCATACTTAATAGCTGGAAAACTAAATAAAAAATGGAAGGAAAAGCCTGGAAGAAAAAATATTACACGAGTTCTCTTAGCTTTGCAATATAATTGTTTACAACCACAATGAGAGAAACCCACAGCACAACCCAGCGGAAAGAAACAAAAAAGCAGAGCAAGCACAAACCAGCAGGGGCGTAACTACCAGAGGAGCAACTGCACTGTTTGCCATGGTGAGCATTTTTGGCCAAGAAGAGCCTCTGTTTTAACGATGATGAAATAAAGCAAAAGTGTTTTAGAAAAGCAAGTGGCGTCCTACCTATGTTTGTTGCTGTGGAGGTGTTGCTGTGAAGCCCTCGGACGCGCACGGCAAGAGAATATAAAGATCGGGAGAGATAGAGAGTGCCGGTGTAATTCCTCTATTTGTTTGGCAACTGCAAGGGGAGCCAAGGGGGCCCATCTTCATATATTTCCTATGATAGATATAGCCTCCTCCAAGAAAACCCCTTAGATGAAGCACGGAAAGGGGCCCCACCATAGTTATGCAGGGGGGCCCAGTGATTACTAATTACGCCACTGCAACCCAGCATTAATTCAAAGTGCAATCTAAACATTGAAAGGTTATGTTCACCCCACAGATAAAAACATATAAAAAGCATGAAGGAAATCCCCCGCCCAAAACTAAAAACTACAATATTCAAACATGAAATAAATACTATGCGACACCAGGCTTGCAGTCCTGTGTACTTTATTGTGTGGCACACAGGGACATCATAGTGACGTTTCGGTACAGAATGTACCTTCTTCAGACAAATTTGTAACCTACACTTAGGCAGACAAAAGGTAGAAAGCTGATAGGCATGGGATTCATCTGTTATGCAGCAAAATTATGTTCTTCCCCTTCCCTCTGCCTCTCAAAAGTTTCTAACATTGGCTGTGATATCCATTACATCCATGACGGACAGCTGATAACTGGAGAAAACAGGAGGAGAGGTAAAAGAACATTGGACAGCATTTTAGGGTCTTACATCTCTCCGACAGTGATTTGTCCCGGCCAACAGCTCGTTAGTGGCGAACGTTCAGACTTGTGTGTACGCAGCCTAAGCAATATTTGGTTACCACTAAGGTAAGAGTGCACCATGATCTATTTTTCTTTCATGTGTGAGACCAGTTTGACTGGTGAATTCCATGCAATTTGACTGGTGAATTCCATGCAGGTATGATTTTAAAAGCTCATTTCAACTCACCATAGAAAAACCACTAGTTTGCACTTATACACACCTAGATGAGCTGCTGGCATTTAGTGGGTTACTCTCAAAAATAAAATTAAAGTGCCCTAGTACCCACAGTTTAATTTCATAAATCACCCAGCATCCACAGCAAAGGAAGAGATGAGATTCAGCTTTTTGTGTCTTTGTGAATATGCTCTTTCTATTGACTTTAGTTCCCCTTTAACATTGGGCTTTTAACATATAAAAACAAATTTGTAAAAAAAAAAAAAAAACATTACAAAAGCTTGCAACGAAAACTAAGTATAAACTGTAAAGGCAAAGAGTGATAGTGGCAAAAAAATCATTTACATTTACCAATCATCAGCAAAGATATACATTGAAGGAGACTTCAGTTCTCCAGTAAATGTTTTTGGAATTAAGGCAGAACAGAAACCAAATAATAAAGTATTTTGTGTAATGCTTGTGTATTCAGTAGAAAGATGAGCTAAACAAATCGAATTACTATAGATTAATATTATGTGTATTTATAAAATAGCCTTACATTAACCATCTGGTGGTTTGCTTCGCCCTTCAAAGATACTAGTTTGTTTACAGCTGATTCAGATTTGAAACAGATTTGATTAGTAACATTCTGCACTCACTACAGATAAATCTCCATAATGCTAAAGTGATTATATGAAACAGGGCATTCATTTTCTCCTTGTAACCCATGATTTATTCAATTACTTCCAGTTTCCCATGAAGAATTTTTTTTAACTGAAAATACACAGTAAGGAAACAAATCACAGCATAATCTAAAAGCAATAAAAGACTTTGGAGTCTTTATATACCCGTAAAAGGGCCTGGAATCTCCATTAACCCACTAATTTGTGGTGATTATGGGGGGAAAAAAGTAAACTCTTCCTATAATTACTTACAAGCTAAACCACATTTTTCTTACATTATAATCCATAAATTACAGATTAAAATGATTTACTATTGCAATGTCTATATCCAGAGCTTGCTTTATTTAAACAGTTTCTTGACTTTGTACTGATGAATATCAACACCTTGAAAGAAAAGTCATGCATACTTTAAAGGGCATGTCCACCCCAAAACTATAATCCCCCCAACTACTGGCCCCATCATGTAGTGTAGTGTAATCCTTACCTCACATCCCAGCTCCATATGGTTCTCCTGTAGTCCCCCCCCCCCAAGTTCCCAAAAACTGCCCACCAGAGATAGCAGAGTCCATATAGGACTCCTACCTGCCTCCGGAAATTTTGGCATGCGTACTGCAGCCCTTCTCCCCCTCTCTCCCCCTCCCCTCAGGATTCCCTCCCCCTAGCGTAAATCACTTAATATAGTATTGCCCCTGTCCCCCCAGCCCAAGCTATATTTATATGTTTAGAAAGCCCCGCAACTTTACTTACCTCTCCTCTTTCCTCCGCCGAAATGAGCTGCCGGCAGCCGCATCCATGATTGGCTGCCGCTCAGCCAATCACAGACGCGACTGCCGGTCCCGCCCCTCTGCTTGCATTTTCTTGCAAGCAGAGGGCCGGGAGCACGGCGTAGGAAAGAGGGGAGGAAAGTAGAGTTTGGGGAGCTTTCTAAACATATAAATATAGCGGTTGGGGCTGGGCTGGCAGGGGGAATCTTATATAAAAAAATTTATTTTAGGGCGGATATGCCCTTTAAGCTATTTCTGTGAGTCTCCACTGCAATGCATAAGAAATGTTTCTGCATACTTTTAACACTGCGCTTACATTTCTTACAATTGTCCTAAATTGCAATGTATGTGATCCGCACCAAAAATGGTAACCATAATTGTTTCGATTTCAGACAGTAGTGCAACGCATGCAATTGGTCCAGCTACACTGGCTCCCAATGGTATGCAATGTGAAAATCACAATTGGATCACAACACACAATTTGAATTGCGGCAGTGGGGCCTAGGTAGGGTTGCCACCTTTGACTTTAAGACCTGAACACATACGAAATCTACATAAAATCTACATTCACATAAGAATTCTAGCATTTCTATTAGAAGCAATACAACATGTATTTAATGCAATGGAACTGCAGCATGTAGATTTTATGCTGTCCATGATGTTGTAGGGCACCTCTGCTCAACCCGAGCCAATCACAGACATGGCTGCCATCAATGGAAAGTGCCGTGGGAAAGAAGGGCTGTAAGTAGAGTTCTGAATCTTATTTTAGTAATCTGATGCCCTACACTACAGAAGAATGGTTTTATGGTAGGTGGATAGCTAGGGAGGGAAGGGATCCGGTGGGTGGGAGGGGGGGGAGGAAAGGGCTTCCCTGTGCATGTCACACTACCTGTGACATGAGCAGGGAAGAAACCTTTTGACAGGAAGACAGCTCCCACTCTGAACTTTGGACAGGTACTGCAGGACAACCATAAGGAGCAGAGATGTAAGGTAAAGATTTTTTTTAAAAACACAGTGGGGCCAGTAGTGAGTTAAATTTTAGTTTTGGGGGTGGACATGCCCTTTAAAAGGCAGAGGTGGCAACACTAGTCCTAGGCCTGAAGGTTATTTCTAAGCCTGTAGATTTCTTCTTAGTTATTACATTTTAAAAAAATTTTATTATTAAGTTTTTTTAACTGAAATAGTTTCCATTAATCATTATGATATTTTTGTTCCAATAAGGCTTTTAAAAAAGATAATGAACGTACTACTAATGTCAATGTACACACACATTGGCAGTATGTCTGTGCACACAATTTAGCCATGAAATAGTTGTGACTGCACATTAAGGGCTAGGCCACACTACAAACATTTTAATGTATGATCTTATTGTGTGTTAAAAAACGCACAAAAGTGTTGGCCAAATGGCCTGGCCACACTAGGTGCGCTCTCCTGCGTTGTGCTGTGATCTGCAAACCGGAGTGCATGCAATCTGCATTTGTTTGCGCAATGCGCTCTGATTTCGCACAATTGCAGCAGAAACATGTGCGCATTTCCGTACCGTAACTACACGATTTAATGTGGCCTCAGCCTAACTCTTCTCTTAACTATTACACAGGGTTCGATAAAAAGGTTAAACACAAATAAATTAAAAGAGCGGAAAGTAAGAATGCAAACACCCATTGAATAATAACAAATAATAGTAATAAACTCCAAATACCCCCTCCAGGTTAAATAGCCTGTAAATAGCCCTGTAGGCTAAATACAACCTATAGTTCAATAGTTTAAATAAAAATATTGTATGGTACATATATATATTGTATTATAGATTGTAATGTCTGCATGAAAAGTTTGTATGCAAAGGCATCAGGGGACACAGGCAAGAGGGATGCACAATCCAAATGTGGTTTGCCCCTATTTGAGGCTTTTTAAATGGTTTTAATAAAAGGAGTGTTGCATTTTCCTGGGCAGACCATCTTGGGGAATTAATTATTTCTGTTTGTATTGACAAAATAGGTAGATAACCATTTTCAAGTTTTGGCATTTTCCAGACTTGCTACACTTAAATATTGTATTTACTCATTATGCAACAACCAATAACTTAAAATGGGTAGGCAAAAATAGGACGTATTCAAAGTTACCAAATTAATTAAATACCTGTACAGGATATTTGAACCTTTATTTTGTACAGGTACCTTGGCATCAACCTAGTGACTTCAGCCATCTAAAGTGAATAGAACATGTCAATACACCCCTGCAAAATGTTTTGTTTTTTTGTTTAAAAAATAAAAAAATAGTTAAGTGTAAAAAAGGAATCATACACAAATTTGGTTGCATTAGGCTAGGCTTCTGGCCTACTGACAAGTATTTGTTATTCTGGTTTGTTGATATTCAAGTTGGAAGAAAGGACAATCATGAGCGATCATGTTGTCTCCTATGGACCACACGATTGGTTGTTTAAAAATATCCAATACTATTTTGGCCTGCCCAACTGTCAGTGATGAAAGGTTGATCAGCAGAGAACAGATTTCTTAATAGGTTATGACCTAGGGGGCGGGATGACTGCTAGGGAACAGCATAAAAATCAAAGGCAGTGTCCCCTCCTTCTTACATTTACTGCAGAGCCACTTCAGCATTACCTATAATAGGTATGCTTATAGAAACAACAGCCCTGTGCAATGCATTTCTCAATATTGTACACATTTAAAAGGGAAAGTCGGCAACATGCTAGCTGGCCTAGGGGAGAAAAAATAAATAAATCTGGCCCTGTAGGCATAGCCAAAATATCTGCCAGTGTGTAAGTAGCCTTAGTGTGCACAGCCTTTAATAATCAAGCAAGGTCTGTTTGGCTGTTTTTGTAGAACTATACGCTAGTAGCCTCATATTCAAAAGGCCATGGTCTACATGGTCTTCTTATTTTTCCTATGGTAGCTATAGCCTCCTCCCAGAAATTCACTGTGGATGAAGCAGGGATGGGGTCCCATCATAATTTTCTGGGGGGCCCAGTGATTTCTAGTTACGCCACTGTTAAATGTGACTTAACAGTGAAAGTACCAAGATCACAATGTCCCTCCATGATTGATAAAAAAAGACAAGGAGAAAAGTGGTCATGCATGCCACCAAGAGGCCTATAGGAACAGGATTTGTACTGTTTGTTTCCTGCATGCAAAAGCAATGTTATATTCTTCATATCTTGGTTGTTAGAGAGGGTATCAAGATGAAAGCCTTCACTCACTAAACTTTGCAAAAATATATATCGATTCTACCACAACTAAAAATGCATTAGGGTCTGATGAGACCAAGGTTAAACAATTTGGCCATAAATTATAAAGGTATGTTTGGCACAAAAAAAACAGCAAATCAGCAAAAGAAGACCAAACCGCAGTGAAACATGGTTGAAGCCTCATTCTGCTCAAACATATGTATTTGAGCTGAATGTTCCTTAAGTGCTTTAATAAAATAAAAAAGGTGCTTTAAGTCCATTAGTTACAGTGTACACACTATTCAAACTAGGATTTGTAACAATTTATTGTTTCCTTTTTCAACTAAACATATTCAAATTTATTTTTGACTTTTGTATAAATGGTAATTTTGCAACAAAGGTAGAAATATGTTCAAAGAGAATTTATCTTTGCTTTTTTTGTTGTTGACATTTTCAGGGGTGCACCAACGTCCTGTATACACTGTATAACACAAATTGCTACTGATATAATGCTACATTTATGTAATATTAACTAGTGTATTACAATGATACCGGTCAGGGATATGGGCCCTGTAATACAAATGTAATTTTTCAGGATTTTAAAAATAAAGCCGAAAGTTCTACCATATGGAACTATATTAACACATGACACTAGAAGAAATATCCACACAAAACAGTCAGACTCAGCAGTACATAATCATTAAAGGGTATGTCCACCCCATAAATTGATTTTTAATATGCTGCTCCCCCATGTCCCCCAGCCCCAACCGCATAAATATTTTTTCAGAAAGCCCCCCAAACTCTTACTTACCTCCCCTCGTTCCTCCGCCGCACTGCCGGCCCTCTGCTTGCGAGAATGCAAGCAGAGGGGCGGGACCGGCAGTCGCCTCTGTGATTGGCTGAGCGGCAGCCAATCACGGACGCGGCTGCCGGTCATTCAGTGCAGCGGAGGAAAGCAGAGAGGTAAGTAAGAGTTTGGGGAGCTTTTTGAAAAAAAAAATATGCGGTTGGGGCTGGGGGACATGGGGGAGCAGCATATTAAGGGGGTTTTGCGCTAGGGGGAGGGATAGTAGAACGGGAGGGAGAGGGAGGGAGAGGGAGGGGGGAGAAGGGCTGCAGTGCGCATGGCAAATATCTACTGGAGGCAAGATAGCAGGCAGAGCCCTGCTATCCTCCTGGTGGTTAGTTTTGGGACTTTGGGGGGGGGGGGGTTTACAGGAGAACCCTATGGAGCTGGGATGTGAGGTAAGGATTAAACTACACTACATGGTGGGGCCAGTAGTTGGGGGGATTATAGTTTTGGGGGTGGACATGCCCTTTAAGCCTATATGAATAGAGCACCTACCAGGTCAGCAGTATTTGCAACAAAACTAAGAAATAACAAAAGTGGTGTAAAGGTGTTATATTTTATTTCAAAAGGGTTACCCTGTAAACATTTTAACTGGCTAACACGGTACGCCACCTTTCCCTGCAACTAAACTAAAAATCACATGGCAGCAGCTGGTAGACTTACCAACCTTAGTAATACAACCACATCAGCACTTTACAGTGGGAAAGTGAGGAAAATTTCTCAGCAGGTAGATTCAATGCTTTACTAGACATGGGCAGAGTGATGCACAGAGAGCCACGCACCCACAAAAGTTGTGCTAAAAGCAATTTATATAAAAATATTAATTTTTTTGTGTGTCTATTTTATGCAGGCAGATGACAGGTCTTGAACAGTCAAAGTAGTAGTAGGAAAGTAGTGATATTGGGTTTGGTTTGTGCATCTCCCCTTGTGTTTCTAGTGCCAAAATTAAAAGTTCCCAATCTCAAGCCAAGGACATTCACAAAAGGAGGTTTTACAACATATAGAAAATCCTAATTTAGTTACAGTTCTACCCAATTTTACTCTTTTAAAGTAAATCTTTTTTGCAGCAATTCATTTAAATTTCTCATATAATGACAACTTAATATATATTAATACCTACAGTATCAGTAGAGATTATACCGCTTTAAACAGGGCGGACCCACTTAGGTTTTATTGCAGTCTTTATCCGCCGTTCGCGGATTTATCCCGTTCGCAAACGGCGTATTTTTCCGGATTTTCCACCTTCCGAACTTCCGTACCGCGGATTTCTCGTATTTTCGGACATTTTCGAAAATACGAGAAAACTCGTAATTTCGAAAATACGAGGATTTCTCTTATTTCCGCAAATATGTATTTTCGAAAATTTTCGAAATTACGCGTTCTCGTATTTTCGAAAATACGTGAAAACGCGTAATTTTGAAAATACGAGAAATCTCTTCATTTTGAGTATATTTTTCATTTTAATGGGTCCGCTCGCGGATTTTCGAATTTATTCGAAAATTCGCGGATCCTCGAGCGGACCGGATTTTGCGAAGTTCGGACATCTCTAATCTGGATGGGCCCGCACTGAGGTAGGTGCTTGCCTAACAGATGGGCTACACTGTGGTGGTTTTAGTTTGTTGATGGGTGACGATTTAACACGGGTTTGGGTTCTATGAAGTCGTTGGGGGGTGTCTGTGTGAGGGTTTATAAGGAAGTGGGACACATGGTGATTTTATCCTGATGACAGCCCCTCTGAGGGCTGAAACATGTCGATAAATTATTGTTGAATAAAGATGAAGACTGCAATAAAACCTAAGAGTGCGCCTGAACAATTTATCTTTTAATATATACAGTTGTGTTCAAAATTATTCAACCCCCACTGAAACGGATTATTTTGGCCAGTTTGACATTGATTTTGATCATTTCAGTCATCTTGTTTACAATAAAATCAAAGAGACACTTGTAAGTCGGACAAATATAACATAACATTTATAATGAAATAACCACAAATGTATTTTCTGTGCTCACATCATTATCAGTTTTATTCAACCCCCAAGTGACATTCATTCTTAGTACAACATCCTTTTTCAGTTATAACAGCTTTTAAACGTGAAGCGATCTACGGGTATCTTAGCCCATTCTTCATGGGCAAAAGCCTCCAGTTCAGACACATTCTTAGGCTTGCGAGCAGCAACTGCTTTCTTTAAGTCCCACCAGAGGTTCTAAATCGGATTTAAGTCTGGTGACTGAGATGGCCACTCCAAAATGTTCCAGCCTTTAATCTGCAACCATGCTCTAGTGGACTTGGAGGTATGCTTGGGATCATTGTCCTGTTGAAAGGTCCAACGTCTCCCAAGCCTCAGGTTTGTGACGGACTGCATCAAATTTTTTTCAATATCTCCTGGTACTGAAGAGAATTCATGACCATCTGTTCTTAAGAGTGGTAGTCTTTAAGGGGTTGAATAATTGTGTCAATGATAAAATCATAAAAAAAACATTTAATATTGTATTATAAAAAACAATTAATGTCATTTTAGTTGCATTTGGTTCTTTAAAAAGTCCTTATAAGATTTCATTGTGAACACAATTACAAATGTACACTGAATTTCCTAAAACCCTTTACAGAATTGGGGGTTGAATAATTTTGAACACAACTGTATATATATATATAATAAACATCACTCCAGTCCTAACAAATGAGTCTTATAAGAGCAATTAATAGTCAAAACTGATTAACCATAGCAACTGAGTCAATACTTAGGTTGAAATGGTCCAAGATGCAGTCGTTCCCCTGCTGGAGCCACACCTTCCTCTAAACAGTAGATTGCATGGATGGTTAAGAGGCAATTCTATATATTATTAAAGGGCATGTCCACCCCCATCACTTACTTTTAACAGCAGGTTAAAGGAGAACTAAACTTACATTTTTAAAAACCTAATGTGAAAGTTTTTCTCCCCAGAACACCTATACATTGTAAGATTCTTCTCTGGTGTGTTGCATTTAGTATATGTGAGAAATAGATTCTGTAAATAAGGCTTCCATGTTGTTGCCAGTACGACCCACAGCCCATGAAGTCATCAAAGAACCATGCACCCTGACCCCAATATATTGTCTCAATGCACAAAGTGTTTTCTATACAGATGTCTATACATCAATATGGAAGTCCCTGATAAGACTTTGAAAGCTGCTTGTTACCCTGACATTTATTTACCTGTCAGTGTGAGTTCCTGGAAAATATTAACAAGCAGCTTTCAAAGTCTTATCAGGAACTTCCATTTTTTAAATTATTCTTTTCCTAGCAAAAGATAAAGCTTCCAAATGTACGTGGATTCTCTGCTTATTTTGTGTTGGCGCACCGCGTAAGGAACAGAGTTTAAAAAATACGCAGTTTAGAAGGTCAATACCCCAGATGTACCTTTTTTTTGTTTCTATGATATTCCATGGTGGCTCACCTTGTAAGTTGTCAGGTATAGACACATATAGTTCAAAAGGTCATGAGTTTGAATCCACAAACTTACCTTTATTTTTTGTTTCCATTATGTTCCTAGTACAATATTTTATATGTACCAATGATTTATATAGTGTCTCTCTTAGCCTAGAGCCTTTTAGCAAGACAGAGTAAACGTACAAGTTGCAGGTTCTATTCCCCAGACTTACTTTAATTTTTTCTGAAATGTAAGTATTCTGTTTCTTACTTTCATGCTATCTAATGAAATACACTGCAAAGATTACTTTTCTTTTGTATAAAAAGTAAAAGATTATATCATTGTTAGGACAGGAGCCTAGAATGTGTTTGAAAACAAAAACTGAAATCCCTGTTCTGTGTCAGGGAGAGCGAGGATCTCTGTGCTATAATGTGATTGGCGGTCTGCTTCTAGGAAGCAAGACTGCAACTTCCTTGTTTTGATCGGTTGAGCTCTATAGAGCATGTGTCTGTACGCTGACACTTTGCTGGGGGTTTACCCAGCTAAGGTTGATTGTGGGATCTGACTCCTAGTACTCAAAACATTTTCTCCTGTGCAGCTTAGGGGGAATGGTAGTCAGCAAAAAACTGTTCATATATAGACAATAATATTATATATATAATTATATATATATATATATATATATATATATAATAACCACCACACACACACACACACACGCCGATTAGTGGGCACTCACTTCCAGCTCCTCCGCCCGGGTGCCACCAAACAGGATCACCATAGGTACAAGATAAAGGAAAATTAGTGCACTCTATATAAGTAATAAAGTCCAGAACAGTGATTGCACTAAATAATCACACTTTCCCGGGTGCTGTCCCAATCGATATCCAAGTACACAGAAGAATGACGCACTCACAGGTCATACCATCGAAAACATTTTTCTTTTATTCAGCCAACATGTTTCAACCTTAGTTAGCCCATCATCAGGACTCAAATCACAATATTCCCAACACCTATTTAAATAGGCACCCTGTGACCACCCCCACTGTGGAAGAACAATACAATGAAAGCACCAATATTATTGCACACCCCAATGCCTTATACATAAAACCATGTAATATAAAAAAGACCATTATACACTATATACATACTCTGAATTAGAGAGTCATCATACCCAAATCTCATGATTTTTGAAGAGGAGCGGCAAATCATGAGATTTGGGTATGATGACACTCCGATTCAGAGTATGTATATAGTGTGTAATGGGTCTTTAGATGCGATATGTGCCTCTTTTTTCGGAGGTACCATGTTGGTGGGGGAAGGTAAAAGTAATATACATAGGGACAGTGTTTATGTGTTGTTTTAAGCACTAACAGGGTTTTTCAATAAAAGTTCTTATGATTTAAAACGGTGCTTATTTAGCCCCAACCAATCAGATCTTATTTAACATTTAAAAGCTAACATCTGATTGGTTGGGGTAAAATTAGCCCCATTTTAAACGATAAGAACTTTTATTGACTAACCCTGTAAATAAATAGTTATAGCAATATTAACAAATATGTAATAATGACATTAAAATATATAAATAAATAAAAGTACTTGCATAGTCCCCACTCCTGTTTTGTAATGGAATCTTCAAAATGGAGAGTTAAGCACCACCCCAGGAAGTTTTACATGGAGGCAATGGAAGCTTAAAAAGGAACATATTTATGAAGAGCTGCTGTTTGCTGGACAGGAAGGGGTATCTATATATCAGGGATAGGCAACCAGTAGATCTCCAGATGTTTGGAAACTACAACTCCCAGAATTCCCTTACTACAGAGTGCTTGTTGAGGAATGCTGAGAAAAAACTGGCAAAGAAAAAAACTGAACATAGCTCTTTAAGGACCCGTTTAGATGAATTTCATCAGGTTCAAGAGCTTTGTTAACATTAAACTAAACTTCATTTTATACACTAAATGTGAGTGTCCATCCACAAAACACCTTCACGTTGTAAGTTATTATTCCAGTGAGTTGCATTTATACAAGTGTGTGCTTTAACTAAAAAGCTTCAAAGTTGTTACTAGTCCATGTCTCTGTCCATATAATTTTCAAACAGCCTTGTATGAAAGTGCACCATTTGGCCCTGTACCGTCACCAGTATTTACTATCTCTATACACAAAGCATTTTCTACACAGATGTCTCCACAGCAATATGGAAGCCCCTAATAAGACTTTGAACTTTTAAGCAGCTGTTATTTTCCAGCCAGCATGAGTGGCACAAATAAAGAACAGCCTACAAGGAACATTAAACATTAAATATTCAGCTATTTTAAGTACCTTTTTATGCTTCCATTCTGTTTGAAACAAAAGTTTCTAAATGTATCTACTTTCTATAACATAGTTCTGGTGGGTTTGTGGACTTAAGGCCACAAAGGTCACACCGCAACGCAAATGGATGCGCTAGCGCAATCGCACCTAATTACGCTTGCATTTTCCATGTGTTGCAACGCGATTCCCCAATTCCGATTATGGAAGCACATGCAATTGCGATTAAAAATGGGGAGTGCATGTGCTTCCAAAACACGGAACGCATTGGAAATCGCGGGAACGCAGGAAGTTCCTTCGATTTCCAATGCGTTTCCATTAAATCAAAATCGCATGCGCAAACGTGATTGCGTGTGAAAACGCATATAGTGTGGCCTAGCCCTAAAGGTGGCCATACATTCTAAAACTAAAGGACTGACTTAATACTGGCAGGTGAACTTGAAGGCTGGCTGGTGAACTGGAGGGCTGGCTTTACACTGGCTGGTGAACTGGATGGCTTGCTTCACACTGGCTGGTGAACTAGAGGGCGGGCTTTACACTGGCTGCAGTGTTCTAACCAGAATTTTTTTCCAGTTGGGTGGCATAAAATAAAATAAGTCTGGTGGGGCAGTGCAATTTGTGACCCACACACAGAGCACACAGGACCCATACACAAGAGATAGTTAACCTGTCCTAACATTATCTTGACTGTGCAGTTTAGACAGGAGTTTTATCTGGCTTTGGTGCCAGGCGCACTCCTATTAACCCTACATATTCATTCTTTAGTAAATCACAACAATGTTCTCTCCAGGTGGCATGAAAAAGTAGCCGGATGGGCTGCCCGGCTAAAAGATGCAAGGAAGAACACTGGTCTGGTGAATTGGAGGGCTGACTTCACACTGGCTGGTGCACTGAAGGGCTGGCTTTACACTGGCTGGTGCACTGAAGAGCTGGCTTCACACTGGCTGGTGCACTGAAGAGCTGGCTTCACACTGGCTGGTGCACTGAAGAGCTGGCTTCACACTGGCTGGTGCAATTAAGAGCTGGCTTCACACTGGCTGGTGCAATGAAGAGCTGGCTTCACACTGGCTGGTGCACTGAAGAGCTGGCTCACACTGGCTGGGCACTGATAAGACTGCTTCACACTGGCTGGTGCCTGAAGAGCTGGCTTCACTGGCTGGTGCACTGAAGAGCTGGCTTCACACTGGCTGGTGCACTGAAGAGCTGGCTTCACACTGGCTGGTGCCCTGAAGAGCTGGCTTCACACTGGCTGGTGCACTGAAGAGCTGGCTTCACACTGGCTGGTGCCCTGAAGAGCTGGCTTCACACTGGCTGGTGCACTGAAGAGCTGGCTTCACACTGGCTGGTGCACTGAAGAGCTGGCTTCACACTGGCTGGTGCACTGAAGAGCTGGCTTCACACTGGCTGGTGAACTGAAGGGCTGGCTTCACACTGGCTGGTGAACTGGAGGGCTGAGTGTGCCTACCACACATACTGGTAAATTTCAGATGCCCTCATGCCCAGCCTACTGAGAATGGTAAATATAAGAATATTTATCCAAGAAAAAATGGATTACATATAGGACCCGAAGGTGGGGTATTATAATGAAACAATATAACTCCAATACACCCAAGTATACTTACTTGGATGTATGTATGACCCGGGTGCACAGCCCCAGATTTCTCACTCAAGCTGTGCCAGCAGAAGGTTCCCCAATAGTATTTATTATATTATTGAATTATTTATTATATTATTGAATTATGGCACTAGCACTTTAATAAAGCATTGAATTGTGGGATACGGGAACTGTTTTAATACACATGTGTTGAAAACTAAAGGCGTGCAGCCCGAAACGCGTCAGGGATCTCATGCTTGTTATTCTACTAATTTAAAATAAACCTTGTTGATCTTCTGATGTGAGATACAGTGTGCAATTTATCTGGTGCGCGTCTTATTTGATGCCCATCCAGGTAAATATAAGATGCCCTTATTCACAGCCTGGTAAATATCAGATGCCCTCATGCCAAACCCACACAGACTGGTACACATAAGATTACATTGCATGTCCCATTTTATCCTCTTCCCTTCTTTCCCACCATGAACTACTTTCCATTGTCAAACACTTCCCAGCATCCTGCACTACGAGACACATGGTCCTTTTAAATCCCACTCTCACCTCCTCTCTTCCACATGCAGCTGGTGATATCTCCCCAAACCCTGGCCCCTCTCCTATACCACACTTGTATAATCGTTCCATCCCGACCCTAATGCCTACTGCCTGTTACGCTCCTTCATGCATTTCATGCATTAGTACCCTTAACACACACAATATCACAAATGTTCCTCTTCTTCTTCCTACCCCTTCTCCCATATCTGGTGTGTAATGGAACGCACGGTCTGTTTGTAATAAACTTGCGCGTGTATATGATCTATTTATTTCAAACTTCTTTACTTTTCTTGGTCTTACCGCAAAATGGCTGTCACCCTCTGACTCTGTCTCACCTGCCGCACTCTCTTATGGTGGCCTACACTTCAGCCACACGATCTAGGCCCGAAAATAAACACGGTATGGGGGGTTGGTATGCTTTACTACGAATGCTGTTCTTTCAAACCCATCCCATCCTTACCAGCTCTCTCCTGTCTATCTTTTGAATCCCACATGTCCGTATTTACTCTCTCACACCCCTACCGATTGCAGTTACTTATCGACAACCCGACCCAACCACTACATTCTTTTTATCACTTCTCAGCTTGGTTATCCCACTTTCTCTCCACTGACCTCCTCTCAATCATCTTAGGGGATATCCCCATGGAAACTAATAACTCTGCTGCCACTGAACTTCTCTCTCTTAACTCCGCCCTTAGCCTTAATCAATGGTCCTCTGCTTCTGGTCTATCTAACTTCTCCAACTCCCCCTTTTCTCTGTCGGATCACAATCTTCTCAAATTTACTCTTGTGTCATCTGTCCCAACCATAGCCTCTAATAAACAAACATACAGATGCAGGGACCTGTGTAATCTCGACCCCCCATACACTCTCTGGCCCCCTCCAACAACTTATATCGATGCTCTCCTTCTTTGACCCAGACCTTGCAACCATCCATTACCATAACACTGTTTCCAATGCCCTAGACCCTATTGCTCCCATATTCACCTGCTGCCTTTGTCGGAAAAACCCTCAATCATGGCTTACGGATCTGATTAAAAAGATGAAAAGGCACTCCTGTTTATCTGAATGACACTAGTGCAAGAGCAACAAAAATAAAGACTTTCTAGAATGTAAAAGTGTCATTTACCATATCAGAAGTGCTTTGTCCTTAGCCAAACAAAACTACTTGTCTTCACTTATATCCACTTATATCGACCTGTCCTCTGCTTTTAATACTGTTGATCACCCTCTACTTGGTACCTCCTGGTACCTCTCCTGGTACCCAGGACACTGCACATTTTTGGATATCTTCCTATCTCTCTGGTAGGAGAGATTCTGGAATTAGCTCCACTGCTCACCCCCTCCCTGTGGAGGTACTGCAAGGCTCAGTACTTGGTCCTCTTCTTTTCTCTATTTACACATATGACTTTGGACAACTCAGTAGCTCATTTGGATTTCAGAATCACCTGGATAATACCCAAATTCACATCTCTGCCCCAGATCTCCCTACACTGACAGGTCCCCTGCCTTAGTGGTATCTCTGACTTCATGTCCTCCCACTTCCTCAAAAACATCCTCAAACATTGACAAACTTCCTCAAAGATGGACAAGACTGAACTTATAATTTTCCCACCCTCACATTGTTCCCCTCCCTAGTCTGATTATTAATATTATTGACACACCGATATCCCAATCTCCTCACGTCCATTGCCTGAGAATAACACTACATTCAGATCTTTCCTTTAAATCCCTTGTCAACACGCTTAATAACTTCTGTCAGCTCCAATTTAGAAACATCTCCAACATTTGTCCCTTCTTCTCAAAAGAAGCTACTAAAATCCTAGTGCATGCCCTTATCCTATCCCGGACAGACTACTTCAACACACTCCTGTGTGGTTTAACAAATAAGTGCCTGGCACCACTTTAATCCAACCTGAACACTGCTGCCTGGCTCATTCACTTCTCTTTTTGCTTCCCTAATGCCTCTACTCCAGGTCCAGATTGTAAGAGGTAAATTTTGAGGTTGCGTTTAAAGGTATGAAGTGATGGCGAGTGACGTATAAAGCGAGGAAGGGAGTTCCAGAGCAGAGAGCAGCGCAAGAAAAGTCCTGTAAACGGGTGTGGGAAGAGGTAATCAGAGTGGATGAGAAGATCATTAGCAGAGCAGAGGTTACGCCTTGGGTAGTATCGGTTTAACAGATCAGAGACGTATGAGGGGCTGTATTTGAAAGAGTCTGTAGGATAAGGTTAGCAGCTTAAATTGGATCCTTTGGGTAATGGGAAGCCAGTAGAGAGATTGACAGAAAGGGGCAGCATGTGAGAACCGGGAAGAGAGGTGAATGAGCCTGGCAGCAGAGTTAAGGATTGATTGAAGGCGTGCCAGTCGGTTGCTTGGTAAACCACATAGGAGGGTGTTACATAGTCCAGCCAACAGATAAGGGCATGAACTAGAATTTTGGTAGCCCATCACACAAAGGATCCAATTTAAGCTACTAACCCTATCCTATAAAGCACTATCCAACACAGCCCCCCCATATATATTAGAGCTGATCCACAGATTGTCCCAGATACAAACCTCCACTCTGCAAATTATATCCTCCTCTCATCCACCCTTGTTACCTCTTCCCATGCCGGCATTCAGGACCTTGCTCGTGCTGCCCCTCTGCTCTGAAATTCCCTTCCTCCATCTATCCGTCATTTACCATCCCTTAATGCCTTCAAACGTAACCTTAAAACCCACCTCTTCCGGCAAGCCAATAACCTGGCCTAGACATTACTCCTCTTACTGACCCAAACTGATATTAACCGCCTTTCACACACCGCTGCCAATATATTTACAGCCTACTGATTCCCATAACATTATGACTCACCCCCATTTCCTCTAGACTGTAAGCTCTTTGGGCAGAGTCCTCTTTCCTATTGTATCACGGTATTGCTGTAAGAAACTCATCATTCTGTGTACTTATATTATGTATTACTTGCATATGTAATATGTATGACTTTGTATAATATGTATTACCTGTCTGTAATGTATGACTATGTAATTGTAAAGCGCCAAGGAAAATACCGGCGCTATATAAATCTATAATAATAATGCCCTTATGTCCAGCCCAGAATGATAAATATAAGATGCCCTCGTGCCCAGCCAACACAGACTTGTAAATATTAGATGCCCTCATGCCAAGAACTGGTAAATATAAGATGCCCTCATGCGCAGCCCACACAGTCAAGATTGGTAAATAAAAGAGGCCCTTGTGCCCAACCCAAAAGACTGGTACATATAAGTTGCCCTGATACCCAGCCCACACAGATTTGTAAATATAATACCAAACTGAAAACAAATACCTTTTTTGACTATTGGTATTACATCAGGTTTTTTCTAATACTATTCCAGCAAGTTGCATTTATGCAAAAAGTGTATTTTGTAACTAAAAAACTTTGATGATGATGTGCTAGTCCTTTTTTTGTCCATGTAATTTTCAAACAGCCTTGTGAGTATGTGCACCAAATGCCCCATATACCTATCACTAGTATTTACTATCACTATGTACAGAGCATTTTCTACACAGATGTCTCCACAACACTATGGAAGTCCCTGATAAGACATTGAGCTAAGCTGCTCTTGCCCTGGCAGTTTGTTTTCAAGTCAGCATGAGTGACACAAACAAAGAACAGCCTACAAGGAACAATCCAACAGTCAACTAATTTAACTCATATAAGATGCCATCATGCCCAGCCCACACAGAATGGTACATACTGTATAAGATGCCATCATGCCCAGACTGGTAAATATGATGCCCTCATGCCCAGCCCACACAGACTTGTAAATATAACATGCCCTCCTGCCCAGACTAGGAAATATAAGATGCCTTAATGTGTAGCCCACACAATCCAGACTGGTTAATATAAGATGCCCTCATGCCCATCCCACACAGACTGGTAAATATAAGATGCCCTCCCGTCCAGCCCACACGGACTGATAAATATAATGTGCCCTCCTGCTCAGCCCAGACTAGTACATATAAGATGCCCTCGTGCTCAGCCCACACAGACTGGTACATACTGTAAGATGTCTGCATGCATGGCCCTCATGCCCAGCCAACAGGTTTGTAAATATAAGATGCCCTCATACCTAGCCCACACTTACTTGTAAATAAGATGTGCCCAGCACTGCCCACACAGACACAAAGTCACTTACTAGGGGATGAGTCAGGCCTGAGTGGCCGCATGAATGGACTGAGAGATGAAACATTTGTACACTCACAGGTCTACATTACAGATCACGGCTGGAAACAGAGAAGTGTACCCTCACAAATAATTTAATGTCTGCTATTAGGTACTTGCTTCGCATCTCTATTGGAGCATTCTGAATGATGCGTATGGTCATCGGTTCTCACCCTAAAATTGTAACACTTGCCTTTCTAAGTAATTACTAACCAAAGATCCACTTGTGTGAAATAAGTAAAACCCTTCAGACATCCCACTTCTGTGAATTTCAGGGAGTCTCCCTTATATTAATAACAGATCCCCAACTCCTAGAGTGAGGAAACACAATGACTCCAGAGTTTATAAGAGGTGAACAAGTGACAGAAATACTTAATGGTGATGTGCCTTGTATGTGTGTGTCTGAAATATGTATGTATATATGTGCATGCCTTTAGGTGTGTGTTTGTATGCATGTATTATGCATTAATCATTGGGTGGTGTGGGGTGGGATGGGGCTATAGGGGATGGGATAACCTCCCTGAAATAGGTGGGTAACCTCCTTGATATTAGTTTTGGCAGGGTTGGATGCCTGCTTTCACCACATCAAGTCGCTCTTTCCTGGAAAATATAAAATAGCTTATTGGACTGTACCCTGTACATAAACCTGTATTTGAGGGGAGGAAGAAGGAGGGAGGGATATAGGACATAACTTGACACCCTTGTATCTCTTAGCCATATAAAAATAAAATGAAACTTGTATTAATTCAAACTTTTCCCTCAAGTGCAAGCTTATTATCTAGCTTTTAGTTAGCAGGCCCTGTTTTGGCTCAATTAATCTATTAATCTATATAATATTGACTGTCAGGTTGAACATCACCACATTACTAACTTCAGAATGTATTCAGAGAGATTGTACCGATTTCTCACATACATCCCACCTCCTTGGTTTTGTGTGGGTCTCCCGCACAACCATGAGACCGTGAGACCCAGGGAAACTCCCACAACAAACTGAAAATTAGTCAAACTCCCGCAAACCTGCCCAAGAAAGGAGGGACAAGGGAGACCGCTGCAGTAAAGTGAAATGCATTGTGTGTAAAGGCAAATTTTTTTTCAAGAAACACAACTGTTAAAGAGTGCTTTCTTGCTTATTGAGTGATTTCTTGCACATATGCAAGAAAAAAGCCACCCATTGGTTACATCAAATTTGCAGCTCTTTAGTGAATGGCAGACATCGTTGATGTAATATTGTTTACACAATGTCAACATGTTATTTTATGGACCACCTCATAGATTGCTAGCTTCTAAACATATCAAAACTGTCAAAAAAGAATAGTTAATACAAAACTATCTCTTTGTACTTTATGTCCCTTGCAGTAAAGACCAGAAACAGATTGCTAGCTCTAGTATACAATACCCTAATTCAGGAAAGAAGAGTTATTACAGAGCTTTATCACTGGTGTATATCACTCCAAAACCAGTAATACGTTGATAACACATACATATAACTCAACATCTTCCTTAATAGTTTAGCACTGTCCATACCTAATAGCACAGGAAAGAACCAAGCTCTTTAAAGCCTTTTTGCCTGTAGTATAGACAAACAGACATCATTTCCTGATCCTTGGAGTTTCCAAAGCTCCTGAAGCACCTCCTACCTAACAGTCCCAAAAAGAGACCCTTATTGCCATTAAAATTTGGAGAATCAAAAAATCTTAGGAACTTTGTCTCACAATCTTTACATTTATATGGAAAACCAGAAGGCTTAGCAAGCCTCAGCTTGGTATGATCAGTTAAAAAAACATCACACACAATATTGGGGAAGGCTTCAAAATACCCAACAAGAGAACTTACAAGCAAAAATAACGCTACTCCTACTGACTCCCCTTCTGACTATCCCTACCCTCTCAAATGCTCACACATGCGCTCTCCACTAGAGAAGGACGAGGGATGTTAACCACAACACAAGATGCTTTTTACAACTTACAGCTCTGCTTGGAGTGCAAACAGGAGGTAGGAGTAGTATTCTACCTCCCTGTTAAATAATGGTTTTATTGGCAATAAACTTGTTTGAGCACAAACTTTGCTCTTTAAAGATAAAATGTGTAGAAATCTATCCATAAAGCAAGACAGTATCTGCATGTTAAGTTTAAAATTGGCACCCCATTTAAAAACCAAAATGTCACAGTGCACCATGGAACTATCATATGTGGATAACATCTAAATTAACAGCTCTACAATCCTCTAGCATGAACGCCTTTACCCCTAGCAAAGATATTGTAAGGAGATGTAGGATCTCATAACCAGCACAGGTGAGTTGCCACCACTTCCCTAATGCCAATGAAATTCATGAAAGGGTAGCTGCCAGTCTATTAAATGGCAGTATGGCTACACTTAATCCAATGCAGTCTACAGCAAGTTTTTAATGTCAATACTTAGGCTGCGGCCACACTATTAGTGAACGATAATGCACGCCAAATGCGCAATCAAAATGCAGCGCATTTCATGCATGTTATCACGCGTTTGTGCTGCGATTTTGGCAATAATCTGTTATTGGAGTGCATGGTAAACGCATGCGCATTGAAAGATGATAGTAGCGCAGCCCTTATAGTGTGGCAACCCACATTGAAAAGCACTGGCATGCAATTTGCACGCAAAACACAATTGGAAATGTGTGAGAATCGCACCAGTGTGGTCTAGCCCTGACCATCATTTCAGTATTATGAGTTTATATGTGTTCTTTCAAATAGGTGGCAACCTAAGGGTGAGCACTTAGGGTGGGGAGGGCTGGTTCATGCAATGTCTGTTCATGGTTGTTGTCCTCTTCAGAGGATGAATGCAATATATATACTTTTCAGTTTCCCCAAGATGAAATCCCTTTGGTTTAAAAAAATGCATCTCTCATAGATCCCCCCCCCCCAATAAATAAATAACATCTATTACTAGCTGGGCATCCTGGGAGTTGTAGTTTACCAACATCTAGGGGGCCATTGGACCTGAACAGCTACACCCTTTAGTCCATTCCATTTAACCCCCAGAGCACCCTAGGTCCATCCTTGGGTAACATATGCGTGGGAGGGGTGTGGGACCCCTGAACAGAGTACTCACCGATGTGGTTATCTTCGATGTGCTCTATCAGCTCGGCCAGGGTGGTGAAGTGGAGCCCGCAGCCCCCGAATCGGCAGGCGTTGGAGAAGAAGGACGCAGCGGCGATGCCTGTCATCATGGTGCGGTCATGGAGGTCCCACTAGGGCTGCGGGTGAAAGCAGGACTAGGGATGAAGGGAGAGAGGGAGGATGGCAGCCGGTGCTGGAGGAGGGAGGGGAGGGAGGAGGCAGCCAAAGCGTAGGGAGCAAAGGAGGCGGCAGCAGCTGAGAGAAGAGGAGGGGGCGGCGGCTGCAGCTGGGGAAGGGGGAGGGGCCCAAGAGAGATTCACAGCTGGACTGACAGCGACCACCCCCCCCTCTGACAGCTCCTTCCCCTTTCACCTGACAGGAGAATCGCTTACTGTTCGGTAGTACAGCCGGAGCTGTGTACAGTGAGCCTATCAGTCACCGTTACGGGCTGGGAGTTTACTGCCTGGTAACAGTTTTTGCCGTACAGTTTGGAAACCTGTGGACAATAGTTTCTCTAGTCATTTTCCTTACTTCAACTTCCGGTATTAGATGGCGATGCGGGTCAAGCTGGAGCGCAATAGCCGTAGCGCGTGGGCCTATCTTCTGGCGGGACATTGACACCTGACCACGCCCATTGTCGTACCGCTAGGTCGCGTTCATTTCCTACCTACCTACGGTGCTTTAGGTTAAGTCTTATTGGTTAGCATCATCATGCAACGACACTATAGTAAGGATAAGTAACTATTCCACACAAAACTCAAAAGGTTTGATTGTTTATCTGTTCCCATTGATGGATGGAATTACAACTGCATTAATGCTAACTCAGCTTGTGTTTTAGTATTCCCTTTAGCTGTATCCAGGATGAGGACCTAAAATGCTAGGAACTCACGGGGGTACAGTTGGTGCCACGGGTATTTACCTGCTTGGTGCCCTCAACACTCTACTACGAACCTGCTAACTACCTGTGGTCGCTGATACTTAATGGGAATGGGAAGATGTGTGTTTGAAGCCCCAACAGGTATCCCACCTCTCCCGGATTGTCCGGGAGCTGGGTAACCCCATGAAAAGCAATAAAGGGGATGGGACAAATATGTCATAATGCGGTTTATTTACTGGATGCGGCTTTGAACAGTTTTGCTGCAAATGTATCTGATAATACAACCAATTTATAGAATTTTAAGAAGGTATTTAGGGAAGACCAGGTAGGTGCCAGCTCTACAGAGCTCCTCTGGAGATGCGCCAGCAGGAAATGCCCAAGAAGTGGAGATCGCTCTGGTTGAGTGAACCTTAACTGAGGATCCTCTTTGGATTTTATCTTGTAGCATAGCATGATGCCTTCTGTTATCCAATTGGCAATGGTACACTTGGATACCTCAAATCCTTTCTTTGACCCAGTGAAGGAGATGAAGTGATTATCGTCCTTCCGGAAAGCTTTGGATCTCTCTATGTATGTGCTAATACACCTTACTGGGTCTAGATGAACAATAGAGTCCTTCTCTGGCTGCCCTTCCTGAAGAAAATGCAGGAATAATGATCTCTTGGTTGATATTGAATTTTGTAACATCCTTGGGGACATGAGCAAAGTCAGGTCTCAGAACAATCTTGTTAGTATGGAATAAAAGATATGGTGGAGATTAAGAGTACTGATGTCAGAGACTCTTCTGATTGACGCCAAGGCTAGGAGTAGGAGCGTCTTGAACGGGAGTTCCTTAAAGGAATATCCTGTAATGGCCCAAAAGGATGGAGGCGTAACACATCAAAAACTAACGTTAGATCCCATGGTGGAATGGGTTTTCTACCGAAGTAGGATCAAGATTAGAAGCAGAAGGCTGTTTGTCTTCTAATTCCCCTTTAGATGTCTCTTGATTAAAGGTTCCAGTTGCACTCAGAAGCTGGGGCTCAGTTTGTAGGGTAGGAGTAGAAGTGATTAATGGAAACACTGTATTCAGTACAACAAGTAATGTTCTTGGTTAGGGGTTTTTCTTGACTTCTGGAAGGAAAGCATGATTCCAAGCATTATGCACAGAATATATTATCAGGCAGAGGAGGGTTGCAGCACACTGTACATTCTCTCCTGGAATATTTATGGTTAGGAGCATCAGAGGTTTTCCTAAGGAGAGAAAGAAAATAAGTAAAACAGGTAAAATATGTATTACAAGCAGACAATCCAAACCACATGGAAGATACTCTCAGTTGTTGTTGCTCACCCCCTGGAAGATGATCTGGATCTCCTCTTAGAAGACATCAGGCTCTAAGATAGAGAAATACATGGAGGCTCAGTAACTCCATATAAAACAAAATGCAGGGCTAATAGAGTCATACTCACTGCTACAAGATAGACTGCAATGCCTCAGGGCCGCTGGCAGACGGAGATTCCCAAATAGGCAGACGCCAAACCGGACCACGCTGGTAAACAGAGTTACGGCTGTGACATCACGCACAACACTCCTAAATAGAGAAGGCAGCCGCACTCGCACTTGTATCCAGTGAACTGCTGGTCCTAGGAGCAACCAGTTCCTTCAATGCGAGAGCTGTATTGGTAAGCAAGTAAGTATTGAGGTGAGGTGAGTTGTTTGATGCACACAAAACCGGAACAAAAAAAGACACCTAAGAGGGGGGGAGCCCATATTTATAGCTAAACTACACCTGACATACACAAGAGGTGAAACTTAACCCCTGGTTGCCCAATGACTTGTGCAAGCACAGGAAAACAGGAATCCTTGCTTTATCAGACTGGATTTGCAGATTATCGGCCATGTATTTGTTGAAAAATCCGGTTATCCTGCAGCTTAAAACGAATTCCCTCGGCCACGAGTTTGACTGTAATATTTCCATTGGTCACTATGGTCCCCTATACCTTAATACAGGGTGCCAATATCAACCGCTGCTTGTGTGTCCCTCTAAATTACCTCTATACAGAATATAGTGAGATTACTGACAGATTCCAATGGTGCTGTTAATCTGCAGGAAATCTAATTGCTAACATCTGATTGGTTGCTGCATGTCCACCACCCCAAAAAATGAGGGTCTTGCAACGCCCCCAAACCTAGACCTCCCTAGATTTAAATTTGTGAAATCTGGTCCTAACTATACTATGCCCTTGTTCCATTGGCTGCCTTCTGCTGCTTTTAACGATTGTGAAAGAAATGGGGCCAGACTGGCAGCTGCTCAGTTATTGGCTGAGCATTCCATTTCCAAGGCAAGCAATGGAATAAGGGCTGGTAAGCATATTTAGAATCGGATTTCACAAATTTAAACCTAGCAAGATCTAGGTATTTTATGGAAGATCCTTGTTTTTACAATTTTAAAGTTCTGTGCATGGACAGTAGCAGCAGGAGGGAGGAGGGGAATGCAAACATTGTAATGCAAAGAGAGGTGCAACTGGCTTGTTGCATTGTGGGAGTAGGGAATATAAGGAGTAATTCATACCTCCCAACATTTGTAAAGTCCAAAGAGGGACAAATTGAAGGTGTGCGGCTGCGCGCTGAAATTTTTTGACCACGCCCACTTTTTGAGGTAACGCCAATGTTAAAGACCACTACTGCCATTTTACATTGTTGAGCTGACTAAACTGACTAATGAACTGGGGGCTTGATAACACTGGGAAATGAAAGATGATAAGCGCAGCCCTTATAGTGTGGCAACCCCATTGAAAAGCATTGGCATGCAATTTGCACGCAAAACACAATTGGAATGTGTGAGAATCGCCACCAGTGTGGTCTACCCTGACCATCATTTCATTATTATGAGTTTATATGTGTTCTTTCAAATAGGTGGCAACCTAAGGGTGAGCACTTAGGGTGGGGAGGGCTGGTTCACAATGTCTGTTCATGGTTGTTTGTCCTCTTCAGAGGATGAATGCAATATATATACTTTTCAGTTTCCCCAAGATGAAATCCCTTTGGTTTAAAAAAATGCATCTCTCATAGACCCCCCCCCCCAATAAATAAATAACTCTATTACTAGCTGGGCATCCTGGGAGTTGTAGTTTACCAACATCTAGGGGGCCATTGGACCTGAACAGCTACACCCTTTAGTCCATTCCATTTAACCCCCAGAGCACCCTAGTTCCATCCTTGGGTAACATATGCGGGAGGGGTGTGGGACCCCTGAACAGAGTACTCACCGATGTGGTTATCTTCGATGTGCTCTATCAGCTCGGCCAGGTGGTGAAGTGGAGCCCGCAGCCCCCGAATCGGCAGGCGTTGGAGAAGAAGGACGCAGCGGCGATGCCTGTCATCATGTGCGGTCATGGAGGTCCCACTAGGGCTGCGGGTGAAAGCAGGACTAGGGATGAAGGGAGAGAGGGAGGATGGCAGCCGGTGCTGGAGGAGGGAGGGGAGGGAGGAGGCAGCCAAAGCGTAGAGCAAAGGAGGCGGCAGCAGCTGAGAGAGAGGAGGGGGCGGCGGCTGCAGCTGGGGAAGGGGGAGGGGCCCAAGAGAGATTCACAGCTGGACTGACAGCGACCACCCCCCCCTCTGACAGCTCCTTCCCCTTTCACCTGACAGGAGAATCGCTTACTGTTCGGTAGTACAGCCGGAGCTGTGTACAGTGAGCCTATCAGTCACCGTTACGGGCTGGAGTTTATGCTCCTGGTAACAGTTTTTGCCGTACAGTTTGGAAACCTGTGGACAATAGTTTCTCTAGTCATTTTCCTTACTTCACACTTCCGGTATTAGATGGCGATGCGGGTCAAGCTGGAGCGCAATAGCCGTAGCGCGTGGGCCTATCTTCTGGCGGGACATTGACACCTGACCACGCCCATTGTCGTACCGCTAGGTCGCGTTCATTTCCTACCTACCTACGGTGCTTTAGGTTAAGTCTTATTGGTTAGCATCATCATGCAACGACACTATAGTAAGGATAAGTAACTATTCCACACAAAACTCAAAAGGTTTGATTGTTTATCTGTTCCCATTGATGGATGGAATTACAACTGCATTAATGCTACCTCAGCTTGTGTTTTAGTATTCCCTTTAGCTGTTACCAGGATGAGGACCTAAAATGCTAGGAACTCACGGGGGTACAGTTGGTGCCACGGTATTACCTGCTTGGTGCCCTCAACACTCTACTACGAACCTGCTACACTACCTGTGGTCGCTGATACTTAATGGGAATGGGAAGATGTGTGTTTTGAACCCCAACAGGTATCCCACCTCTCCCGGATTGTCCGGGAGCGGGTAACCCCATGAAAAGCAATAAAGGGGATGGGACAAATATGTCATAATCGGTTTATTTACTGGATGCGGCTTTGAAAGTTTTGCTGCAAATGTTCTGATAATACAACCATTTATAGAATTTTAAGAAGGTATTTAGGGAAGACCAGGTAGGTGCCAGCTCTACAGAGCTCCTCTGGAGATGCGCCAGCAGGAAATGCCCAAGAAGTGGAGATCGCTCTGGTTGAGTGAACCTTAACTGAGGATCCTCTTTGGATTTTATCTTGTAGCATAGCATGATGCCTTCTGTTATCCAATTGGCAATGGTACACTTGGATACCTCAAATCCTTTCTTTGACCCAGTGAAGGAATGAATTGATTATCGTCCTTCCGGAAAGCTTGGATCTCTCTATGTATGTGCTAATACACCTTACTGGGTCTAGATGAACATAAGTCCTTCTCTGGCTGCCCTTCCTGAAGAAAATGCAGGAATAATGATCTCTTGGTTGATATTGAATTTTGTACATCCTTGGGAGATGAGCAAAGTCAGGTCTCAGAACAATCTTGTTAGTATGGAATAAAAGATATGGTGGAGATTAAGAGTACTGATGTCAGAGACCTTCTGATTGACCCAAGGCTAGGAGTAGGAGCGTCTTGAACGGGAGTTCCTTAAAGGAATTCCTGTAATGGCCCAAAAGGATGAGGCGTAACACATCAAAAACTAACGTTAGATCCCATGGTGGAATGGGTTTTCTACCAAAGTAGGATCAAGATTAGAAGCAGAAGGCTGTTTGTCTTCTAATTCCCCTTTAGATGTCTCTTGATTAAAGGTTCCAGTTGCACTCAGAAGCTGGGGCTCAGTTTGTAGGGTAGGAGTAGAAGTGATTAATGGAAACACTGTATTCAGTACAACAAGTATGTTCTTGGTTAGGGTTTTTCTTGACTTCTGGAAGGAAAGCATGATTCCAAGCATTATGCACAGAATATATTATCAGGCAGAGGAGGGTTGCAGCACACTGTACATTCTCTCCTGGAATATTTATGGTTAGGAGCATCAGAGTTTTCCTAAGGAGAAGAAGAAAATAAGTAAAACAGGTAAAATATGTATTACAAGCAGACAATCCAAACCACATGGAAGATACTCTCAGTTGTTGTTGCTCACCCCCTGGAAGATGATCTGGATCTCCTCTAGAAGACATCAGGCCTATAAAAATACTGGAGCTCAGTAACTCCATATAAAACAAAATGCAGGGCTAATGAGTCATACTCACTGCTACAAATAGACTGCAATGCCTCAGGGCCGCTGGCAGACGGAATTCCCAAATAGGCAGACGCCAAACCGGACCACGCTGGTAACAGTTACGGCTGTGACATCACGCACAACACTCCTAAATAGAGAAGGCAGCCGCACTCGCACTTGTATCCAGTGAACTGCTGGTCCTAGGAGCAACCAGTTCCTTCAATGCGAGAGCTGTATGGTAAGCAAGTAAGTATTGAGGTGAGGTGAGTTGTTTGATGCACACAAAACCGGAACAAAAAAAGACACCTAAGAGGGGGGGAGCCCATATTTATACTAAACTACACCTGACATACACAAAGGTGAAACTTAACCCCTGGTTGCCCAATGACTTGTCAAGCACAGGAAAACAGGAATCCTTGCTTTATCAGACTGGATTTGCAGATATCGGCCATGTATTTGTTGAAAAATCCGTTTATCCTGCAGCTTAAAACGAATTCCCTCGGCCACGAGTTTGACTGTAATATTTCCATTGGTCACTATGGTCCCCTATACCTTAATACAGGGTGCCAATATCAACCGCTGCTTGTGTGTCCCTCTAAATACCTCTATACAGAATATAGTGAGATTACTGACAGATTCCAATGGTGCTGTTAATCTGCAGAATCTAATTGCTAACATCTGATTGGTTGCTGCATGTCCACCACCCCCAAAAAATGAGGGTCTTGCAACGCCCCCAAACCTAGACCTCCCTAGATTAAATTTGTGAATCGGTCCTAACTTCACTATGCCCTTGTTCCATTGGCTGCCTTCTGCTGCTTTTAACGATTGTGAAAGAAATGGGGCCAGACTGGCAGCTGCTCAGTTATTGGCTGAGCATTCCATTTCCAAGGCAAGCAATGGAATAGGGCTGGTAAGCATTTTTAGAATCGATTTCACAAATTTAAACCTAGCAAGATCTAGGTATTTTATGGAAGATCCTTGTTTTTACAATTTAAAGTTCTGTGCATGGACAGTAGCAGCAGGAGGGAGGAGGGGAATGCAAACATTGTAATGCAAAGAGAGGTGCAACTGGCTTGTTGCATTGTGGGTAGGGAATATAAGGAGTAATTCAACCTCCCAACATTTGTAAAGTCCAAAGAGGGACAAATTGAAGGTGTGCGGCTGCGCGCTGAAATTTTTTGACCACGCCCACTTTTTGAGGTAACGCCAATGTTAAAGACCACTACTGCCATTTTCATTGTTGAGCTGACTAAACTGACTAATGAACTGGGGGCTTGATAACACTGGGAAATTAACTGGGCTTGATAACGCTGGGTAATGACTGGAGGGCTTGATAAAGCTGGGTAATGAACTGGAGGCTTGATAGCGCTGGGACATGAACTGGAGGGCTTGATAACACTGGGAAATTAACTGAGGGCTTGATAACGCTGAGAAATGAACCGGGGGGCTTAATAACACTGGAAAATGAACTGGAGGGCTTGATAATGCTGCGAAATGAACAGGGCTGAAATGCGCGAATGCCAGGGGCTTGATAATGCTGGGAAATTAACTAAAGGGCTTAATAACGTTAGAAATGAACTGGGGGGCTTGATAACAATGGGAAATGAACTGGGGGCTTGATACGCTGGGGAATGAACTGGGGGGGGCTTGATAAAGCTGGGTAATGAACTGGAGGGCTTGATAATGCTGGGAAATGAACTGGGGGCTTGATAACACGGAAATGATCTTGGGGGCTGATAAAGCTGGGTAATGAACTGGAGGCTTGATAGCCTGTGAAATGAACTAGAGGGCTTGATAACTGGGAAATAACTGGGGGCTTGATAACACTGGGAAATGAACTGGGCTTATAACGCTGGGTAATGAACTGGAGGGCTTGATAAAGCTGGGTAATGAACTGAGGGCTTGATAGCGCTGGGAAATAACTGGAGGGCTTGATAACACTGGAAATTAACTGAGGGCTTGATAACGCTGAGAAATGAACCGGGGGCTTAATAACACTGGAAAATGAACTGGAGGGCTTGATAATGCTGCGAAAGAACCAGGGGGCTTGATAATGCTGGAAATTAACTAAAGGGCTTAATAACGTTGAGAAATGAACTGGGGGGCTTGATAACAATGGGAAATGAATTGGGGGCTTGATAACGCTGGGGATGAACTGGGGGGGGCTTGATAAAGCTGGGTAATGAACTGGAGGGCTTGATAGTGCTAGGAAATGAACTGGAGGTTTGATAACGCTTGGAAATGAACTGGGGGCTTGATAACCTGGGAAATGAACTGGGGGCTTGATAACACTGGGAAATGAACTGGAGGGCTTGATAATGCTGGGAAATGAACAAGGGGCTTGATAACGCTGAAAAGACTGAAGGCTTGATAACGCTGCAAATGAACCAGGGGGCTTGATAACGCTGAGAAATGAACTGAAGGCTTGATAATGCTGCAAAATGAACCAGGGGGCTTGATAACGCTGGAAATGAACTAAAGGCTTGATAATATTGGGAAATGACTGGGGGGCTTGATAATGATGGGAAATGAACTGGGGGCTTGATAACGCTGGGAAATGAACTTGGGGGCTTGATAAAGCTGGGTAATGACTGGAGGGCTTGATAGCGCTGGGAATGAACTGGAGGGCTTGATAGCGCTGGAAAATGAACTGGAGGGCTTGATAATGCTGGAAATGAACAAGGGGGCTTGATAACGCTGTTAATGAACTGAAGGGCTTGATAACGCTGCAAAATGAACCAGGGGGCTTGATAACGCTGGGAAATGAACTTAAGGGCTTGATAATATTGAAAAATGAACTGGGGGGCTTGATAATGATGGGAAATGAACTGGGGCTTGATAACGCGGGGAATTGAACTTGGGGGCTTGATAAGCTGGGTATGAACCAGCGCTATCAAGCCCTCCAGTTCATTACCCAGCTTTATCAAGCCCCCAAGTTCATTTCCCAGCGTTATCAAGCCCCCCATTCTTTCCCATCATTATCAAGCCCCCCAGTTCATTTTCAATATTATCAAGCCCTTAGTTCATTTCCCACGCTACAAGCCCCTGGTTCATTTGCAGCGTTATCAAGCCCTTCAGTTCATTTAACAGCGTTATCAAGCCCCCTTGTTCATTCCCAGCATTATCAAGCCCTCCAGTTCATTTTCCAGCGCTATCAAGCCCTCCAGTTCATTTCCCAGCGCTATCAAGCCCTCCAGTTCATTACCCAGCTTTATCAAGCCCCCAAGTTCATTTCCCAGCGTTATCAAGCCCCCAGTTCATTTCCCATCATTATCAAGCCCCCCAGTTCATTTCCCAATATTATCAAGCCCTTTAGTTCATTTCCCAGCGTTATCAAGCCCCCTGGTTCATTTTGCAGCATTATCAAGCCCTTCAGTTCATTTCTCAGCGTTATCAAGCCCCCTGGTTCATTTGCAGCGTTATCAAGCCCTTCAGTTCATTTCTCAGCGTTATCAAGCCCCCTTGTTCATTTCCCAGCATTATCAAGCCCTCCAGTTCTTCTCTCCCAGTGTTATCAAGCCCCCAGTTCATTTCCCAGTGTTATCAAGCCCCCAGTTCATTTCCAAGCGTTATCAAGCCCTCCAGTTCATTTCCTCAGCCTATCAAGCCCTCCAGTTTCATTCCCCAGCTTTATCAAGCCCCCCCCAGTTCATTCCCCAGCGTTATCAAGCCCCATTCTTTTCCCATTGTTATCAAGCCCCCCAGTTCATTTCTCAACGTTATTAAGCCCTTTAGTTAATTTCCCCAGCATTATCAAGCCCCTGGTTCATTTCGCAGCATTATCAAGCCCTCCAGTTCATTTTCCAGTGTTATTAAGCCCCCGGTTCATTTCTCAGCGTTATCAAGCCCCAGTTAATTTCCCAGTGTTATCAAGCCCTCCAGTTAATTTCCCAGCGCTATCAACCTCCAGTTCATTACCCAGCTTTATCAACCCTCCAGTTCATTACCAGCGTTATCAAGCCCAGTTCATTTCCCAGTGTTATCAGCCCCCAGTTCATTTCCCAGTTATCAAGCCCTCTAGTTCATTTCACAGTGCTATCAAGCCCTCCAGTTCATTACCCAGCTTTATCAAGCCCCCAAGATCATTTCCGTGTTATCAAGCCCCCAGTTCATTTCCCAGCATTATCAAGCCCCCCATTCATTACCCAGTTCTTATCAAGCCCCCCCCAGTTCATTCCCCAGCGTTATCAAGCCCCCGTTCATTCCCATTGTTATCAAGCCCCCCAGTTCATTTCTCAACGTTATTAAGCCCTTTAGTTAATTTCCCAGCATTATCAAGCCCCCTGGTTCATTTCGCAGCATTATCAAGCCCCCTGGTTCATTTCGCAGCATTATCAAGCCCTCCAGTTCATTTTCCAGTGTTATTAAGCCCCCCGGTTCATTTCTCAGCGTTATCAAGCCCTCAGTTAATTTCCCAGTGTTATCAAGCCCTCCAGTTCATGTCCCAGCGCTATCAAGCCCTCCAGTTCATTACCCAGCTTTATCAAGCCCTCCAGTTCATTACCCACGTTATCAAGCCCAGTTAATTTCCCAGTGTTATCAAGCCCCCAGTTCATTAGTCAGTTTAGTCAGCTCAACAATGTAAAATGGCAGTAGTGGTCTTTAACATTGGCGTTACCTCAAAAAGTGGGCGTGGTCAAAAAATTTCATCGCGCGCAGCCGCACACCTTCAATTTGTCCCTCTTTGGACTTTACAATGTTGGGAGGTATGAATTACTCCTTATATTCCCTACTCCCACAATGCAACAAGCCAGTTGCACCTCTCTTTGCATTACAATGTTTGCATTCCCCCCTCCCTCCTGCTGCTACTGTCCTGCACAGAACTTTAAATTGTAAAAAAACAGGATCTTCCATAAAATACCTAGATCTTGCTAGGTTTAAATTTGTGAAATCCGATTCTAAATATGCTTACCAGCCCTTTTTCCATTGCTTGCCTTGGAAATGGAATGCTCACCAATAACTGAGCAGCTGCCAGTCTGGCCCCTTCTTTCTCACATCGTTAAAAGCAGCAAAGGCAGCCAATGGAACAAGGGCATAGTATAGTTAGGACCAGATTTCACAAATTTAAATCTAGGGAGGTCTAGGTTTGGGGGCGTTGCAAGACCCTCATTTTTGGGGGTGGTGGACATGCAGCAACCAATCAGATGTTAGCAATTAGATTTCCTGCAGATTAACAGCACATTGGAATCTGTCAGTAATCTCACATATTCTGTATAGAGGTATTTAAAGGGACACACAAGCAGCGGTTGATATTGGCACCCTGTATTAAGGTTAGGGGACCATGTGACCAATGGAAATATTACAGTCAAACTCGTGGCCGAGGGAATTCGTTTTAAGCTGCAGGATAACCGGATTTTTCAACAAATACATGGCCGATAATCTGCAAATCCAGTCTGATAAAGCAAGGATTCCTGTTTTCCTGTGCTTGACAAGTCATTGGCAACCAGGGGTTAAGTTTCACCTCTTGTGTATGTCAGGTGTAGTTTAGCTATAAATATGGGCTCCCCCCCTCTTGGTGTCTTTTTTTGTTCCGGTTTTGTGTGCATCAAACAACTCACCTCACCTCAATACTTACTTGCTTAACATACAGCTCTCGCATTGAAGGAACTGGTTGCTCCTAGGACCAGCGTTCACTGGATACAAGTGCGAGTGCGGCTGCCTTCTCTATTTAGGAGTGTTGTGCGTGATGTCACAGCCGTAACTCTTGTTACCAGCGTGGTCCGGTTTGGCGTCTGCCTATTTGGGAATCTCCGTCTGCCAGGCGCCCTGAGGCATTGCAGTCTATCTTGTAGCAGTGAGTATGACTCTATTAGCCCTGCATTTTGTTTTATGGAGTTACTGAGCCTCCATGTATTTCTCTATCTTGAGCCTGATGTCTTCTAAGAGGAGATCCAGATCATCTTCCAGGGGGTGAGCAACAACAACTGAGAGATCTTCCATGTGGTTTGGATTGTCTGCTTGTAATACATATTTTACCTGTTTTACTTATTTTCTTTCTCTCCTTAGGAAAACCTCTGATGCTCCTAACCATAAATATTCCAGGAGAGAATGTACAGTGTGCTGCAACCCCCCTCTGCCGATAATATATTGTGCTAATGCTTGGAATCATGCTTTCCTTCCAGAAGTCAAGAAAAACCCCTAACAAGAACATTACTTGTTGTACTGAATACAGTGTTTCCATTAATCACTTCTACTCCTACCCTACAAACTGAGCCCCAGCTTCTGAGTGCAACTGGAACCTTTAATCAAGAGACATCTAAAGGGGATTAGAAGACAAACAGCCTTCTGCTTCTAATCTTATCCTACTTGGTAGAAAACCCATTCCACCATGGGATCTAACGTTAGTTTTTGATGTGTTACGCCTCCATCCTTTTGGGCCATTAACGGATATTCCTTTAAGGAACTCCCGTCAAGACGCTCCTACTCCTAGCCTTGGGTCAATCAGAAGAGTCTCTGACATCAGTACTCTTAATCTCCACCATATCTTTTATTCCATACTAACAAGATTGTTCTGAGACCTGACTTTGCTCATCTCCCCAAGGATGTTACAAAATTCAATATCAACCAAGAATCATTTTCCTGCATTTTTCTTCAGGAAGGGCAGCCAGAGAAGGACTCTATTGTTCATCTAGACCCAGTAAGGTGTATTAGCACATACATAGAGAGATCCAAAGCTTTCCGAAGGACGATAATCACTTCATCTCCTTCACTGGTCAAAGAAAGGATTTGAGGTATCCAAGTGTACCATTGCCAATTGATAACAGAAGGCATCATGCTATGCTACAAGATAAAATCCAAAGAGGATCCTCAGTTAAGGTTCACTCAACCAGAGCGATCTCCACTTCTTGGGCATTTCCTGCTGGCGCATCTCCAGAGGAGCTCTGTAGAGCTGGCCCCACTGGTCTTCCCTAAATACCTTCTTAAAATTCTATAAATTGGTTGTATTATCAGATACATTTGCAGCAAAACTGTTCAAAGCCCATCCAGTAAATAAACCGCATTATGACATATTTGTCCCATCCCCTTTATTGCTTTTCATGGGGTTACCCAGCTCCCGGACAATCCGGGAGAGGTGGGATACCTGTTGGGGCTTCAAACACCATCTTCCCATCCCATAGTATCAGCGACCACAGGTAGTTAGCAGGTTCGTAGTAGAGTGTTGAGGGCACCAAGCAGGTAAATACCCGTGGCACCAACTGTACCCCCGTGAGTTCCTAGCATTTTAGGTCCTCATCCTGGATACAGCTAAAGGGAATACTAAAACACAAGCTGAGTTAGCATTATGCAGTTGTAATTCCATCCATCAATGGGAACAGATAAACAATCAAACCTTTTGAGTTTTGTGGAATGTTACTTATCCTTACTATAGTGTCGTTGCATGATGATGCTAACCAATAAGACTTAACCTAAAGCACCGTAGGTAGGTAGGAAATGAACGCGACCTAGCGGTACGACAATGGCGTGGTCAGGTGTCAATGTCCGCCAGAAGATAGGCCCACGCGCTACGGCTATTGCGCTCCACTTGACCCGCATCGCCTCTAATACCGGTTGAAGTAAGAAAAGACTAGAGAAACTATTGTCCACAGGTTTCCAACTGTACGGCAAAAACTGTTACCAGGCAGTAAACTCCCAGCCCGTAACGGTGACTGATAGGCTCACTGTACACAGCTCCGGCTGTACTCAACAGTAAGCGATTCTCCTGTCAGGTGAAAGGGGAAGGACTGTCAGAGGGGGGGGTGGTCGCTGTCAGTCCAGCTGTGAATCTCTCTTGGGCCCCTCCCCCTTCCCCAGCTGCAGCCGCCGCCCCCTCCTCTTCTCTCAGCTGCTGCCGCCTCCTTTGCTCCCTACGCTTTGGCTGCCTCCTCCCTCCCCTCCCTCCTCCTCCCAGCACCGGCTGCCATCCTCCCTCTCTCCCTTCATCCCTAGTCCTGCTTTCACCCGCAGCCCTAGTGGGACCTCCATGACCGCACCATGATGACAGGCATCGCCGCTGCGTCCTTCTTCTCCAACGCCTGCCGATTCGGGGGCTGCGGGCTCCACTCACCACCCTGGCCGAGCTGATAGAGCACATCGAAGATAACCACATCGGTGAGTACTCTGTTCAGGGGTCCCACACCCCTCCCACGCATATGTTTACCCAGGATGGACCTAGGGTGCTCTGGGGGTTAAATGGAATGGACTAAAGGGGTGTAGCTGTTCAGGTCCAATGGCCCCCTAGATGTTGGTAAACTACAACCCCAGGATGCCCAGCAGTAATAGATGTTATTTATTTATTGGGGGGGGGTCTATGAGAGATGCTTTTTAAACCAAGGGATTTCATCTTGGGGAAACTGAAAGTATATATATTCATTCATCCTCTGAAGAGGACAACAACCATGAACAGACATTGCATGAACCAGCCCTCCCACCCTAAGTGCTCACCCTTGGGTTGCCACCTATTTGAAAGAACACATATAAACTCTAATACTGAAATGATGGTCAGGGCTAGACCACACTGGTGCGATTCTCACACATTTCCAATTGTGTTTTGCGTGCAAATTGCTGCCATGCTTTTCAATGTGGGTTGCCACACTATAAGGGCTCGCTACTATCATCTTTCAATGCGCATGCGTTTACCATGCACTCCAATAACAGATTATTGCCAAAATCGCAGCACAAACGCGTGATAACATGCATGAAATGCGCTGCATTTTGATTGCGCATTTGCGTGCATTATCGTTCACTAATGTGTGGCCGCAGCCTAAGTATTGACATTAAAACTGTGTGAGACTGCATTGGATTAAGTGTAGCCATACTGCCATTTAATAGACTGGCGCTACCCTTTCATGAATTTCATTGGCATTAGAGAATGGTGGCAACTCACCTGTGCTGGTTATGAGATCCTACATCTCCTTACAATTCTTTGCTAGGGTAAAGGCGTTCATGCTAGAGAGATTGTAGAGCTGTTAATTTAGATGTTATCCACATATGATAGTTCCATGGTGCACTGTGACATTTTGGTTTTTAAATGGGGTGCCAATTTTAAACTTAACATGCAGATACTGTCTTGCTTTATGGATAGATTTCTACACATTTTATCTTTAAAGAGCAAAGTTTGTGCTCAAACAAGTTTATTGCCAATAAAACCATTATTAACAGGGAGGTAGAATACTACTCCTACCTCCTGTTTGCACTCCAGCAGAGCTGTAAGTTGTAAAAGCATCTTGTGTTTGTGTGTAACATCCCTCGTCCTCTCTAGTGGAGAGCGCATGTGTGAGCATTTGAGAGGGTAGGGATAGTCAGAAGGGGAGTCAGTAGGAGTACGTTTTTTGCTTGTAAGTTCTCTTGTTGGTATTTTGAAGCCTTCCCCAATATTGTGTGTGATGTTTTTTTAACTGATCATACCAAGCTGAGGCTTGCTAAGCTTCTGGTTTTCCATTAAATGTAAAGATTGTGAGACAAAGTTCCTAAGATTTTTTGATTCTCCAAATTTTAGCAATAAGGGTCTCTTTTTGGGACTGTTAGGTAGGAGGTCTTCAGGAGCTTTGGAAACTCCAAGGATCAGAAATGATGTCTGTTTGTCTATACTACAGGCAAAAAGGCTTTAAAGAGCTTGGTTCTTTCCTGTGCTATTAGGTATGGACAGTGCTAACTATTAAGGAAGATGTTGAGTTATATGTATGTGTTATCAACGTATTACTGGTTTTGGAGTGATATACCCAGTGATAAAGCTCTGTAATAACTCTTCTTTCCTGAATAGGGTATTTGATCTAAGCTAGCAATCTGTTTCTGGTCTTTACTGCAAGGGACATAAAGTACAAGAGATGTTTTTGTATTAACTATTCTTTTGACAGTTTTGATATGTTTAGAAGCTAGCAATCTTGAGGTGGTCCATAAAATAACATGTTGACATTGTGTAAACAATATTACATCAACGATGTCTGCCATTCACTAAGAGCTGCAAATTTGATGTAACCAATGGGTGGCTTTTTTCTTGCATATGTGCAAAAATCACTCAATAAGCAAGAAAGCACTCTTTAACATTTGTGTTTCTTGAAAAAAAATTTGCCTTTACACACAATGCATTTCATTTACTCTGCAGCGGTCTCCCTTGTCCCTCCTTTCTTCGCAGGTTTGCGGGAGTTTGACTAATTTTCAGTTTGTTGTGGGAGTTTCCCTGGGTCTCACGGTCTCATGGTTGTGGCGGAGACCCACACAAAACCAAGGGGTGGGATGTATGTGAGAAATTGGTACAATCTCTCTGAATACATTCTGAAGTTAGTAATGTGGTGATGTTCAACCTGACAGTCAATATTATATAGATTAATAGATTAATTGAGCCAAAACAGGGCCTGCTAACTAAAAGCTAGATAATAAGCTTGCACTTGAGGGAAAAGTTTGAATTAATACAAGTTTCTTTATTTTATTATATGGCTAAGAGATACAAGGTGCCAAGTTAGTTCCTATATCCCTCCCATCCTCTTCTCCTCCCCTCAAATACAGGTTTATGTACAGGGTACAGTCCATAAGCTATTTTATATTTTCCAGGAAAGAGCGACTTGATGTGGTGAAAGCAGGCATCCAACCCTGCCAAAACAATATCAAGGAGGTTACCCACCTATTTCAGGGAGGTTATCCCATCCCCTATAGCCCCCATCCCACCCCACACCACCCAATGATTAATCATAATACATGCATACAAACACACACCTAAAGGCATGCACATATATACATACATATTCAGACACACACATACAAGGCACATCACCATTAAGTATTTCTGTCACTTGTTCACCTCTTATAAACTCTGGAGTCATTGTGTTTCCTCACTCTAGGAGTTGGGGATCTGTTATTAATATAAGGGAGACTCCCTGAAATTCACAGAGTGGGATGTCTGAAGGGTTTTACTTATTTCACACAAGTGGATCTTTGGTTAGTAATTACTTAGAAAGGCAAGTGTTACAATTTTAGGGTGAAGAACCGATGACCATACCATCATTCAGAATGCTCCAATAGAGATGCGAAGCAAGTACCTAATAGCAGACATTAAATTATTTGTGAGGGTACACTTCTCTGTTTCCAGCCGTGATCTGTATGTAGACCTGTGAGTGTACAAATGTTTCATCTCTCAGTCCATTCATGCGGCCATCAGGCCTGACCATCCCCTAGTAGTGATTTTGTGTCTGTGTGGGCAGTGCTGGGCACATCTTATTTACAAGTAAGTGTGGGCTAGGTATGAGGGCATCTTATATTTACAACCTGTTGGCTGGGCATGAGGGCCATGCATGCAGACATCTTACAGTATGTACCAGTCTGTGTGCTGAGCACGAGGGCATCTTATATGTACTAGTTCTGGCTGAGCAGGAGGGCACATTATATTTATCAGTCCGTGTGGGGCTGGACGGGGGGCATCTTATATTTACCAGTCTGTGTGGGATGGGCATGAGGGCATCTTATATTAACCAGTCTGGATTGTGGGCTACCACATTAAGGCATCTTATATTTCCTAGTCTGGGCAGAGGGCATTTTTATTTACAAGTCTGTGTGGGCTGGGCATGAGGGCATCATATTTACCAGTCTGGGCATGATGGCATCTTATACAGTATGTACCATTCTGTGTGGGCTGGGCATGATGGCATCTTATATGAGTTAAATTAGTTGACTGTTGGATTGTTCCTTGTAGGCTGTTCTTTGTTTGTGTCACTCATGCTGCTTGAAAACAAACTGCCAGGGCAAGAGCAGCTTAGCTCAATGCTCTTATCAGGACTTCCATGTGTTGTGGAGACATCTGTTAGAAAATGCTCTGTACATAGTGATAGTAAATACTAGTGATAGGTATATGGGCATTTGGTGCCACATACTCACAAGGCTGTTTGAAATTACATGGACAAAAAAAGGACTAGCACATCATCATCAAAGTTTTTTAGTTACAAATACACTTTTTGCATAAATGCACCTTGCTGGAATAGTATTAGAAAAAACCTGATGTAATACCAATAGTCAAAAAGGTATTTTGTTTCAGTTTGGTATTATATTTACAAATCTGTGGGCTGGGTATCAGGGCAACTTATATGTACCAGTCTTTTGGGTTGGGCACAAGGGCCTCTTTTATTTACCAATCTTGACTGTGTGGGCTGCGCATAGGGCATCTTATATTTACCAGTTCTTGGCATGAGGGCATCTAATATTTACAAATCTGTGTTGGCGGGGCACGAGGGCATCTTATATTTATCATTCTGGGCTGGACATAAGGGCATTATTATTATAGATTTATATAGCGCCGGTATTTTCCTTGGCGCTTTACAATTACATAGTCATACATTACAGACAGGTAATACATATTATACAAAGTCATACATATTACATATGCAAGTAATACATAATATACACAGAATGATGATTTTTCTTACAGCAATACCGTGATACAATAGGAAAGAGGACTCTGCCCAAAGAGCTTACAGTCTAGAGGAAATGGGGTGAGTCATAATGTATGGGAATCAGTAGGCTGTAAATAATTTCAGCGGTGTGTGAAGGCGGTTAATATCAGTTTGGGTCATAAGAGGAGTAATGTCTAGGCCAGGTTATTGGCTTGCCGGAAGAGGTGGGTTTTAAGGTTACGTTTGAAGGCATTAAGGGATGGTATGACGGATAGATGGAGGAAGGGAATTTCAGAGCAGAGGGGCAGCACGCAAGGTCCTGAATGCCGGCATGGGAAGAGGTAAAAGGGTGATAGAGGAGGATATAATTTGCAGAGTGGAGGTTTGTATCTGGGACAATCTGTGGATCAGCTCTAATATATATGGGGGCTGTGTTGGATAGTGCTTTATAGGATAGGGTTAGTAGCTTAAATTGGATCCTTGTGTGATGGGCTACCAAAATTCTAGTTCATGCCCTTATCTGTTGGCTGACTATGTAACCCCCTCCTATGTGGTTTACCAAGCAACCGACTGGCACGCCTTCAATCAATCCTTAACTCTGCTGCCAGGCTCATTCACCTCTCTTCCCGGTTCTCCACAGTGCGGTCCACTTTCTTCACATCTCTCTACTTCTCGCCATTACCCAATATCACAATTTGCTGCTAACCTTATCCTAACCTCTTTCAATACGCCCTCATACTCTCTGATCGTGTTAAGCACACACCCAAAGATATCCTCTAATCAATGCCACAGCATGTGCGTTTTATGTCGTTCTAAGCTCTAACGATCGTGTCCGCTCTCTCAGACTCAACCCTAATATCCAGCTTACACCAGTCCACATCCAGATCTGGTGCTCATCCCACTCATTAACCTTAGCACCAAAATTTACCCGTACAATCTGATGAGTATGGAGTAGGGGTAGAGAGAAAAAAGAAGTAATGAGCCAGGCAGCAGTGTTCAGGTTGGATTAAAGTGGTGCCAGGCACTATTGTTAAACCACACAGGAGTGTGTTGAAGTAGTCTGTCCGGGTAATAAGGGCATGCACTAGGATTTTAGTAGCTTCTTTGAGAGAAGGGACAAATGTTGGAGATTTTTCTAAATTGGAGCTGACAGAGTTATTAAGCGTGGTTGACAAGGGATTTAAAGGAAAGATCTGAATGTAGTGTTATTCTCAGGCAATGGACGTGAGGAGATTGGGATATCGGTGGTGTGTCAATAATATTAATAATCAGACGAGGAGGGGAACAATGTGAGGGTGGGAAAATTATAAGTTCAGTCTTGTCCATCTTTGAGGAGTTTGTCAATGTTTGAGGATGTTTTGAGGAAGTGGGAGGACATGAAGTCAGAGATACCACTAAGGCAGGGGACCTGTCAGTGTAGGGAGATCTGGGGCAGAGATGTGAATTGGGTATTATCCAGGTGATTCTGAAATCCAAATGAGCTACTGAGTTGTCCAAAGTCATATGTGTAAATAGAGAAAAGAAGAGGACCAAGTACTGAGCCTTGCAGTACCTCCACAGGGAGGGGGTGAGCAGTGGAGCTAATTCCAGAATCTCTCCTACAGAGAATAGGAAGATATCCAAAAATGTGCAGTGTCCTGGGTACCAGGAGAGGTACCAGAGGTACCAAGTAGAGGGTGATCAACATATTAAAAGCAGAGGACAGGTCGATATAAGTGATATAAGTGAAGACAAGTAGTTTTGTTTGGCTAAGGACAAAGCACTTCTGATATGGTAAATGAACACTTTTACATTCTAGAAAGTCTTTATTTTTGTTGCTCTTGCACTAGTGTCATTCAGATAAACAGGAGTGCCTTTTCATCTTTTTAATCAGATCCGTAAGCCATGATTGAGGGTTTTTCCGACAAAGGCAGCAGGTGAATATGGGAGCAATAGGGTCTAGGGCATTGGAACAGTTTTATGGTAATGGATTTGCAAGGTCTGGGTCAAGAAGGAGAGCATCGATATAAGTTGTTGGAGGGGGCCAGAGAGTGTATGGGGGGTCGAGATTACACAGGTCCTGCATCTGTATGTTGTTTATTAGAGCTATGGTTGGGACAGATGACACAAGGTAATTTGAGAAGATTGTGATCCGACAGAGAAAAGGGGGAGTTGGAGAAGTTAGATAGACCAGAAGCAGAGGACCATTGATTAAGGCTAAGGGCGGAGTTAAGAGAGAGAAGTTCAGTGGCAGCAGAGTTATTAGTTTCCATGGGGATATCCCCTAAGATGATTGAGAGGAGGTCAGTGGAGAGAAAGTGGGATAACCAAGCTGAGAAGTGATAAAAAGAATGTAGTGGTTGGGTCGGTTGTCGATAAGTAACTGCAATCGGTAGGGTGTGAGAGAGTAAATACGGACATGTGGGATTCAAAAGATAGACAGGAGAGAGCTGGTAAGGATGGGATGGGTTTGAAAGAACAGCATTCGTAGTAAAGCATACCAACCCCCCATACCGTGTTTATTTTCGGGCCTAGATCGTGTGGCTGAAGTGTAGGCCACCATAAGAGAGTGCGGCAGGTGAGACAGAGTCAGAGGGTGACAGCCATTTGCGGTAAACCAAGAAAAAGAAAGAAGTTTGAAATAATAGATCATATACACGCGCAAGTTTATTACAAACAGACCGTGCGTTCCATTACACACCAGATATGGGAGAAGGGGTAGGAAGAAGAAGAGGAACATTTGTGATATTGTGTGTGTTAAGGGTACAATGCATGAAGCATGAAGGAGCGTAACAGGCAGTAGGCATTAGGGTCGGGATGGAACGATTATACAAGTGTGGTATAGGAGAGGGGCCGGGTTTGGGAGATATCACCAGCTGGCATGTGGAAGAGGAGGTGAGAGTGGGATTTAAAAGGACCATGTGTCTCGTAGTGCAGGATGCTGGAAGTTGTTGACAATGGAAAGTAGTTCATGGTGGGAAAGAAGGGAAGAGGATAAAATGGGACATGCAATGTAATCTTTGTGTACCAGTCTGTGTGGGTTTGGCATGAGGCATCTGATATTTACCAGGCTGTGAATAAGGGCATCTTATATTTACCTGGATGGGCATCACAAATAACCGCTACACACACCAGAAAATTGGAACGCCACCAGATAATTGCACCTGTATCTCACATCAGAAGATCAACAAGGTTATTTTAATTAGTAGAATAACGCATGAGATCCCTGACGCGTTTCGGGCTGCACGCCTTTAGTTTTCAAACATGTGTATTAAAACAGTTCCCGTATCCCACAATTCAATGCTTTATTAAAGTGCTAGTGCCATAATTCAATAATAATAATAATTCAATAATAATAATACTATTGGGGAACCTTCTGCTGCACAGCTTGAGTGGAGAATCTGGGGCTGTGCACCCGGGTCATACATACATCCAAGTAAGTATACTTGGGTGTATTGGAGTTATATTGTTTCATTATAATACCCCACCTTCGGGTCCTTATGTAATCCTTTTTTCTTGGATATATATTCTATATTTACCATTCTCAGTAGGCTGGGCATGAGGGCATCTGAAATTTACCATATGTGTGGTAGGCACACTCAGCCCTCCAGTTCACCACCAGTGTGAAGCCAGCCCTTCAGTTCACCACGCCAGTGTGAAGCCAGCTCTTCAGTGCACCGTGTGAACCAGCTCTTCAGTGCACCACCAGTGTGAAGCCAGCTCTCTCAGTGCACCACCAGTGTGAACCAGCTCTTCAGTGCACCAGCCAGTGTGAAGCCAGCTCTTCAGTGACAGCCAGTGTGAAGCCAGCTCTTCAGGGCACCAGCCAGTGTGAAGCCAGCTCTTCAGGCACCACCAGTGTGAAGCCAGCTCTTCATTGCACAGCCTTGTGAAGCCAGCTTCTTGCACCAGCCAGTGTGAAGCCAGCTCTTATGCAGGCACCAGCCAGTTGTGAAGCCAGCTCTTCAGTGCACCAGCCAGTGTGAAGCCAGCTCTTCAGTGCACCAGCCGTGTGAGCCGTCTTCAGTGCACCACCAGTGGAAGCCAGCTCTTCAGTGCACCAGCCAGTTGAGCCAGCTTTCAGTGCACCACCAGGTGAAGCACTTCAGTGCACCAGCAGTGTGAAGCCAGCTCTCAGTGCACCAGCCAGTGGTGAAGCCAGCTCTCAGTGCACCAGCCAGTGTCGCCACTTCAGTGCACCAGCCAGTGTAAGCCAGCTCTTCAGTGCACCAGCCATGTAAAGCCAGCCTTCAGTGCACCACCAGTGTGAAGTCAGCCCTCCAATTCACCAGACCAGTGTTCTTCCTTGCATCTTTTAGCCGGGCAGCCCATCCGGCTACTTTTTCATGCCACCTGGAGAGAACATTGTTTGTGATTTACTAAAGAATGAATTGTAGGTGTTAATAGGAGTGCGCCTGGCACCAAGCCAGATAAAACTCCTGTCTAAACTGCACAGTCAAGATAATGTTAGGACAGGTTAACTATCTCTTGTGTATGGGTCCTGTGTGCTCTGTGTGTGGGTCACAAATTGCACTGCCCACCAGACTTATTATTTTTATGCCACCCAACTGGAAAAAAAATTCTGGTTAGAACACTGCAGCCAGTGTAAAGCCCGCCCTCTAGTTCACCAGCCAGTGTGAAGCAAGCCATCCAGTTCACCAGCCAGTGTAAAGCCAGCCCTCCAGTTCACCAGCCAGCCTTCAAGTTCACCTGCCAGTATTAAGTCAGTCCTTTTAGTTTTAGAATGTATGGCCACCTTTAGGGCTAGGCCACACTATGACTGTTTTCAACACGCAATCACGTTTGCGCATGCGATTTTGATTTAATGGAAACGCATTGGAAATCGAAGGAACTTCCTGCGTTCCCGCGATTTCCAATGCGTTCGTGTTTTGGAAGCACATGCACTCCCCATTTTATGACAATTGCATGTGCTTCCATAATCGGAATTGGGGAATCGCGTTGCAACACATGGAAAATGCAAGCGTAATTAGGTGCGATTGCGTTAGCGCATCCATTTGCGTTGCGGTGTGACCTTTTGGCCTTAAGTCCACAAACCCACCAGAACTATGTTATAGAAAGTAGATACATTTAGAAACTTTTGTTTCAAACAGAATGGAAGCATAAAAAGGTACTTAAATAGCTGAATATTTAATGTTTAATGTTCCTTGTAGGCTGTTCTTTATTTGTGCCACTCATGCTGGCTGGAAAATAACAGCTGCTTAAAAGTTCAAAGTCTTATGGGGCTTCCATATTGCTGTGGAGACATCTGTGTAGAAAATGCTTTGTGTATAGAGATAGTAAATACTGGTGACGGTACAGGGCCAAATGGTGCACTTTCATACAAGGCTGTTTGAAAATTATATGGACAGAGACATGGACTAGTAACAACTTTGAAGCTTTTTAGTTAAAGCACACACTTGTATAAATGCACTCACTGGAATAATAACTTACAACGTGAAGGTGTTTGTGGATGGACACTCACATTTAGTGTATAAAATGAAGTTTAGTTTAATGTTACAAAGCTCTTGAACCTGATGAAATTCATCTAAACGGGTCCTTAAAGAGCTATGTTCAGTTTTTTTTCTTGCCAGTTTTTTCTCAGCATTCCTCAACAAGCACTCTGTAGTAAGGAATTCTGGGAGTTGTAGTTTCCAAACATCTGGAGATCTACTGGTTGCCTATCCCTGATATATAGATACCCCTTCCTGTCCAGCAAACAGCAGCTCTTCATAAATATGTTCCTTTTTAAGCTTCCATTGCCTCCATGTAAAACTTCCTGGGGTGGTGCTTAACTCTCCATTTTGAAGATTCCATTACAAAACAGGAGTGGGGACTATGCAAGTACTTTTATTTATTTATATATTTTAATGTCATTATTACATATTTGTTAATATTGCTATAACTATTTTTTACAGGGTTAGTCAATAAAAGTTCTTATCGTTTAAATGGGGCTAATTTTACCCCAACCAATCAGATGTTAGCTTTTAAATGTTTAAATAAGATCTGATTGGTTGGGCTAAATAAGCACCGTTTTTAAATCATAAGAACTTTTATTGAAAACCCTGTTAGTGCTTAAAACAACACATAACAACTGTCCCTATGTATATTACTTTTACCTTCCCCCCACCACATGGTACCTCCGAAAAAAGAGGCCACTATCGCATCTAAAGACCCATTACACACTATATACTACTCTGAATCGGAGTGTCATCATACCCAAATCTCATGATTGCCGCTCCTCTTCAAAAATCATGAGATTTGGGTATGATGACTCTCTAATTCAGAGTATGTATATATGTATATATGGTCTTTTTTATATTACATGGTTTTATGTAAGGCATTGGGGTGTCAATAATATTGGTGTGCTTTCATTGTATGTTCTTCACAGTGGGGTGGTCACAGGGTGCCTATTTAAATAGGTGTTGGGAATATTGTGATTTGAGTCCTGATGATGGCTAACTAAGGTTGAAACATGTTGGCTGAATAAAAGAAAAATGTTTTCGATGGTAAGACCTGTGAGTGCGTCATTCTTCTGTGTACTTGGATACGATTGGGACAGCACCCGGGAAAGTGTGATTATTTAGTGCAATCACTGTTTCGGGACTTTTTACTTATATAGAGTGCACTAATTTTCCTTTATCTTTACCTATGGTGATCCTGTTTGGTGGCACCCCGGGCGGAGGAGCTGGAAGTGGAGTGCCCACTAATCGGCGTGTGTGTGTGTGTGTGTGTGTGGTATATATATATATATATATATATTATATATATATATTATATATATATATATTATTTCTATATATGACAGTTTTTTGCTGACTACCATTCCCCCTAAGCTGCACGAGAAAATGTTTTGAGTACTAGATGAGTCAGATCCCACAATCAACCTTAGCTGGGTAAACCCCCAGCAAAGTGTCAGCGTACAGACACATGCTCTATGAGCTCAACCGATCAAAACAAGAAGTTGCAGTCTTGCTTCCTAGAAGCAGACCGCCAATCACATTATAGCACAGAGATCCTCGCTCTCCCCCTGACACAGAACAGGGATTTCAGTTTTGTTTTCAAACACATTCTAGGCTCCTGTCCTAACAATGATATAATCTTTACTTTTATACAAAGAAAAGTAATCTTTGCAGTGTATTTCATTAGATAGCATGAAAGTAAGAACCAGAATACTTACATTTCAGAAAAAATTAAAGTAAGTCTGGGGAATAGAACCTCAACTTTAACTTTACTCTTGTCTTGCTAAAAGGCTCTAGGCTAAGAGAGACACTATATAAATCATTGGTACATATAAAATATTGTACTAGGAACATAATGGAAAACAAAAAATAAAGGTAAGTTTGTGGATTCAAACTCATGACCTTTTGAACTATATGTGTCATAACCTGACAACTTACAAGGTTGAGCCACCATGGAATATCATAGAACAAAAAAAAAGGTACATCTGGGGTATTGACCTTCTAAACTGCGTATTTTTTAAAACTCTGTTCCTTACGCGGTGCGCCAACACAAAATAAGCAGAAACCACGTACATTTGAAGCTTATCTTTTGCTAGGAAAAGAATAATTTAAAAATGGAAGTTCCTGATAAGACTTTGAAAGCTGCTTGTTAATATTTTCCAGGAACTCACCTGACAGGTAAATAAATGTCAGGTACACGCAGCTTTCAAAGTCTTTCAGGGACTTCCATATTGATGTATAGACATCTGTATAGAAAACACTTGTGCATTGAGACAATATATTGGGGTCAGGGTGCATGGTTCTTTGATGACTTCAGGGCTGTGGGTCGTACTGGCAACAACATGGAACCTTATTTACAGAATCTATTTCTCACATATACTAAATGCAAACACACCAGAGAAGAATCTTACAATGTAATGGTGTTCTGGGAGAAAAACTTTCACATTAGGTTTTAAAAATGTAAGTTTAGTTCTCCTTTAACCTGCTGTTAAAAGTAGTGATGGGTGGACATGCCCTTAATAATAGAAGAATGCCTCTTAACCATCCAGCAATCATACTGTTTAGAGGAAGGTGTGGCTCCAGCAGGGGAACGACTGCATCTTGGACCATTCAACCTAAGTATTGACTCAGTTGCTATGGTTAATCAGTTTTGACTATTAATTGCTCTTAAGACTCATTTGTTAGGACTGGAGTGATGTTTATTATATATATATATACAGTTGTGTTCAAAATTATTCAACCCCAATTCTGTAAAGGGTTTTAGGAAATTCAGTGTACTTTGTAATTGTGTTCACAATGAAACTTATAAGGACTTTTTAAAGAACCAAAGCAACTAAAATGACATTAATTGTTTTTTATAATACAATATTAAATGTTTTTTTTTGATTTTATCATTGACACAATTATTCAACCCCTTAAAGACTACCACTCTTAAGAACAGATGGTCATGAATTCTCTTCAGTACCAGGAGATATTGAAAAAAATTGATGCAGTCCGTCACAAACTGAGGCTTGGGAGACGTTGGACCTTTCAACAGGACAATGATCCCAAGCATACCTCCAGTCCACTAGAGCATGGTTGCAGATTAAAGGCTGGAACATTTTGGAGTGGCCATCTCAGTCCCCAGACTTAAATCCGATTGAGAACCTCTGGTGGAACTTAAAGAAAGCAGTTGCTGCTCGCAAGCCTAAGAATGTGCTGAACTGGAGGCTTTTGCCATGAAGAATGGGCTAAGATACCCTAGATCGCTTCACGTTTTAAAAGCTGTTTATAACTGAAAAAGGATGTTGTACTAAGAATGAAGTCACTTGGGGGTTGAATAAAACTGATAATGATGTGAGCACAGAAAATACATTTGTGGTTATTTCATTATAATGTTATGTTATATTTGTCCGACTTACAAGTGTCTCTTTGATTTTATTGTAAACAAGATGACTGAAATGATCAAAATCAATGTCAAACTGGCCAAAATAATCCGTTTCAGTGGGGGTTAATAATTTTGAACACAACTGTATATATTAAAAGATAAATTGTTCAGGCGCACTCTTAGGTTTTATTGCAGTCTTCATCTTTATTCAACAATAATTTATCGACATGTTTCAGCCCTCAGAGGGGCTGTCATCAGGATAAAATCACCATGTGTCCCACTTCCTTATAACCCTCACACAGACACCCCCCAACGACTTCATAGAACCCAAACCCTTGTTAAATCGTCACCCATCAACAAACTAAAACCACCCAAGTGTAGCCCATCTGTTAGGCAAGCACCTACCTCAGTGCGGGCCCATCCAGATTAGAGATGTCCGAACTTCGCAAAAATCGGTCCGCTCGAGGATCCGCGAATTTTCGAATAAATTCGAAAATCCGCGAGCGGACCCATTAAAATGAAAAATATACTCAAAATGAAGAGATTTCTCGTATTTTCAAAATTACGCGTTTTCACGTATTTTCGAAAATACGAGAACGCGGTAATTTCGAAAATTTTCGAAAAATATGTTTTCGAAAATACAGTAATCCTCATAATTTCGAAAATTTCGAAAATACAACATTTGCGGAAATAAGAGAAATCCTCGTATTTCGAAATTACGAGTTTTCTCGTATTTTCGAAAATGTCCGAAAATACGAGAAATCGCGGTACGGAAGTTCGGAAGGTGGAAAATCCGGAAAAATACGCCGTTTGAGACGGGATAAATCCGCGAACGGCGGATAAAGACTGCAATAAAACCTAAGTGGGTCCGCCCTGTTTAAAGCGGTATAATCTCTACTGATACTATAGGTATTAATATATATTAGTTGTCATTATATGAGAAATTTAAATGAATGTGCGCAAAAAAAGATTTACTTTAAAAAGAGTAAAATTGGGTAGAACTGTAACTAAATTAGGATTTCTATATGTTGTAAAACCTCCTTTTGTGAATGTCCTTGGCTTGAGATTGGGAACTTTTAATTTTGGCACTAGAAACACAAGGGGAGATGCACAAACCAAACCCAATATCACTACTTTCCTACTACTACTTTGACTGTTCAAGACTGTCATCTGCCTGCTAAAATAGACACACAAAAAAATTATATTTTTTATAAATTGCTTTTAGCACAACTTTTGTGGGTGCGTGGCTCTCTGTGCATCACTCTGCCCATGTCTAGTAAAGCATTGAATCTACCTGCTGAGAAATTTTCCTCACTTTCCCACTGTAAAGTGCTGATGTGGTTGTATTACTAAGGTTGGTAAGTCTACCAGCTGCTGCCATGTGATTTTTAGTTTAGTTGCAGGGAAAGTGGCGTACCGTGTTAGCCAGTTAAAATGTTTACAGGGTAACCCTTTTGAAATAAATATAACACCTTTACCCACTTTTGTTATTTTTAGTTTTGTTGCAAATACTGCTGACCTGGTAGGTGCTCCTATTCATATAGGCTTAAAGGGCATGTCCACCCCCAAAACTATAATCCCCCCAACACTGGCCCACCATGTAGTGTAGTTTAATCCTTACCTCCACTCCATCCCAGCTCCATAGGGTTCTCCTGTAAACCCCCCCCCCCAAAGTCCCAAAACTAACCACCAGGAGGATAGCAGGGCTCTGCCTGCTATCTTGCCTCCAGTAGATATTTGCCATGCGCACTGCAGCCCTTCTCCCCCCTCCCTCTCCCTCCTCCCTCTCCCTCCCGTTCTACTATCCCTCCCCCTAGCGCAAAAACCCCCTTAATATGCTGCTCCCCATGTCCCCCGCCCCAACCGCATATTTTTTTTTTCAAAAAGCTCCCCAAACTCTTACTTACCTCTCTGCTTTCCTCCGCTGCACTGAATGACCGGCAGCCGCGTCCGTGATTGGCTGCCGCTCAGCCAATCACAAGAGGCGACTGCCGGTCCCCCCCTCTGCTTGCATTCTCGCAAGCAGAGGGCCGGCAGTGCGGCGGAGGAACGAGGGGAGGTAAGTAAGGGTTTGGGGGGCTTTCTGAAAAAAATATTTATGCGGTTGGGGCTGGGGACATGGGGGAGCAGCATATTAAAAATCAATTTATGGGTGGACATACCCTTTAATGATTATGTACTGCTGAGTCTGACTGTTTTGTGTGGATATTTCTTCTAGTGTCATGTGTTAATATAGTTCCATATGGTAGAACTTTCGGCTTTATTTTAAAATCCTGAAAAATTACATTGTATTACAGGGCCCATATCCCTGGACCGTTCATTGTAATACACTAGTTAATATTACATAATGTAGCATTATATCAGTAGCAATTTGTGTTATACAGTGTATACAGGACGTTGGTGCACCCCTGAAAATGTCAACAACAAAAAAAGCAAAGATAAATTCTCTTGAACATATTTCTACCTTTGTTGCAAAATTACCATTTATACAAAAGTCAAAAATAAATTTGAATATGTTTAGTTGAAAAAGGAAACAATAAATTGTTACAAATCCTAGTTTGAATAGTGTGTACACTGTAACTAATGGACTTAAAGCACCTTTTTTTATTTTATTAAAGCACTTAAGGAACATTCAGCTCAAATACATATGTTTGAGCAGAATGAGGCTTCAACCATGTTTCCTGCGGTTTGGTCTTCTTTTGCTGATTTGCTGTTTTTTTTGTGCCAAACATACCTTTATAATTTATGGCCAAATGTTTAACCTTGTCTCATCAGACCCTAATGCATTTTTAGTTGTGGTAGAATCGATAATATATTTTTGCAAAGTTTAGTGAGTGAAGGCTTTCATCTTGATACCCTCTCTAACAACCAAGATATGAAGAATATAACATTGCTTTTGCATGCAGGAAACAAACAGTACAAATCCTGTTCTATAGGCCTCTGGTGGCATGCAATGACCACTTTTCTCCTTGTCTTTTTTTATCAATCATGGAGGGACATTGTGATCTTGGTACTTTCACTGTTAAGGTCACATTTAACAGGGCGTAAACAGAAATCACTGGGCCCCCCAGAAAATTATGATGGGACCCCATCCCTGCTTCATCCACAGTGGATTTCTGGGAGGAGGCTATAGCTACCATAGGAAAAATAAGAAGACCATGTAGACCATGGCCTTTTGAATATGAGGCTACTAGCGTATAGTTCTACAAAAACAGCCAAACAGACCTTGCTTGATTATTAAAGGCTGTGCACACTAAGGCTACTTACACACTGGCGATATTTTGGCTATGCCTACAGGGCCAGATTTATTTTTTTTTCTCCCTAGGCCAGCTAGCATGTTGCCGACTTTCCCTTTTAAATTTGTACAATATTGAGAAATGCATTGCACAGGGCTTTTGTTTCTTAAGCATACCTATTATAGGTAATGCTGAAGTGGCTCTGCAGTAAAGTAAGAAGGAGGGGACACTGCCTTTATTTATGCTGTTTTCCCTAGCAGTCATCCCGCCCCCTAGGTCATAACCTATTAGAAATCTTTTCTCTGCTGATCAACCTTTCATCACTGACAGTTGGGCAGGCCAAAATAGTATTGGATATTTTTAACAACCAATCGTGTGGTCCATAGGAGACAACATGATCGCTCATGATTGTCCTTTCTTCCAACTTGAATATCAACCAAACCAGAATAACAAATACTTGTCAGTAGGCCAGAAGCCTAGCCTATGCAACAAATTGTGTATGATTCCTTTTTTACACTTAACTATTTTTTTATTTTTTAAAAAACAAAAAAACAAAACATTTTGCAGGGGTGTATTGACATGTTCTATTCACTTTAGATGGCTGAAGTCACTAGGTTGATGCCAAGGTACCTGTACAAAATAAAGGTTCAAATACCTGTACAGTATTTAATTAATTTGGTAACTTTGAATACGTCCTATTTTTGCCTACCCATTTTAAGTTATTGGTTGTTGCATAATGAGTAAATACAATATTTAAGTGTAGCAAGTCTGGAAAATGCCAAAACTTGAAAATGGTTATCTACCTTTTTGTCAATACAAAACAGAAATAATTAATTCCCCAAATGGTTCGCCCAGGAAAATGCAACCTCCTTTTTTAAAACCATTAAAAAAGCCTCAAATAGGGGCAACCACATTTGGATTGTGCATCCCTCTTGCCTGTGTCCCCTGATGCCTTTGCATACAAAACTTTTCATGCAGACATACAATCTATAATACATATATATATGTAAAACTACAATATTTTTATTTAAACTATTGAACTATAGGTTGTATTTAGCCTACAGGGCTATTACAGGCATTTAACCTGGAGGGGGTATTTGGAGTTTTTTATTACTATTATTTGTTTATTCAATGGGTGTTTGCATTCTTACTTTCCACTCTTTTAATTTATTTGTGTTTAACCTTTTTATCGAACCCTGGTATAGTTAAGAGAAGAGTTAGGCTGAGGCCACATTAAATCGTGTAGTTACGGTACGGAAATGCGCACATGTTTCTGCTGCAATTGTGCAATCAGAGCGCATTGCGCAAACAAATGCAGATTGCATGCACTCCGGTTTGCAGATCACAGCACAACGCAGGAGAGCGCACCTAGTGTGGCCAGGCCATTTGGCCAACACTTTTGTGCGTTTTTTAACACACAATAAGATCATACATTAAAATGTTTGTAGTGTGGCCTAGCCCTTAATGTGCAGTCACAACTATTTCATGGCTAAATTGTGCACAGACATACTGCCAATGTGTGTGTGTACATTGACATTAGTAGTACGTCATTATCTTTTTTAAAAGCCTTATGGAACAAAAATATCATAATGATTAATGGACTATTTCAGTTAAAAAAACTTAATAAAATTTTTTAAAATGTAAATAACTAAGAAGAAATCTACAGGCTTAGAAATAACCTTCAGGCCTAGGACTAGTGTTGCCACCTCGCCTTTAAGGGCATGTCCACCCCCAAAACTAAAATTTAACTCACTACTGGCCCCACTTGTTTTAAAAAAAATCTTTACCTTACATCTCTGCTCCTTATGGTTGTCCTGCAGTACCTGTCCAAGTTCAGAGTGGGAGCTGTCTTCCTGTCAAGGTTTCTTCCCTGCTCATGTCACAGGTAGTGTGACATGCACAGGAAGCCCTTTCCTCCCCCCCCCCTCCCCCCACCGATCTCTTCCTCCCTAGCTATCCACCTACCATAAAACCATTCTTCTGTAGTGTAGGGCATCAGATTACTAAAAATAAGATTCAGAACTCTCTTACAGCCCTTCTTTCCACGGCACTTTCCATTGATGGCAGCCATGTCTGTGATTGGCTCGGGTTGAGCAGAGGTGCCCTACAACATCATGGACAGCATAAAATCTACATGCTGTCAGTTCCATTGCATTAAATACAGGTTGTATTGCTTCTAATAGAAATCTAGAATTCTTAACGACTAACGCTTGGTACTTAACGGGAGGGCTTGATAAAGCTGGGTAATGAACTGGAGGGCTTGATAGCGCTGGGAACATGAACTGGAGGGCTTGATACCACTGGGAAATTAACTGAGGGCTTGATAACGCTGAGAAATGAACCGGGGGGCTTAATAACACTGGAAAATGAACTGGAGGGCTTGATAATGCTGCGAAATGAACCAGGGGGCTTGATAATGCTGGGAAATTAACTAAAGGGCTTAATAACGTTGAGAAATGAACGGGGGGCTTGAAACAATGGGAAATGACTTGGGGGCTTGATAACGCTGGGGAATGAACTGGGGGGGGGCTTGATAAAGCTGGGTAATGAACTGGAGGGCTTGATAGTGCTAGGAAATGAACTGAGGGCTTGATAACGCTTGGAAATATGGGGCTTGATACACTGGGAAATGAACTGGGGCTTGATAACACTGGGAAATGAACTGGAGGGCTTGATAATGCCTGGGAAATGAACAAGGGGCTTGATAACGCTGAGAATGAAACTGAAGGGCTTGATAACGCTGCAAAATGAACCAGGGGGCTTGATAACGCTGAGAAATGAACTGAAGGGCTGATAATGCTGCAAAATGAACCAGGGGGCTTGATAACGCTGGGAAATGAACTAAAGGGCTTGATAATATTGGAAATGAACTGGGGGGCTTGATAATGATGGAAATGAACTGGGGGCTTGATAACGCTGGGAAATGAACTGGGGGCTTGATAAAGCTGGGTAATGAACTGAGGGCTTGATAGCGCTGGGAATGAACTGGAGGGCTTGATAGCGCTGGAAAATGAACTGGAGGCTGATAATGCTGGGAAATGAACAAGGGGGCTTGATAACGCTGTTAAATGAACTGAGGGCTTGATAACGCTGCAAATGAACCAGGGGGCTTGATAACGCTGGGAAATGAACTTAAGGGCTTGATAATATTGAAAAATGAACTGGGGGGCTTGATAATGATGGGAAATGAACTGGGGGCTTGATAACGCTGGGAAATGAACTTGGGGGCTTGATAAAGCTGGGTAATGAACTGGAGGGCTTGATAGCGCTGGGAAATGAACTGGAGGCTTGTAACGCTGGAAAAATGAACTGGGGGGCTTGACAACACTGGCAAATGAACTGGGGGCTTGATAATGCTGGGAATTAACTGTAGGGCTTGATAACGCTGGAAAATGAACCAGGGGGCTTGATAACGCTGAGAAATGAACTGGAGGGCTTGATACGTTGAGAATGAACTGGGGGGTTTGATAATGATGGGAAATGAACTGGGGGCTTGATAACGCAGTAAAGAACTGGGGGGCTAGATATCTGGGAATTAACTGGGGGCTTAAAAGTATGTGAAAAAGCCAGAGAACATGCTGTGCCTGTTACTGAAAACCCCAGATGGATGTTGCATTGAGTGTAAAACAGGCACCCCTGTACCCCTCACGCCCATGTACCCCTCACCTCCCCCATGTACCCCTTACTGCCCCCATGTACCCCTCAGTCACTCACTGACCCCCTGCACCTACCTTACCGTTGAATAAAGTGCACTGTCCATCTGGGGTTTGTTTGCAGTAACAGCCCTTAAGTGAGGGAAGGGTTAATAAGTTGCCTGTTTCAGAAAACAAATAGCCCCGCCCCAGCACAGGAACTGAGGCAACAACTCACATCTACTACAGGGTCTAAAGCCTGCAGATTCACTTCCAGTTTTTCCGATTTTCACCAAGTTTTTAGGCCAGAGACTGGGAAATTGGGGAAAACGGGAGGGGTGCCGGGACAGTGGGAAAGGACCCCAAAAACGGGACTGTTGGGAGCTTTGAGTAATTGCTCTAGGTAAATTTCCCCATTAGCCTTTCCTCTCCTGCGCCAAACAGATCTGACTGCTGAGAAGACCACATCACTATTGTTGTTCCTACCGCCTTTTGCAAAACAGCTGTAGGAAGAGATAGGCTTTTTGCATCTGAATTGCCTTGGGACATCAAAAAAACACTTAAAAATGTATTCCTCTGTCTGCTCCCCCACTAAATCAGAGAGTAATTGGAAATCTGAAATAATTAAAACCTCACACTTACATATGCTTACAGCAGGGTTGTCAAACTCAATCACATAAGGGGCCAAAATCAAAAAGAGAGGCTAAGTGGTAGGCCTAATAGTTTTATTAAGTATTGTGCAAGTGCAAGATTGGGACTCTGTTAAGCTTGTGCCAGGTGCTGGGTCTAGTCACAAAAGCACTACTTTTTGGACCGCAATTTTGTGCTAATGTGAACACCCACCTTACTCTTCTGGCATAACTATAGATCTGCCTACTAGGTACCACAATCAGCTGATTGTGTGTATCTCAGTAAAGGTGCATGTGATCAGCTGTTTAAAACAGCTGATTGCAGTATCTAGCTGGCGATCAATAATTATGCTGCTGCTTGGAACTGCACTTACCATTTTTGGTTATTAGCTAACTAAAATTTAGCCATTTCTGGTTACTGGCTACTAAAATGATTCTCCATTTCTAATATTAGAGAGCATAGCAGGTACATTGCATAGTTTATGGCCAGAATTAGTTGTGTAGTGTTTGATTTGATGAAAGCAAAGACAACTTGGAATCGTAGTAATAAATATTATTGGCTAACTAAAATAATTGAGAATGCATATTTTTGTAACACCTTGTGTTTCATGCCTGATAATGAAGCTTCAATGAAAACAAAAAACACTGCTGGAGAAAGTACATTTTTCTTGTATCTCCACCCACCAAAAAAAATAAATTGTAGTGTAGGGTACGCTAGCCACCCCCAACTTGCCATATTTATTTATTTAAAAAAGCAGCAGAACTCTACTTAAAGTCCTTCAAACCCCAGGTGCTCTGATCTAGGCCATCTGCTTGCCAGAACTTTAAGCATGGTGCCTGACCGGCAGCCGTGTCTGATTGTCTGAGAGCACCAATCACAGATGTGTCTGCCGGCATTGCAGAACGCCGGGGAGCAAAGCGATGTAAGTAAAGTTCTGATATTTTTAAGTAACAAACATGGCGTTTAGGGGTGGACTAGGGTGCCCTACACTACAGATAAAGCTTTTGTAGGTAGGCCACCAGGCACAAAATATAGATCCAGAGGGATGGATGGAGAGCTCCCCCTGTGCATGCCGAAACCTCAATAAGGACAAGGAAATAGCAGGCATCTGGATGACTCAGACAGCAAATTTCTAAATTTGTATAGACACTGCAGGAGAACCAAGAAGAGATGTAAGGTGAGGATTTTTGAACACTACACAGTGAGACCAGTAGTGGGTTAAATTATAGTTTTGGGGTGGACATACCCTTTAAAACGTCTCTGCATTGGTACATCCCCCCTAGAGCATTTCCAGGTCCGTATGCAATTTTCACACAGTTATTATTGATATTAGACAAGAAATTTAAAGATATGTTCATCAAAAATAAATAACCTCTTTTAAAATTGAATTTAAAAACTGAAGAACAGGCTGTAAAGGAGCTGTAAAGGAGCTGTCTTTAAATCAATCTAACAGGAGTAGACAAGGAAACGTTAAAACGTACATTGTTACGCATGGTATGGTATAGCAGAGAATGGATTCATTCGGTAGTTGTCAGAGAAAGCGCAGAGGAGCGTGATCGCTGTTAGATTGAAGTTTCCATGTCTGCTCCTGTTTAATTAATTGAAAATGCTTAAAAACATTACTTTAGTTATGACCATCTTAAAGGGCATGTCCACCCCCAAAACTAACTTTCTAGTTAGTTTTTATTGATATTAGACAAGAAATTTAAAGGATATTTTCACTCAAAAAATAATAAACCTCTTTTAAAATTAACTGAAGAACAGGCTGTAAAGGAGCTGTCTTAAATCAATCTAACAGGAGTAGACAAGGAAACGTTACACGTACATTGTTCGCATGTATGGTATAGCAGAGAATGGATTCAGTCGGTAGTTGTCAGAGAAAGCAGCGGAGGAGCGTGATCGCTGTTATATTTGTAAGTTTCCATGTCTGCTCTCCTTTTAATTAATTGAAAATGCTTAAAACATTACTTTAGTTATGACCATCTTAAAGGGCATGTCCACCCCCAAAACTAACTTTCTATATTTATTTACAGGTTACATCACCTTGCCTCTGTTCTTTTCACGTTCTTGAGCATTCTTTTAACATCAGCGTGAGAAGAGGAAGTTGCATCAGTAATGATCTGACCCCTGGATCCCGCCCATTTCCCTCTCAACCAATCGCAGCTGTAAAGTTATGTGTATGGAAGAAATCCAGGATCAACATGCTGCAGCCAGCCGGCTTCTACACGCACACGCAACCTGCTTCCTGAAGCTGACAGCCAATCACATTATAGCACAGAGATCCTCCCTCCCACTGACACAGAACAGGGATTTCAGTTTTTTGTTTTCAAACACATTCACATTCAATGCTCTTTGTCCAACAATGATATAATCCTTTACTTTACATACAAAAAAACAGTAATCTTTGCAGTGTATTTCATAGATAGCATGGATATAAAAACGGAATACTAACATTTCAGCAAAAATAAACAAAGTTTGGGGAATTGAACCTGCAACTTGTACATTTACTCAGTCTTGCTAAAAGCAGAGGTCTTTCACTTGGCTAACAGAGACACTGTTTATATCACTGGTACATGTAGAATCTTTTATTACAGGTACATAGTGGAAACAAAAAAATAAGGGTAAGTCTGCAGATTCGAACTTGCGACCTTCTGATCTGTGTGTTTCCAACAATGGTGTCTTACCAGGTGCACCACCAGGGAATACCTAAAATTTGGGGTACATTAGAAGCTTAACCTTTTTTGGACATAGCCTTCGCCTCTGTGCTAGTGGGGATGTTCTCGGCTCTGTGTGCAGGGTTCGATGACACCCAGCTTGTGATCTAAAGGGTGGTGGGAGTCAAACATCAAATACTGATCTTGTGTGTTGGTTTTCTGTAAACCTCTACTTCCAGTTTACCATTTTCCTTAACTTCTACCAAGCAGTCCAAGAAAGCCAGTTTGTTGTTTTGTACCTCTTCCCTTGTGAATTTAATGTTTTGGTCTACTGCATTAATGTGTTCTGTGAAGCTTGTACTTCCTACTGTTGTATTTTAACCCAGGTGTCATCAACATATTGAACCAGTGGCTGGGTGCTATGCCCTTAAAGGTATTAAGCGCCTGTGTTTCTACCTCCTCCATGTAAAGGTTGGCCACAAAGGTGAAACTGGAGATCCCAAGCACATCCTGTTTTAGCTTATAGAAACTATCCCTGTATTTGAAATAGGTGGTATTCAGGCACAAGTCCAACAAGGAACACACCTGTTCTGGTTGAGATCAGTTCTGCTGGTAAGAGTGCTGTCTTGGCCCAACCGTTTTCTCACCATGTCAACAGCCTCCTTGGTGGGTATACAAGTGAAGAGAGATGTCACATCATAGGACACCATAGTTTCTTCTACACGGAGTACTATTCTTCAATCTTGTTGGTGAAATCCTAGAGTTCTGATGTGATGCTTAGAACTTCCCACCAAGGTCCTAAGATGTTAGCTAGATATTTTGCCACCTTGTATGTTACAGAGTTGATGCTGCTGACTATAGGTCTTAGTGGGGCTTCTTCCTTAGTATCTTGGGTCCATATATGCATGGATGTGCCTCACCAGGGTAGAGGCGATGATCATTGCTCGGTCAATGGCTTTATCCTTTTGAAGCTGTTGTAGTAAGTCTATACTCTTTTCTTGTAACGGCTGGTGGGATCCCTTGTTAAAGCCTCATATGTGTTGTTATCGGCCGGAGCATGGTCACCTTATCATGGTAGTCTGGGTGTTGAGTACCACTGTGCATCTTCCTTTATCTGCCGGTAGAATGGTGATACTGGAACTTTCTTGAGGGATGTTAAGGCTCTTCTTTCCTGTGTAGTCAGGTTAGATGAAGGAGTTTTTAGCACTGGCTAAGGCTGCAGATACCTTAAGGCGAAGTTGTTCTGCCTCACTCTGTGATACCTTATTACTGTGGATAGAGGCTTCTGTGGCTGCTATAATATCCACCACAGGGATGGCTTTAGGGGTGATGGCAAAATTCAAGCCCTTACCAAGGACTTCCATTTCTGGCTGGGTCAGGGTCCTGTTAGACAAGTTTCTCACCCATTCCTCCTTGTTTGATGAAGTGAAACTTCCCTCCTTTTGTATCCAAGGTAGTTGTCCTCCTTTGGGGCTGTTCTGGGATGACAGAATCCTTTGAAGCATCTGGTGTACCAACAGTACATTGTGCTAATGATTCGGTCACATTCTGCATAATGATTTTTCCAAATAATTTATTGTCCTGGCTATGCATGGCTCAGAAGAAATGGATAAACATTTTCCCTGCACAGCACGAAAAAGACAAAAGGAAGAAAAGTTAGTTTGGTGGCCTTGTTTATTCCAACATTATAATTTTGACTCTACAAATAACTTTTTAAGTTTCAAAATTCTATAAAAACAAAACTCATAGACTAACAGTCAGTTTCATATAAAACTACATTTTGTAGAAATCAGTAAATAAAGCATATTTGCAATCAATCTATAATGTCCAAGTGTATGAACTGTGTTTTTGCTGTGTTAAGTGAATTTCTTGGGTCAGCAACTCTGGTATCTAGGGAGCTTTAACACAGCAAGTCATTAGCAACTGACATAAGCATGAAACCCGTGTGAAATAAAAATGCTTGAAAATATGTGCAACACTAATAGCAAAGTTTTGAAGTATATAAAATACCTCATGGAACCTGCTACCTTGGTATCTATCAAACTTATTTAGTGTATAGCCCATTTAGCAGATTCCATCTGCTATTTGGTAAAAAAAAACAAACATGGTTACTGTATTCTATTTTGCTGATCAAATTTGTTGATCTCCCTACATATTGTATGTCTATTGTAAAGAAGAGCGGTGCATTACTGGTGACAGCTTTGAATGGTAGCCATGACAAGGAAAATTGTTATGTCACAGTGAAAACAGTACAGGCCATTGTAAAAAAAAAACTATTGGATCTATTAATGATTTCATGAGAAATTTCCAAATATCTTTATTATTTGGGACAACTGCATGTAATTATAACTGACATTTCAAAATATTATTTACAGCAAGAACTTTACTGGGATTTTTGTGCATTTAATGCAAGTTTTGTAACATTAAAGGAACCTTCTTAGAACTGTAAGAGTACACATCATCGTTCTCATTTTTAGAACAATTATAGTGTTGAAATAAGTATAATTAACATCATTAGAAAAGCATGAATTTTATTAGAAGGAGGTCATAGGCAAAGGCTGGGGCAGAAATATGGTAACATTCATTGCATTTTATAGAGCTTACTGTATTCCTCGGGTCAGGAGGCCATTTATGTAAAAATAAAGAAACCAAGCCTAAATAGAGGTGGAGGGGTTTTGACACCAACTGTCTGCCATGTACAATGCTGTTTTGACACCTTACCCTATAACACCTCTTAGCCACTATCCAATCACGCCCTTAACACCTGACTGTGATATGCAAATTGGGATTTTCCGGGTACATAATTGCCACAGATTCTTGTACAAGTCATTCTGAATTGAGAAAGCCAGTCGGATGACTAGCGAACGTCTTCAAGAACTAAACTTCAAGTCCAGGATTTAATTGAATACAACAGATATGAAATTACTGTACATCTCTCAAATCCTGCAAACCCAAAGGTGTATATAATAAAAAAAAAAAGTTACTTGTAGACAGGGTTACCATATGTCCCTATTTGGATGGGATGCCCCGACAGAACAAAATCCTGAGTCCCGCAGTCAGGGCTGAAATCCCAACAACAGAAGGAACTGGTAGCCCTGCCCACAGAATGCCCACTCCCCGCCCTGTTTTGCCCTAACCCAGCTTTCTGCAAATTGTATAGCATAGGAAGACAATTAGACAATTAATAGTAAGAATAAGAGAACACAAATGTTAGATCAACAAAAGCTTATATCTATTGAAAGAAGAGGAGATTTCACTCTTTGTATTTGAATCGTGCTCAACAACATAAAGGATGTTTTACTAGGAGCAAATTTTCTGTGTTGGGTACATAAAAAACATCCAACCCATCTAGATACAACCTTTTTTCTTTGTAGAAAGAACACCATAACATAACAATCTCAATTTGGCAAAAGAAGGGAGTGCGCTTCTACAATATTTTTGCTTGTGCTATAGCTTTGAGTCCCAAGATAGAGGACTGACAGAAGCTGTCCCTACCACCACACTGGCAAACTGCCACAGGGGTGCCAAGGACCAAACCAAAATGCTCGCTTTATTATACAATATACACCCAAGAGTCCCCTTCTACACTAATTCGGTCCTCCTCGCCCAAGCTCCATGTACATTTGTATTCTGTCTGAATCCTTCCTCCCCCACTCGTCGCCCCGATCATATGCCAGCTGAGTCCCCCTGCACATCAGCTGGCTCCTGTTGGTGTAAGTCATAAAGGCCCATCAAGTGTCCCATCACCTTGGCAATCCTTCTTGCAGCACGAATGCATAGCTAGTGTTGTTCCCTGGGCAGTTTGCTGTGAGTCGTGGCTTCTGTACCAGCATGGGGGAAGAGAATACCGCACTCAACCACAAGGAGGGGACTCTACATTAAAGAGGACTCCTTCTGCACCCATTTACCCCATTCAAGATATTCCTGGATTGGTTAATAATAACTCTAGACCAACATCTTATAGATGTTCTATATCCAGTTGCTCTATAACTCACTCCATAAAGCAAACTCCTTTGGGTTAAATCCGCTGTAGGAAAGGCCTGCTAAAAAGATAGGTTCTTAATCCCCTATGTACCCAAATGAGCCACTGATTATTACGATTTTGGGCCCTCTCCATGTATAACCAGGACCATTTTCCACCCTGGTCGTTTTTTCATCTATATATGAAACATGCAGCTCATCCCTGCTTATATAATGGATACCAATTTTTTATTTACTATGCCCTAACTATACAATATATTACCAATACCAAATTAGGGGCTCATTTTGGAGATTAAGGGAACAGTGGGAACAGTGATCATGATAATCATGATCACGATCATTTAATTATAGGTTGCAACAAAACAAAACTAATACATGGTCAGACCTTCCCTTGAATCATCAGGCAGAATCAATCTGACAAAAATAATTCTACTCCCAATAAATTTTGTAATTGTTTCAGCACTCGCCAAATATCTGCCAAAAAACTGTTCACAGATCAATGGAATATTAACCTCTTTCCTCTGGGCACGCAAGAGAGCCCGTCTCAAACTCAGCAAGTTAAAACAACCTAAAAACTCTGCAGGCCTAGCATACCCAAATTTCCGTATGTACTACCTGGCGGGACAGCTAAGATGTATGTCAACGGCTCTGTCCCCGGGACAGAGGGCCACCGGCAGAGCAAATGCTAAAGACCTCCATAAATATGGAAAGAAACCAACGACTACTGCAATACTCAGGTACACCCCTGAAACAGAACTATGGCACAACCAATCTTACCCCACAATTGGCGAATTTTATTGTGTCTAATGACTGGAAAATCAAGGAGTACTCTCGGTTCAAACAACTTATTACAGGGGAAAGTATACGAACCTTTGAGGATCTTGCGTGGAATTCCAACTACCCAAAAACTATTTCTACAGATATCTACAACTTTCGTCATTGCCTTCACTCTGAATTTCTAACGGAAAATCATACTAACAAAACAAACCCATAATGGCATATTGAAAACACAAGGTATGCGGGACTAACCTCAGCTATACACCCATCTTATCACTCTCAAACTGAAATTCAAAGCACTCGTTAATCAACATGGGCCACCAATATACTGAATATACTGTTGAAGACTGGAATGATCTTGGCTCATCGCACTCAAATGCCTCGCCGGCCACCAACAATAAATTAATTCAACTATATATCATACACCGAGCTTATCTATCACCTGCAAGACTGAGCCGGATTTCAAATGTACACCCAAACAATTCCCTAAATGCCAGATTGACACCAGCAGTTTCTAGAACCTTTTTCTGGGACTGCCACCATCGTCCACTTCTGGTCAGGATCACTAGATTCTTAACATCATTACTCCCAGGCCAGTACCTATGGACCCTAAGCTATGTATACTGGGCATAGATAGAACCCTGGAGGTAATGAAGTTCTGCCCGTTACCTTTTTAACGAGAAACACTATTTATGGCCAGGAAAACGATAGTCCTGAAATAGATGGCCTCAGACGTCCCTCAAATCAATATATGGAAAGAAAATGATAAATATTAGCTTCCCTATCACAATTTAATATACCAGCATAGTTGATGCCCAGAAAGATTCAATAAATGTATGGTGATTTATTGGGGTTCAACAATCCATGTGCCACCTACACCATAAATAACTGTACACACCATAAATAGCTGTAGCGACAATTCCAGGCAGCAATGGCTAGAGCTAGAAAGATATTGTTTGTATAAAGAGGGGAATAGATTCAAGAGGAAAAATATTTCTCCCTCTTTACAGGGCACTGGTAAGGCCTCATTTGGAATATGCTATGCAGCTTTGAAATGCCCATTCACAAAAGGGACTCTTTGGAAATGGAAGCAGTTCAGAGAAGGGCAACTAAAATAAAAGGAATTGAGGGGCTTGAGGCTGATAAGACAAGTTAGGGCAGTATAATTGGGAGTGACATTTGCGTGGGGATATGCTAACTAATTAATAAATATATTAATGGGCCATTCAATAAACTCTCTGGTGCATTGTTTACTATTCGGCTCATATCAGAGACACGTGGACCTCTTTAAAGGCACATTATACTCACCTTTTTCCACTCCTCATCTTTGGTCAGTGCGTTTACCCAGGGTGAGGACCTGAACCGCTAGGTCCTCACCTCTGGGTTAAAGTAACTTGCAGAATAGCCTTACTGACATGCTGCTCCGGTAGGCTCTGCGCCCTCCTCTCCTTCGACAACAAGGCAAATAGGAAGGCACGCTCGTGCAGAGCGTGCCTCCTATTGGCCTCGTCGCCAATGGGGAGGAGGGGGTGGAGCCTACCGGAGCAGCGTGTCAGTAAGGCTATGCTGCAAATTACGGGAACCGAAGAGTCAGTCCAATCACCTTGCTCTTTCCCCATTCTGTTTTTTTTAAGCCATCTCTCTCCTTCTGTTTCCTTCACATATTTATTTTAGCTAGCTTAATGAGAATAAAGTCTCCAGAAAACATTGCTCCAATAGACAGAGCACATTCACAAACATACACACGCTGTGTCTCACCTCTTCATTTGCTGTGGCTGCTGGATCACATATGAATTAACCTGTTGGGTATATGGGGTCTGCTGCCATAATCCCCCTTAGCTGGGTAAACCCCCAGCTAAGAGCGCTGTAACATGCACATAATCTGTAATGCTCAACAGATCAAAACAGGAAGTTGCAGCCTTGCTTCCTAGAAGCTGACTGACAATCCCATAAAAGTAGATAGATCCTCCCTCCCTCCCTGAAAAAGAAAAGGGATTTTCAGTTTTTTGTTTTCAAACACATTAAATGCTCCTGTCCTTATGCGCGACTGTAAAGTAGAGAATCCGCGGTTTCTTTATGATGATGGCGAACCTTTTAGAGACCGAGTGCCCAAACTGCAACCCAAAACACACCTATTTCTTTGCTAGAGTGCCAGCATGCAAGTTAACCTGAATACTGAGATTTGATTGAAACAACTCAGACAGATAGACCACAAACAGATACAGTAGATAGATTACCTATTATACAATAACCTATATACCATTTTACCAGACAAGAATAAAGATTTGAGATCCAAAACAGTGACTCAAGAAGCTGAACTAATATAAAAACGAGTAAATTGACATTTCTTCACCTCCTTAGTATGCTGTGCAGCCATGGGAAAGAGAAGACAGAGAACTCGGCACAGAGTTTCTCACTGCCCTCCCATCCTTGTATGCTAAATGTTCAGAAGCAGAGAGAGCGAGACACTAATGTTCACTTGACCTCTCCTCTGCTACGGACAGCCACTACACTTTCCCAAGGGCTGCATAAAAGGGAGCAGACCGGACTGTTTTTCTGGTATAAAAACTCTGGTGAACTCTGCTGTGCATGAGTGCCCACAGAAAGGGCTCTGGGTGCCATCTCTGGCACCCGTGCCATAGGTTCACCACTACTTTCTTTAGAAGCTTTATCTTTTGCTAGTAACAAAAAATATGTCATACAGATGTCTCCACACCAGAATGGAAGTCCCTGAAGACTTGAAATCTGCTTGTTACCACCTGCATTTATTTTCCAGCAACTCACAACCTGACTGGAAATAACTGCAGGGTAACAGCAGATTTTATTATATCTTCCATGGCACTTTACAATTTACATAGTGATACATTACATACACAGGGTAAGAGCTTTAAAAGGTATTATCAAGATCTTCTATTTTGGTGTGGAGACATCTGTATAGAAAATACAGTGCATAGAATAACTCTGCTCCACTAAACTTCTCCTCTTTGTCCTTAGCCAAACAAAACTACTTCTCTTCACTCATATCCACACAAATCTCATAACCCCAAACACCTCTTCAAAGTTTTTTCTCCCTGCTCATCTCCTCCTCCTTCACTACTTGGCTGATTTACAGCAGAATGATTTTTCCTGCTCACCCTAGCTCCCTCCCTACAGCTTCCAACCACTGCCACTGCATTTCCTAACCTCCCTTTATTGCTCGCCCCCTTTACCTATACCCTACCACTGCACTGTCTAGCTTCCCTTCATTGGCTATTCCCTCTATTTACCCCCTAACGAGCTTCACCACTATAACAGAACTTATCTCTCCAATTCAGGACACGTCTTACTACCTCTCCCTCCTCCTTCATACCAGACCTAAACTCTCTTGTCACTATCCACTGGTACTTTCCCCTCATTTAAACAAGCCTTGGTATCCTCTATACTTAAAAATCCCTCCCTGGACCCATCCTCTCTTCCTGCTACCGCCTGTCTCCACTCTCCCTATTGCTTCCAAACTGCTGGAAAGACATGTCTATGCTGACCTGGTTCACCACCTCTCTACTAATTCTCTTTTTGACCATCAGTCATACTAATAATATTAATGACCACACTGATAACCTTATCTCCTCATGACCATTGCCTGAGAATAACGCTAGACAGATCTTTCATTCGACCCCATTGCAGCATGCTTACCCACCTCCTGTCGGCTCCAACTCAGAACATGTCCCCCATTTGTCCCCTTCCTCTCGAAAGAAGCTACTAAAGTCCTAGTCCATGTCCTTATCATATCCCAGCTAGACTACTGCAACACACTTCTGTATGGTTTACCAAACAACCGCCTGGCACCACTTTAATCCATCCTAACTCTGCTGCCTGGCATCACTTCTTCTTCTTTTCTCACTTCTCAAATGCCACTCCCTCTGTCGTCCCTCCACTGGCTGCCCATCATGCAGAATCCATTGAAGCTGCTAACCCATTCCTATAAAGCGCTATCCAATCAGCCCCTCCATACATCTCAGAGCTTATCCAAAGATACCGTCCCAGACGCAACCTTTCTCTCTGCGCATGGTATCCTCCTCCTCATGCTCCCTTATCACCCTTGTGTGCCCATATTCAGGACTTTGTTGTCTCTCTGCTTGGAACTCTCCTCTGTCCGTCGTCACTCACCACCACTTAATGCCCTTCAAACGTAACCTTAAAACCTACCTTTTCTTGGCAGGCATATAGCGTGGCCTAGACATTACACTCCTCACTGACCCAACCTAATATTAACCATGGATTTCACACTCCACTACGCAATCGATTTACAGCCTACCAATTCCTTTTTTTCTTTGTGCTCCCCCCATTTCCTCTAGAACGTAAACCTCTTGGGCAGGGTACTCTTTCCTATTGTTCACAGTATTACTGTGAGAAACTCCTCATCCTGTGTACTTATATATATGTATTACCTCGATATATATGTACGACTTTGTATAATATGTATTACCTTGTATGTAATGTATGGCTATGTAATTGTAAGCCTACAAGAAGATGTTCGCACTATATAAATTTATATAATAATATAATAAAGACAGTGATACTGGCGTCAGGAGCGCATGGGCTCTTTGATGACTACATGGGCTGTGAGTTGTACTGGCAATAACATGGAAACACCTTCTTGTTACAGAATCTGTTTCGCTCATGTCCTAAATGCTTTACTGGAGAAGAATCTAGGTGTTCTGGGAGAAAAGCTTTCATATTAAGATTTTTAAAAAAGTAGTTTAGTTGTCCTTTAATTGCTTTCTTACAACCATGTTACAGTTTTTATAGTACCTAAGGTTCATTTCTGTTTCCTCTGTCTTAAACATTTCTGATCCTTTTCATTTCCCTCTTCACATCAGAATTAAGCCACATGGTGTGGAATTATTTTTTACATTATATTTCCCAAGGTTTAAAACCCTTTAAAAACAGTCCACTTCTGTTCAGGCGTCTATCATCATCCCCAGTTTATACTGAAGAGCCATTTTTATCCAGAGAAAATTAGCTTCCCTGAAATTAAAAGTCTTTGTTACCCAGTGCACTTTTCCTTTTGATAACGTACTTAAAAGGGTATCTCCACTCCTAAAAACACAAGCCTCTATGGATTCCTACAAGTATTACACACCTGTATCTGCAAAATAATGAAGATCTGTGGGCAGTCATTCCTAAGAAATCACTGTTTATTCCTTATGGCTCGCTCTGTAAGCATAACTCTGCCCCTTCTCATGCCTGCCTGCGTGTCCACCGGCCGACGCGCGTAACACACCTTGTGCATGCACAGATGTTCACAATGTCGATCGGGGAAACCTCAAGTTCGCTTCTAGCAAGACAGCCAATGGGCACATACTGCGTTACGTTCCAATGGCTACAATGGGAACGTAAGCGTTACTTCCCATGGCAACTGCTCCTTGTGCTCGCCTGCTCTCTCCTCTCGCGAATGCACATTATCTAAATAGGACTGGGCGTTGGTGGGATTGTGTGTGCACCCACCATTTTCTAGCTATTACTCCTTTGTCCTGGTGGCAGGTTAGTTGATTTTTGGTGTTATGCCGCTGCCTAAAAAAATAAGGAATATTAATATTTTTTTTTCATAAAAATACAATATAATATTTATTTAATTAAATAAGATTTAAAGTGGACATATATATGTATATGATAGTACTATGTAAGTGTAATATATATAGCTTTTGTTGGGCGTCTTAATTAATAATATGCACATAGTATATGCTTATGCATTTATTCTTGCTTAATGCATTAACATTACATTTATACATTTATATTGGATAAAAATTTAATTTATGTACCGTAAATAAATATGTTTAACTGCTTTTTTATTTATTTTAATTTTATATAAATTAAAAAAAAAATACTACAGATCTACCATGCGGAGAGGATTTGTTCTACATAAAACTCACACAGGTTTAAGTAGGCGGGACCAACAACGCTGTTAATAGCCTCACTTAGTAAGTACACTTCACTTCCTCATCAGCACAGTTAAGGCCACCCCCCCAAAAACAGTGGAACTTCTGAAGGCTGCTGCAAGGGTAGGGAATGTATTTTTTTTTTTTTTTTTAAAGGCAGAAAAAGGGCACCTTATAATAAATAAAATTTGATTTTGGTGACTGGACATACCCTTTAAATGACAATTTTCATGGTCACTATTCATATACTTTCAGGTACCTTTATGTTTATAGCAACCATCCACACAGAGTGCACCTAGGACTAATTTATTCAATAATACAACAAATAGAACCCTAGGCACATCAATTAATTTGCTATTTTTACTATACTAATGTATTGCACTTAAAAGCCTGCCCTTCTCTCTCTGGATAAAGTAATTAGTTCAATAACTTGGCCAATTATTACCACTTCACGGTTTGCTTTATTCTGCTGGGTCCAACTTTTAACCTTTTTTACTTAAGTACTTTTTACCTTTGTTAGGAGAGTAATTCTCAACTTTATCTTTATATCAGTACCTGCCTTTTATGAGATGAAAATCCCTACTGCTCTTTTCGCTTACTTTCTTGGGACTGACTCTCCAGTTTTTCTAAATTTACTACCCTAGAGGTTCTTGCATTTATTGGTCCTAGGTTTCAGAAGTCATTTTTATGGACCACCCAATAATTATGTCTAACATGATCCACCAATGTCGAACCTTGCACCAGGTAGGCACCACCCACCGGCATGTAGTGTCCTTGGTGGCAGAAAACCCTATCCACCTATAATGGAATCACCTACCACTACTATCGTGTAGCCTTCCTACCCCTTGGTTCTCCCCCTTGTATTAGAGATTCCTGGTCCCTGGGTGCTCAAGGGATTGGCCTGCACCATGCTACTCTGAGCTGACCTCCTCTGCTTCAATCGCCTAAGACGGCAAATCTGTTGGAATGGACTAGCAGGCAAGGTAAGCCCAACTATTCCCCACTTCCACTAGTAACCCTGACAAAACACCTCCCCCCCTCCCCTTGATACTATTCCTATCCCCCAATTGATTCTGTGAGAGCGTCAGCACAAGAAAAGGCTTTGTCCTGGCTTCAGTGCTATCCAGTGGCACTAGGAATCATTGGGACCCCCAGCAAAACTATGATGGGGCCCTATCTGTGCTTTATTCCACTGTGGTTTTCTGAAAGAGGATATATCTGTCATAGAACAAATAAGAAGATTGGGGCCCCCTTGGCTCCTGGCCTTCCGTGCTGTTGTTTCCCTTGCTCCCCTTGTAGTTACACCCCTGGTGCTATCTTTAAAAAAAACACAGACGCGACTGACTAACCTGGCAGATGTGCTGGTGCTCCTCAACAAAATTATATAGGATCACAGAATAAATTAAAAGTATTTTTTACAGTTAGTGTTGTCCTTAAAAAAAAAATGTTTGATTTACAAGACCATAAAAAAGGACCCGTGGCATTATATTTCCACCTGTGACATTTATTTATAAAACAGTGTACTAAATTACTCTTGAGAGGACATTATACAATTTTGGTCTTCCAATACACCTGTATTTAATTGGCATGTTTTCTTTACCCTTCTTCAGCCCAGTAAAGCATACCCCTTCAGGTAACAAAAGTAGTAGTGTAGCATACAAAGTGCACAGACTCCAAGCGTGAATAATAGTAAACTTTATTCAAGAAACTTGTGTGCTACAGTTTCATAGACTAACGTCCTTTCTGAAGCACAAAAAGTTTTCTAAAGCATAAACCCCCTCTACTAACCTTGTCCATTAAATTAAGACTTATAGAAAGGTACAGTATTACTAAAGAAAGATATCATTTTAAGAAAAAATAATATTTTCTCTCCTTTCAATTATTATAACCTGCTTACCATGTATTCTCTGTTTATAATACATGCTTCCAAAGACTTCCTGTTTCACAGGGCCCCAAATAGTGTTGTTATGGTCTCATCAGGCTCAATCACTTGGGTTGATTTTTTGCCTAGTAGAGATCTGAGCATGTTGGAACCCATCCAACAGCCAATCAGTAGAAATAATTGTTAGGAACTTTTAATTAAAACACAGTTCAGTGGAAATTATCAATATTTGTTAAAATAGTTAAATTGTTAATTTGTGTAATTCCTTCTTAGATATTCTACATATCTCTTCCATTTTGAAAAATCATTATTTCATACACCCTTTTCTGTTCCCTTCTGTTGACATTAGTGAGCTGACATTTCAGGTTTAATGGTCTTCTCTTCCAGGATGCACCACTTCCTTGGAATGTTCCTAACAGTATTTCTACTGATTGGCTGTTGGTTGGTCAAAGATGCCTCCGATCTCTACTGAGGCAACTGAATCAACCCAGACGCTGGGCCAAGGGCAAAACCAAAACTGTCTCTACTAGGGTTCCTGCAACCGGAAGTCAGTATTTCGGTTGCATTTATTTATACACTGACAAAATGCTGAATTGGCAGATTAAGGTCATTAGGATGAGAGAATACTGCTCTTTTTTTTCTGAAAGCATTTGTATTTGCACTGAACTCCCCTTTAGGATCCTGGATAACCGACCCATAAGACAAACTATAGAATACCTAGTGTGTGTAATATAGATACATATTTAAATTATAATGAGTTTTCAACAACTAAACGTTTCCCTTTAAAAATCACTGTACAGGCAGGAATCATTGTGAAGTTTTCAGTAGATGGTAAATCAATGGCTTGACTTTTGAATATCATAGATATTAGAAGGGCACATTGTAAAGAATATATCCTAGAAACATATACAGATGTTTAAACATCAACAAAATATATTTGCTTTGTTGCCTTAATGTATTCACAGCAGAAGAGGCAAGATATTGGAATGGTGCCATAAATGTCTAAAATTAGACATAACTCGGCCGCACAAACCAGTCTGATCTGGTAAAAACACATACAGGCAAAACAGATGCTTCATTTGACTGTAAAACATTTAAACCGCAGAGTTAAAGCTTTGGCTCTACTGATTTGTTTAAAAAATATATATAATAAATTATAATTATATATTTTATTAAATGAGCATTGCAAACAGGGGGCCAGGTCCTCAGCCAATTCACAGACGCGGCGACTTCCATTAGTGTCATCCTTATGGACCAAAGGGCTGTAAGTACGTTCTGTTCTGTTATTTTTTTTAAGAAATCACAGGGCAGTTAGGTCTGGGCAGGGGCATCTATTATATGTATAAAGGATTTTACACTCGTGGAGGGACAAGCGAGGAGGATAGGTGGTGGGGGGGGGTGCGCTAAGGGAGGATAAAGAGGCTGGCGCGGTAACGATGGTCACCGACCGTGGGGCCGTCAGAGAGCTTTGGATTTTACACCTGAGATGTGTCTGGTCTGCAAAAGAGGTTGTAGAAAGGTAGTATCTTAAAATTTGGCTGACCGGATTTTTATAGCAGTTTGGCTTGTTTAAGTTTAGGATAATGGCTAATAACATACCTATATATTCAAATTAAGTTGATCCAAGTAAAGAGTCGAGGACAGCCTTTTTTTATACCTGAAAATTAGTAAAAACTGATTGACTGAGTATAAGTAGGGTAGAATTGTGACATGTACTGCCTTCTGATCTGTATTGTTTTTGATCTTTAGTTGCCCTTTTAAATAACAGCAGAATTCCCACAGAGTAGTCCCTACAGTAATAGCTAAATCCAGTATGGCTATTTACTGGATGGGGGAACCCTACCTTGTTATGGGAATTCTGCTGTCCCATTTTAAAGTGCAACTAAAGCCTCAAAACAATACAGAAGTCAGAAGGGCCAATCTTTCACAATAGATACCACCAGATTCTGTATGTTTTAAAGGCATTACTTACCCTTTAAATGACAGTGTTATCCCAAACATAACCCCCAATATTCCTTTTCACTCCTCAGATGTTTGGAAACTAATCTCCCAGCTGCTTTGGTTTGGCTGGGAGTTGTAGTTTCCAACATCTGTCAGTGGCAAGACCCTCAGGCACAGCCCAAAACACATTTTGCATGTTTTACACGTATGATTAAGTTTTATCAGTTCCAGTTTAATGTGCTTTAAACCTATATTTGTGGATAAGAAATGACCAAACCTGCCGAGTTCCAATTTTTTTTAGAATTTTTTTATAATTTTCATTCAACAATTTTTGAATATTCAGTTAAATTTGTGAATTTTGGATTCTTCAACATTTATTTCATTTTATTTTTGATTATCAAATTTTGATTTTTTGATTTTTCGATGATGACTTCTCATTTTCGAAAATTTCTAGAATTCCTCAGATCTACAGATTTTTGAAACCAGGACTCATCACTCACTATTATTTGTTATTATAATTTTAAATTTTGACACTGTTTAGATATAGTTTTCTAGAACACATAGAAGGAGCCCAAAAGTTTAGGACACGTATATCACCTCGCTCCTCTTCTTCTCTGCTTTGACTCACCCACCCAGGTTGAGGCCTGAACCGCTAGTTCCTCACCCTTGGGATCTTGTTCTGATCCTCTTCCTCCGCCCTTCCTCGGCCAGCCTCTTTCGTCCAAATCGGAGGTGGTGGAGGGGACCCTCCGCAAAGCGGCGGATTTGGTGACATCTTAGTTGATGTGGCAGCCACAGAGCCCCACAGAGAGGGCCCTACGTGCCCTGGTTCGCCACCACTGCCCTAGGTACAGCAAAGCCAGAAAAAATTTGTGTGGCTTATAATGCAAATGTCATATCCCCATCAAGAGGCATATCATCACCTTTAGAAGACTGACTTCATAAATAACAAAACATAAATTATTTTAATCAAGTATTTCTACACTTGATTAGCAAACTATTTTTGTAGCAAAACTAGGTCCGTAATGCACTTACAATGTCTGATCTGACACAGCTCTTCTCTCCTTATCCAACCATCCAGATGGTCTGATTTGGATGCTAAAAGGAGCATCTTGTATCAATCACCTAAAGTAGCTGCAAACATTTTGTTGCTTGTTTCTTTGAAGCTGGACAGTAATGTTATCAGCAGGACTTTATGTGCCCCAAGATCATAATTTAAGAAAAATAAGCACAATGAGTGTCTACTGAAGCTGAGGACTCTACCGCCTAGCCACTCGTAAGCAAAGCACAATGGGTAAATAGGTGATGGGCAACCAATATCTTCAATAAAAATACAACCAATTTCAAATGTTTGAATTAAGGTAAAGATATTATTTACTGTCCATGCAGAGCCTATGAAAAATTATTTAATGTAAACTGTCCATCAGAGCCCTCTTATAAAATTATTTAATTCTCCTTTAAGGCATTTGTATTTATTGTATATCTTTCCCTTGCAAGAAATAAAGTGGTTAATACGTAATCAATAGGCTATGCCAATAAGAAGGCCTCTGTATAATGATCCGTTTTCAGTTTACTAAAGTTCCTGGCTTTGAATGACTCATGAGAAAATTTTCTCCTGCCCAGTAGAGCTCAGTATATTACGCTCCATGCTAATGCTGTAAAACCTCATCGAAAGGGCATCACATTTGCTACTATCCAAAACTGGAAATAACCCAGAAGTCTCTCTTCCTTCGATAATTAAAGTAATATTTAGAGTGGGATAAAGCTGGCCTCTCTCCCTAAAATATTTTAGAATTAAGTAGGGAGTACATCCTCTCTATACCAGTTTTAATGATTTAGATCCTTATTGGGCATCCAATATTCAAAAAAAAAAACTACGCTATTCAGTAGGCGGTAGTACCATCTTGCAGGGGTGATAAGTTTTGCCTGGGTGCTCTACTCCCTGCAAAGTGGAATTTCTATGGTATAAAATCGAAATCCTCATTAACACCAAAAATTGATCAACTTCCTTAAATACCAAGGGTTAATACCCGCTCTGTCCTCACCCTGTGTTTCAATACTTTCTCACTCTTCGGGCCAGAATAGCGGAAGTTGGAGCATAGCACAGAAGGAATTTAGATGGCATGGATTGCATGGAGCGTGTCTAGGTGAGTATAATTGTCCTTTATAAGGGAAAGGGTGATATGCATTTCCAATATACGGATACGTATAAATCTTGCCTGTTTGATCTGGCATGTGAGATACTGATGGGGAACACATTCTCACTTAATTCAAATAGGATCTTATCATTAAAATGGTGCTCAATTTTGTTCCCACCATCCGATGTTAGCTTTCAAATGGGTACAAAACATCTGACTCTGGCTCTACAAGTCCTAAAACACTACTAACAGGCTTAATGCTAACTACCATTTGATATCTGTGGTACCATAGAACCATGGAGGGCTGTGGGATGTTTTTCAAGCATTTATTTAGTATCCAGGCTTCCCTCAGGGGATTAGGGCCTGAGCTTAGGCTGTGGAAGCCAATGTTATTGGCAGTCTTTTCTATCTATATATCTTTCACCTTTTGATAACCGGAACTTACCTGGAGTATTCAAAACAAATACCAAGATATTTTCTTGCCCAAGAACAATCTTATTGCTCAGCTGAAAATGGCTGATGGGAAATCCAAAACCATTCAATATCCTTTTCGATTCAAATTCAAAATTGCAACCCAGGTGAACTCACGACAATGTTCTATAAGGTTAATACAATACGCTACTACAGTGTAATATAGGTATTACGCCACCGAGGATTTCCCATGACCTATGCTTTTATATAGGTACATGGAACTCCGAAGTGAAATAAGTCCGTAGAATACATAATTGTGATATTTTTCTAGTGGGAGCTGCAGTGGTATATATCCTGATAAAATCACTCAGCTTATGTCACTAAGTGACTCATTTCTTAATTTTCTATATCCCACTACTCTGGCCATTCCAGTGTTCATGCGGACAATGACGTTTAACTTCCACTAACAGAACCTGCTGGAGCTGCTTTCCTGTCGACTTCATACCAATGTCCTCTCTCCTCTCCACAAGATTTGTTTAATAAACCCGCATAGATGCTGGGCTGGGATGTCTTTCTACTGGGTTTAAGTTGAGAAGGTAGCTTGGGGAATTTAAGGTGAAATTGGGACAAGGCTAAATTGAAAAATGCGAATGGGGAGCAGGGATCCGATATTATGATTATAAGAAATAATTGCCCCGCCCCCCTTCACATTATATATAAAGGACATATTAACGCCATCCTCGGATTTCCTGTCCCCTGTATAAAAAAGCACTCGGCCTAGACGGCCGCGTGCTTCTATTTGTCAGGGAACCCTCCAGTGGCGTAATCTCTTATATTCACTGTCAGGCGCCTTATCCCTTATATATTAACACTGTAGGTAGTCGTATTATTTTCTTATAAACATAATGCAAGCCAAAAAAGAAAACCTACACGAACACGTTCCTTTGAAAAGAGAAAGAAGGACAGAGCATCATCTGTCAACAATAACAGGGCTTCCTATTAAAGGACCAATTACATGGAGGGGAGAGTCCCGGGGGAGGGAGTGGACATCACTGGAGTGACTGTAATATAGAGATTCTCACCACTCAACCTTCCCATTGAAAATGTCTAGCCTTATATATTATATCCATAACATGATCTCCATGAAAGATGTAATGGAATACAATATGAACTCATGTTACAGACTATTATGCTTTATGTAGCAACTAGTACTAGTTGCACATAGTTAGAGGATTATGCCAAAATTATAAAATCCCTGGAAAGAGCTAAATTTGGCTTAACCCTAGGCCAGTACTCCTTGTAAGAGGGAATATTAAAAAGTTTCATTCAGTTGACCATTCCTAGATACTCAAGCTATTGCTTTTTAGCTTTCCTTTTTCATAGGAGACATCTAGGTATGAAATTTGGGTATATCTCTTGTTGCTATGAGAGTTCCTGAAAAGAAGTAATAAATCCTCAATTCTTGCCTTTAGAATATTGCAGACATCAATAATCACTTAAAAATTTTACTTTTCAGGTAAATTGATTGAATTGCTCACTTGCGAATTTTTGCATTCTATCTCCATTGTTTATTTGGCATAGTTTTGAAGTATTTACAGTGATATGGCAAGCATCATCACCAGTCCCCTGCACTTCCTCTGCTCTGAACCATGTCCGTGGATGACAGTCAATGGCCCCTGTGTCTCCTCCCTCCCCTTGCAGCCTCCTCCTCTTGCAAGCCCCCTGGTCCCTACCCTCTTGACCCCATGGCCAATTCCAGCAGCACTCCTCATCAGCACCATGTGGCTCTCACCCCTCATGGGTGCCTTAGCCCTGCCCACTCAAGGGTGCCTTAGCCTGCCCATCCGTGGTTGCCGTGGCCCCGCCCACTCCACGGGTTCTGTGGCCACTCAGACCTCTAGGGAAACTGTGTGAAACAGCCTTTTCGCAGAGTGAGAACAAAGATTTAGGCAGACCGCTGCCTGAAAAGACTGTTTTGTCACATAGTGGGAAGGATAGGGTTGTAGATTCCATTACCCTTCTCTGCGGGGATTATTCACACAGCGGGAGGGGAATAATGAACTGGGGGCTTGATAACACTGGGAAATGAACTGGGCTTGATAACGCTGGGTAATGAACTGGAGGGCTTGATAAAGCTGGAGGGCTTGATAGCGCTGGGAAATGAACTGGAGGGCTTGATAACGCTGGAAAATGAACTGGGGGCTTGACAACACTGGCAAATGAACTGGGGGCTTGATAATGCTGGGAAATTAACTGTAGGGCTTGATAACGCTGGGAAATGAACCAGGGGGCTTGATAACGCTGAGAAATGAACTGGAGGGCTTGATAACGTTGAGAAATGAACTGGGGGGTTTGATAATGATGGGAAATGAACTGGGGGCTTGATAACGCTAGTAAAAGAACTGGGGGGCTAGATAATGCTGGGAAATTAACTGGGGGGCTTAAGAGTATGTGAAAGAAGCCAGAGAACATGCTGTGCCTGTTACTGAAAACCCCAGATGGATGTTGCATTGAGTGTAAAACAGGCACCCCTGTACCCCTCACTGCCCCATGTACCCCTCACCTCCCCCATGTACCCCTTACTGCCCCCATGTACCCCTCAGTCACTCACTGACCCCCTGCACCTACCTTACCGTTAAATAAAGTGCACTGTCCATCTGGGGTTTGTTTGCAGTAACAGGCCCTTAAGTGAGGGAAGGGTTAATAAGTTGCCTGTTACAGAAAACAAATAGCCCCGCCCCCAGCAGGCAGGAACTGAGGCTACAACTCACATCTACTACAGGGTCTTAAAGCCTGCAGATTCACTTCCAGTTTTCCGATTTTCACCAAGTTTTTAGGCCAGAGACTGGGAAATTGAGGGAAAACGGGAGGGGGTGCCGGGACAGTGGGAAAGGACCCCAAAAACGGGACTGTTGGGAGCTTTGAGTAATTGCTCTAGGTAAATTTCCCCATTAGCCTTTCCTCTCCTGCGCCAAACAGATCTGACTGCTGAGAAGACCACATCAACTATTGTTGTTCCTACAGCCTTTTGCAAAACAGCTGTAGGAAGAGATAGGCTTTTTGCATCTGAATTGCCTTGGGACATCAAAAAAACACTTAAAAATGTATTCCTCTGTCTGCTCCCCCCACTAAATCAGAGGAGTAATTGGAAATCTGAAAATAATTAAAAACTCACACTTACATATGCTTACAGCAGGGTTGTCAAACTCAATCACATAAGGGGCCAAAATCAAAAAGAGAGGCTAAGTGGTAGGCCTAATAGTTTTATTAAGATATTGTGCAAGTGCAAGATTGGGACTCTGTTAAGCTTGTGCCTAGTGCTGGGTCTAGTCAGCAAAAGCACACTATTTTGGACCGCAATCTTGTGCTAATGTGGAACACCCACCTTACTCTTCTGGCATAACTATAGATCTGCCTACTAGGTACCACAATCAGCTGATTGTGTGTATCTCAGTAAAGGTGCATGTGATCAGCTGTTTAAAAACAGCTGATTGCAGTATCTAGCTGGCAGATCAATAATTATGCTGCTGCTTGGAACTGCACTTACCATTTTCTGGTTATTAGCTAACTAAAATTTAGCCAATTTCTGGTTACTGGCTAACTAAAATGATTCTCCATTTCTGAATATTAGAGGAGCATAGCAAGGTACATTGCATAGTTTATGGCCAGAATTAGGTTGTGTAGTGTTTGATATTGATGAAAGCAAAGACAACTTGGAATCGTAGTAATAAATATTATTGGCTAACTAAAATAATTGAGAATGCATATTTTTGTAACACCTTGTGTTTCATGCCTGATAATGAAGCTTCATGAAAAACAAAAAACACTGCTGGAGAAAGTACATTTTTCTTGTATCTCCACCCACCAAAAAAAAAATAAATTGTAGTGTAGGGTACGCTAGCCCACCCCCAACTGCCATATTTATTTATTTAAAAAAGCAGCAGAACTCTACTTAAAGTCCTTCAAACCCCAGGTGCTCTGATCTAGGCCATCTGCTTGCCAGAACTTTAAGCATGGTGCCTGACCGGCAGCCGTGTCTGATTGTCTGAGAGGCAGCCAATCACAGATGTGTCTGCCGGCATTGCAGAACGCCGGGGAGCAAAGCGATGTAAGTAAAGTTCTGATGATTTTTAAGTAAACAAACATGGCGTTTAGGGGTGGACTAGGGTGCCCTACACTACAGATAAAGCTTTTGTAGGTAGGCCACCAGGCACAAAATATAGATCCAGAGGGATGGATGGAGAGCTCCCCTGTGCATGCCGAAACCTCAATAAGGACAAGGAAATAGCAGGCATCTGGATGACTCAGACAGCAAATTTCTAAATTTGTATAGACACTGCAGGAGAACCAAGAAGAGATGTAAGGTGAGGATTTTTGAACACTACACAGTGAGACCAGTAGTGGGTTAAATTATAGTTTTGGGGGTGGACATACCCTTTAAAACGTCTCTGCATTGGTACATGCCCCCTAGAGCATTTCCCAGGTCCGTATGCAATTTTCACACAGTTATTATTGATATTAGACAAGAAATTTAAAGGATATGTTCACTCAAAAAATAAAATAACCTCTTTTAAAATTGAATTTAAAAACTGAAGAACAGGCTGTAAAGGAGCTGTAAAGGAGCTGTCTTTAAATCAATCTAACAGGAGTAGACAAGGAAACGTTAAAACGTACATTGTTACGCATGGTATGGTATAGCAGAGAATGGATTCAGTCGGTAGTTGTCAGAGAAAGCAGCAGAGGAGCGTGATCGCTGTTAGATTGTAAAGTTTCCATGTCTGCTCCTGTTTAATTAATTGAAAATGCTTAAAAACATTACTTTAGTTATGACCATCTTAAAGGGCATGTCCACCCCCAAAACTAACTTTCTAGTTAGTTATTATTGATATTAGACAAGAAATTTAAAGGATATGTTCACTCAAAAAATAAAATAACCTCTTTTAAAATTAACTGAAGAACAGGCTGTAAAGGAGCTGTCTTTAAATCAATCTAACAGGAGTAGACAAGGAAACGTTACAACGTACATTGTTACGCATGGTATGGTATAGCAGAGAATGGATTCAGTCGGTAGTTGTCAGAGAAAGCAGCGGAGGAGCGTGATCGCTGTTAGATTGTAAAGTTTCCATGTCTGCTCCTGTTTAATTAATTGAAAATGCTTAAAAACATTACTTTAGTTATGACCATCTTAAAGGGCATGTCCACCCCCAAAACTAACTTTCTATATTTATTTACAGGTTACATCACCTTGCCTCTGTTCTTTTCACGTTCTTGAGCATGTCTTTTAACATACAGCAGTGAGAACAGAGGAAGTTGCATCAGTAATGATCTGACCCCTGGATCCCGCCCTCATTTCCCTCTCAACCAATCGCAGCTGTAAAGTTATGTGTATGGAAGAAATCCAGGATCAACATGCTGCAGCCAGCCGGCTTCTACACGCACACGCAACCTTGCTTCCTAGAAGCTGACAGCCAATCACATTATAGCACAGAGATCCTCCCTCCCACTGACACAGAACAGGGATTTCAGTTTTTTTGTTTTCAAACACATTCACATTCAATGCTCTTATGTCCTAACAATGATATAATCCTTTACTTTACATACAAAAAGAACAGTAATCTTTGCAGTGTATTTCATAGATAGCATGGATATAAGAAACGGAATACTAACATTTCAGCAAAAATAAACAAAGTTTGGGGAATTGAACCTGCAACTTGTACATTTACTCAGTCTTGCTAAAAGCAGAGGTCTTATCACTTGGCTAACAGAGACACTGTTTATATCACTGGTACATGTAGAATCTTTTATTACAGGTACATAGTGGAAACAAAAAATAGAGGTAAGTCTGCAGATTCGAACTTGCGACCTTCTGATCTGTGTGTTTCCAACAATGGTGTCTTACCAGGTGCACCACCAGGGAATAAGCTAAAATTTGGGGTACATTTAGAAGCTTTACCTTTTTTGGAACATAATAGAAACAAAAAAGGTAAGTCTGGGGTATTGAACTTGTGTTTATTTTCCAGCAACTCACACTGAATGGTTAATAAATTGCAGGGTAACAATCAGCTTTCAAAGTCTTTTTAGGAACTTCCATATTGGTGTATAGAAACACTCTGTACATAGAGACAGTGAATACTAGGGTCAGGGGGTTCTTTGATGACTTTGTGGCCTGTGGGTTGTACTGGCAACAACATGGAACCCTTCTTAGTTACAGAATCTTTTTCTCACGTGTACTAAATGCAACTTACTAGGGAAGAATCTTTCAATGTATAGGTGTTCTGAGGAGTGGGGAGAAAAACTTTCACATTGGGTTTTAAAGTTTAGTTCTCCTTTAAGAGTAATCAATGCTACTTGCTGAAGGTAATTTTAATTTTTGAAAAAATTTATTTTTTCTTTGAATATGCTTGTGAAGGTTCTCATTCATCCAGGTCATGGCATATCTGTTGTATTCAATTAGATCAACTGGACTTGAAATGTAGTTCTTGAAGACGTTTCGCCAGTCATCCGACTGGCTTTCTCAATTCAGAATGACTTGTACAAGAATCTGTGGCAATTATGTACCCTGGAAAATCCCAATTAGCATATCACAGCCAGGTGTTAAGGGTGTGATTGGATAGTGGCTAAGAGGTGTTATAGGAACGCCCAGAGTAAGGTGTTAAAACAGCATTGTACATGGCAGACAGTTGGTGTCGAACCCCCCCACCTCTATTTAGGCTTGGTTTCTTTATTTTCACATAAATGGCCTCCTTAACACCTCTCTTGAACCAGTCACATTCCTTCGCCAGTATGTTAACATTACAATCTTCAAAGGTATGTCCTTTATCCTTAAGATGCAGATACAAGGCTGAGTCCTGACCCGAGGAATTGGCTCTTCTGTGCTGGGCCATACGTTGATGCAGTTGCTGTTTGGTCTCCCCCACATACAAATCAGAGCATTCTTCACTGCACTGCACTGCATATATGATGTCGCTTTTCTTGTGTTTTGGTATTGGGTCTTTCGGATGTACCAATTGCTGCCTCAGTGTGTTGTTCGGTTTAAAGCAGACAGGGATACGATGTTTTTTGAAAATTCTTCTTAATTTCTCGGAGACCCCTGCTACATATGGGATGACCATGTTCTTCCTCCTGTCTTGCTTTTCCCCTTCACTGTTGGTATTCGTGTTCTTTTCTTTCCTTCTACTTCTTTTGACAAAGGCCCAGTCTGGATATCCACAAGTTTTAAGGGCTCCTCTGAGATGTTTCATTTCTTTAGCCTTCGCCTCTGTGCTAGTGGGGATGTTCTCGGCTCTGTGTTGCAGGGTTCTGATGACCCCCAGCTTGTGATCTAAAGGGTGGTGGGAGTCAAACATCAAATACTGATCTGTGTGTGTTGGTTTTCTGTAAACCTCTACTTCCAGTTTACCATTTTCCTTAACTTCTACCAAGCAGTCCAAGAAAGCCAGTTTGTTGTTTTGTACCTCTTCCCTTGTGAATTTAATGTTTTGGTCCACCGCATTAATGTGTTCTGTGAAAGCTTGTACTTCCTTCTGGTGGATTTTAACCCAGGTGTCATCAACATATCTGAACCAGTGGCTGGGTGCTATGCCCTTAAAGGTATTAAGCGCCTGTGTTTCTACCTCCTCCATGTAAAGGTTGGCCACAATAGGTGAAACTGGAGATCCCATAGCACATCCATGTTTTAGCTTATAGAACTTATCCCTGTATTTGAAATAGGTGGTATTCAGGCACAAGTCCAACAAGGAACACACCTGTTCTGGGTTGAGATCAGTTCTGCTGGTAAGAGTGCTGTCTTGGCCCAACCGTTTTCTCACCATGTCAACAGCCTCCTTGGTGGGTATACAAGTGAAGAGAGATGTCACATCATAGGACACCATAGTTTCTTCTACACCGAGTACTATATCTTCAATCTTGTTGGTGAAATCCTGAGAGTTCTGGACGTGATGCTTAGAACTTCCCACCAAAGGTCCTAAGATGTTAGCTAGATATTTTGCCACCTTGTATGTTACAGAGTTGATGCTGCTGACTATAGGTCTTAGTGGGGCCTCTTCCTTATGTATCTTTGGGAGTCCATATATGCATGGATGTGCCTCACCAGGGTAGAGGCGATGATACATTGCTCGGTCAATGGCTTTATCCTTTTGAAGCTGTTGTAGTAAGTCTATGACTCTTTTCTTGTAACGGCTGGTGGGATCCCTTGTTAAAGCCTCATATGTGTTGTTATCGGCCAGGAGCATGGTCACCTTATCATGGTAGTCTGAGGTGTTGAGTACCACTGTGCATCTTCCTTTATCTGCCGGTAGAATGGTGATACTGGAATCTTTCTTGAGGGATGTTAAGGCTCTTCTTTCCTGTGTAGTCAGGTTAGATGAAGGAGTTTTAGCACTGGCTAAGGCTGCAGATACCTTAAGGCGAAGTTGTTCTGCCTCACTCTGTGATACCTTATTACTGTGGATAGAGGCTTCTGTGGCTGCTATAATATCCACCACAGGGATGGCTTTAGGGGTGATGGCAAAATTCAAGCCCTTACCAAGGACTTCCATTTCTGGCTGGGTCAGGGTCCTGTTAGACAAGTTTCTCACCCATTCCTCCTTGTTTGATGAAGTGAAACTTCCCTCCTTTTGTATCCAAGGTAGTTGTCCTCCTTTGGGGCTGTTCTGGGATGACAGAATCCTTTGAAGCATCTGGTGTACCAACAGTACATTGTGCTAATGATTCGGTCACATTCTGCATAATGATTTTTCCAAATAATTTATTGTCCTGGCTATGCATGGCTCAGAAGAAATGGATAAACATTTTCCCTGCACAGCACAGAAAAAAGACAAAGAGGAAGAAAAGTTAGTTTGGTGGCCTTGTTTGTAATCCAACATTATAATAATTTGACTCTACAAATAACTTTTTAAGTTTCAAAATTCTATAAAAACAAAACTCATAGACTAACAGTCAGTTTCATATAAAACTACATTTTGTAGAAATCAGTAAATAAAGCATATTTGCAATCAATCTATAATGTCCAAAGTGTATGAACTGTGTTTTTGCTGTGTTAAGTGAATTTCTTGGGTCAGCAACTCTGGTATCTAGGGAGCTTTAACACAGCAAGTCATTAGCAACTGACATAAGCATGAAACCCGTGTGAAATAATAAATGCTTGAAAATATGTGCAACACTAATAGCAAAGTTTTAGAAGTATATAAAATACCTTCATGGAACCTGCTACCTTGGTATCTATCAAACTTATTTAGTGTATAGCCCATTTAGCAGATTCCATCTGCTATTTGGTAAAAAAACAAAACATGGTTACTGTATTCTATTTTGCAGATCAAATTTGTTGATCTCCCTACATATTGTATGTCTATTGTAAAGAAGAGCGGTGCATTACTGGTGACAGCTTTGAATGGTAGCCATGACAAGGAAAATTGTTATGTCACAGTGAAAACAGTACAGGCCATTGTAAAAAAAAAACTATTATGGATCTTATTAATGATTTCATGAGAAATTTCCAAATATCTTTATTATTTGGGACAACTGCATGTAAATTATAACTGACATTTCAAAATATTATTTACAGCAAGAACTTTACTGGGACTTTTTGTGCATTTAATGCAAGTTTTGTAACATTAAAGGAACACTTCTTAGAACTGTAAGAGTACACATCGTTCTCATATTTTAGAACAATTATAGTGTTGAAATAAGTATAATTAACATCATTAGAAAAGCATGAATTTTTATTAGAAGGAAGGTCATAGGCAAAGGCTGGGGCAGAAATATGGTAACATTCATTGCATTTTATAGAGCTTACTGTATTCCTCGGGTCAGGAGGCCATTTATGTAAAAATAAAGAAACCAAGCCTAAATAGAGGTGGAGGGGTTTTGACACCAACTGTCTGCCATGTACAATGCTGTTTTGACACCTTACCCTATAACACCTCTTAGCCACTATCCAATCACGCCCTTAACACCTGACTGTGATATGCAAATTGGGATTTTCCAGGGTACATAATTGCCACAGATTCTTGTACAAGTCATTCTGAATTGAGAAAGCCAGTCGGATGACTAGCGAAACGTCTTCAAGAACTAAACTTCAAGTCCAGTTGATTTAATTGAATACAACAGATATGAAATTACTGTACATCTCTCAAAATCCTGCAAACCCACAGGTGTATATAATAAAGAAAAAAAAAGTTACTTGTAGACAGGGTTACCATATGTCCCTATTTGGATGGGATTGCCCCGACAGGGACAAAATCCTGAGTCCCGCAGTCAGGGCTGAAATCCCATACAACAGAAGGAACTGGTAGCCCTGCCCACAGAATGCCCACTCCCCGCCCTGTTATGCCCTAACCCAGCTTTCCTGCAAATTGTATAGCATAGGGAAGACAATTAGACAATTAATAGTAAGAATAAGAGAACACAAATGTTAGATCAACAAAAGCTTATATCTATTGAAGAAAGAGGAGATTTCACTCTATTTGTATTTGAATCGTGCTCAACAACATAAAGGATGTTTTACTAGGAGCAAATTTTCTGTGTTGGGTAAAATAAAAAACATCCACACCCATCTAGATACAACCTTTTTACTTTGTAGAAAGAACAACATAACATAACAATCTCAATTTGGCAAAAGAAGGGAGTGCGCTTCTACAATATTTTTGCTTGTGCTATAGCTTTGAGTCCCAAGATAGAGGACTGACAGAAGCTGCACCTACCACCACACTGGCAAACTGCCACAGGGGTGCCAAGGACCAAACCAAAATGCATCGCTTTATTATACAATATACACAACCAAGAGTCCCCTTCTACACTAAATTCGGTCCTCCTCGCCCAAGCTCCATGTACATTTGTATTCTGTCTGAATCCTTCCTCCCCCACTCGTCGCCACCGATCATATGCCAGCTGAGTCCCCCTGCACATCAGCTGGCTCCTGTTGGTGTAAGTCATAAGGCCCATCAAGTGTCCCATCACCTTGGCAATCCTTCTTGCAGCACGAATGCATAGCTCAGTGTTGTTCCCTGGGCCAGTTTGCTGTGAGTCGTGGCTTCTGTACCAGCATGGGGGAAGAGAATACCGCACTCAACCACCAAAGGAGGGGACTCTACATTAAAGAGGACCTCCTTCTGCCACCCATTTACACCATTTCAAGATATTCCTGGAATTGGTTAATAAATAACTCTAGACCAACATCTTATAGATGTTCTATATCCAGTTGCTCTATAACTTCACTCCATAAAGCAAACTCCTTTGGGTTAAATCCTGCTGTAGGAAAGGCCTGCTAAAAAGATAGGGTTCTTAATCCCCTATGTACCCAAAATGAGCCAACTGATAAATTACGGATTTTGGGCCCTCTCCATGTATAACCAGGACCATTTTCCACCCTGGTCGTTTTTTCATCTATATATGAAACATGCAGCTCATCCCTGCTTATTATAATGGATACCAATTTTTTATTTACTGCCACTAACTATACCAATATATACCAATACCAAAATTAGGGGCTCATTTTGGAGATTAAGGGAACAGTGGGAACAGTGATCATGATAATCATGATCACGATCATTTAATTATAGGTTGCAACAAAACAAAACTAATACATGGTCAGACCTTCCCTTGAATCATCAGGCAGAATCAATCTGACAAAAATAATTCTACTCCCATAAATTTTGTATATTGTTCAGCACTCGCCAATATACCTGCCAAAAAAACTGTTCACAGATATCAATGGAATATTAACCTCTTTCCTCTGGGCACGCAAGAGAGCCCGTCTCAAACTCAGCAAGTTAAAACAACCTAAAAACTCTGCAGGCCTAGCATACCCAAATTTCCGTATGTACTACCTGGCGGGACAGCTAAGATGTATGTCAACGGCTCTGTCCCCGGGGACAGAGGGGCCACCGGCAGAGCAAATGCTAAAGACCTGCATAAAATATGGAAAGAAACCAACGACTTACTGCAATACTCAGGTACACCCCCTGAAACAGAACTATGGCACAACCAATCTTACCCCCAATTGGCGAATTTTATATGTGCTAATGACTGGAAAATCAAGGGAGTACTTCGGTTCAAACAACTTATTACAGGGGAAAGTATACGAACCTTTGAGGATCTTGCAGTGGAATTCCAACTACCCAAAAACTATTTCTACAGATATCTACAACTTCGTCATTGCCTTCACTCTGAATTTCCTAACAGGAAAATCATACTAACAAAACACCCAATAATTGGCATATTGAAAACACAAGGTATGCAGGGACTAACCTCTCAGCTATACACCCATCTTATCAGCTCTCAAACTGAAATTCAAAGCACCTCGTTAATCCAACAATGGGCCACCAATATACTGAATATAACTGGTGAAGACTGGAATGATCTTGGCTCATCGCACTCAAATGCCTCGCCGGCCACCAACAATAAATTAATTCAACTATATATCATACACCGAGCTTATCTATCACCTGCAAGACTGAGCCGGATTTCAAATGTACACCCAAACAAATGCCCTAAATGCCAGATGACACCAGCAGATTTCTAGAACCTTTTCTGGGACTGCCCACATATCAGTCACTTCTGGTCAGAGATCACTAGATTCTTAACAGCATTACTCCCATGGCCAGTACCTATGGACCCTAAGCTATGTATACTGGGCATAGATACCCTGGAGGTAGATGATGTCTGCCCGTTAACCTTTTTACGAGAAACACTATTTATGGCCAGGAAAACGATAGTCCTGAAATAGATGGCCTCAGACGTCCCTCAAATCAATATATGGAAAGAAATGATAAATATTAGCTTCCCTATCACAATTTAATATACCAGCATAGGTTATGCCCAAGAAAGTTCGGTAAAATATGGTCTATCTGGACTGAATTACATCTAACAGTATGAGTTATAGCACTGTAGTCAACCAATAACTGGATGCTGTATGGGGGGAGTCCCAGCAGGCTGCTCAAAAACACACTCCCCTATAGATCCCCCCCTACCCTTTCCACACCTCCTATAACCCAGGCCTGATAAGTTTTATGAAATACAGTTGAAACAAAGATAAAAATGTTTTTATACTGAAAATGTGTGATAAACAATACTACAGTCTGTTTTTATAATGCTGATCCAATTGTATTGTACTACCCTGCGACTATAATATGTAAATGAAACACTGATGCAGATATGTTATCAAAGATTTATTTTAATAAACTTGAGTTTAAAAAAAAAAAGTTATAGGTTGCAAAAAACAAAAGTGCACTGGGTTAACAAAATTTTTTTTTTCAAAAGCTAATTTTATGTTGTTAGGGAATCACTCCTGCTCATAGATGTTGAGCAGAAGTGGACTGCTTTTAAAGGGATATTAAACTATTACATTTATAAATGTATACCTTGAGGAATAGGTCCACTCCTGCCTGACTTGATGCTCAAGTAAAAAAGGGAAATGGAAAAACAGAAAAAGGCTTTTAAAATTTTGAAATCAAAGGGAATAGAACAGGCTTACATGGAGTATAAAAGCTGTAATAAGGAGTGCAAGAAAGCAATTAAACTATCTAAAATAGAAAATAAAATATGGATAGCAGAACAAAGCAAGTCCAACCCCAAAATGTTAGTATATCAACGTAAAAAGATGAGGACTGAGAATGTGGGACCATTAAATAATGGGGCTGAGATGGTTGTAGAGGATGACAAAAAGGCTAATGTGCTGAACCATTTTTTCCCATCGGTATTCAATATAGAAAATCCTAGTCCTTATAGCAGGGACTGTAATAATAAGAAGGGTATAAATGAGGAACATTCACTCTAGATGACAGATGATATGGTATGGAAACAATTAGACAAAGTTAATATCAATAAAGCCCCAGGACTTTTTTTTTCTTAAAAGAGCTTAGTCCAGTTTTATCTAGACTGCTTTTTCTCATCTTTTTAGATTCATTTTTGTCTGGGGATGTGCCGCTAGATTGGAAAAAAGCCAATGTAATACCAATTTTCAAAAAAGGTAGTCGTTCTCAGCCTGGTAACTATAGATGTGTCTAACATCAGTGGTAGGGAAGGTGCTGGAAACTTTGTAACAGGATCATATCCCTGACTTTGTCTGCAGAACTGATCTTATTAGTAGTAGTCAGCACGGATATATGAGAAATAGATCATGCCAGACAAATTATAAACAAACAATACAGTTTTTTAATGAAGAAGTGAGTAAGAATTTAGATTCAGGCACAGCAGTGGATGTAGTTTACTTGGATTTTGCTAAAGCTTTTGATACTCTGCCACATAGGCGACTAATGTATAAACTGAGGACTGTTGGCCTAGAAGAAAACATTTGTTCATGGATAGAGAATTGGTTATTGGATCACAAACAGAGAGTGGTGGTCAATGGAGCTATATCTATGTGGGCTAAAGTTCAAAGTGTAGTGCCTTAGGGTTCTGAACTGGCGCCACTTGTTTTTAATCTGTTTATAAATGACTTAGAAAGTGGCATTGAGAGCAAGGTCTCTGTGTTTGCGGATGACACTAAACTATGCAGAGCTTTGATAACTTCAAATGATGTGCAATTGCTGCAAGCAGACCTAGATAATCAAAATGGGAAGCATAATGGCAGAAGAGATTCAATAAATGTATGGTGATTTATTTGGGGTTCAACAATCCATGTGCCACCTACACCATAAATAACTCGTACACCATAAATAGCTGTAGCGAACAATTCCAGGCAGCAATGGCTACAGCTAGAAAGATATTGTCTTGTATAAAGAGGGGAATAGATTCAAGAGAGAAAAATATTATTCTCCCTCTTTACAGGGCACTGGTAAGGCCTCATTTGGAATATGCTATGCAGCTTTGAAATGCCATTCACAAAAGGGACTTCTTGGAAATGGAAGCAGTTCAGAGAAGGGCAACTAAAATAATAAAGGGAATTGAGGGGCTTGAGGCTGATAAGACAAGTTAGGGCAGTTTATATTGGAGAAGTGACATTTGCGTGGGGATATGCTAACTAATTAATAAATATATTAATGGGCCATTCAATAAACTCTCTGGTGCATTGTTTACTAATCGGTCATATCAGAGGACACGTGGACATCCTTTAAAGGACAATTATACTCACCTTTTCTCCACTCCTCTTCTTTGGTCAGTGCGTTTACCCAGGGTGAGGACCTGAACCGCTAGGTCCTCACCTCTGGGTTCAAGTAACTTGCAGCATAGCCTTACTGACATGCTGCTCCGGTAGGCTCTGCGCCCTCCTCTCCTTGCGCAACAAGGCCAATAGGAAGGCATGCTCGTTGCAGAGCGTGCCTTCCTATTGGCCTCGTCGCCAATGGGGAGGAGGGGGTGGAGCCTACCGGAGCAGCGTGTCAGTAAGGCTATGCTGCAAATTACGGGAACCGAAGAGTCAGTCCAATCACCTTGCTCTTTCCCCATTCTGTTTTTTTTAAGCCATCTCTCTCCTTCTGTTTCCTTCACATATTTATTTTAGCTAGCTTAAATGAGAATTAAAGTCTCCAGAAAACATTGCTCCAATAGACAGAGCACATTCACAAACATACAACAAGCTGTGTCTCACCTCTTCATTTGCTGTGGCTGCTGGATCACATATGAAATTAACCTGTTGGGTACTAGGGGTCTGCTGCCATAATCCACCTTAGCTGGGTAAACCCCCAGCTAAGAGTCGCTGTACATGCACATAATCTGTAATGCTCAACAGATCAAAACAAGGAAGTTGCAGCCTTGCTTCCTAGAAGCTGACTGACAATCACATAAAAGTAGATAGATCCTCCCTCTCCCTGAAAAAGAAAAGGGATTTCAGTTTTTTGTTTTCAAACACATTAAATGCTCCTGTCCTTATGCGCGACTGTATAAGTAGAGAATCCAGGTTTCTTTATGATGATGGCGAACCTTTTAGAGACCGAGTGCCCAAACTGCAACCCAAAACACACCTATTTCTTGCATAGTGCCAGCATGACAAGTTAACCTGAATACTGAGATTTGATTGAAACAACTCAGACAGATAGACACAAACAGATACAGTAGATAGATTACCTATTATACATATACCTATATACCATTTTACCAGACAAGAATACAAGAATTTGAGATCCAAAACAGTGACTCAAGAAGAGCTGAACTAATATAAAAACTGAGTAAATTGACATTCTTCACCTCCTTAGTATGCTGTGGCAGCCATGGGAAAGAGAAGGACAGAGAACTCATGCACAGCAGTTTCTCACTGCACTCCCCATCCTTGTATGCTGAAATGTTCAGAAGCAGAGAGAGCGAGACACTAATGTTCACTTGACCTCTCTCTGCTACGGACAGCCACTACACTTTCCCAAGGGCTGCAATTTAAAAAGGGGAGCAGACCGGACTGTTTCTGGTATAAAAAACTCTGGTGAACTCTGCTGTGCATGAGTGCCCACAGAAAGGGCTCTGGGTGCCATCTCTGGCACCCGTGCCATAGGTTCACCACTACTTCTTTAGAAGCTTTATCTTTTGCTAGTAACATAAAAAATATATGTCATACAGATGTCTCCACACCAGAATGGAAGTCCCTGATAAGACTTGAAATCTGCTTGTTACCCTGCATTTATTTTCCAGCAACTCACACTTACTGGTAAATAACTGCAGGGTAACAAGCAGATTTTATTATTATCTTCCATGGCACTTTACAATTTACATAGTGATACATTACATACAGGGTAAGAGCTTTAAAAGTATTATCAAGATCTTCTATTTTGGTGTGGAGACATCTGTATAGAAAATACAGTGCATAGAATAACTCTGCTGCCACTAAACTTCTCTCTTTGTCCTTAGCCAAACAAAACTACTTCTCTTCACTCATATCCACACAAATCTCATAACCCCAAACACCTCTTCAAAGTTTTTATCTCCCTGCTCTATCTGCCTCCTCCTTCACTACTTGGCTGATATTACAGCAGAAATGATTTTCCTGCTCACCCTAGCTCCTCCCTACAGCTTCCAACCACTGCCACTGCATTTCCTAACCTCCCTTTATTGCTCGCCCCCTTTACCTATACCCTACCACTGCACTGTCTAGCTTCCCTTCATTGGCTATTCCCTCTATTTACCCCCTAACGAGCTTCACCACTATAACAGAACTTATCTCTCCAATTCAGGACACGTCTTACTACCTCTCCTCCTCCTTCATACCAGACCTAAACTCTCTTGTCACTATCCACTGGTACTTTCCCCTCATTTAAACAAGCCTTGGTATCCTCTATACTTAAAAATCCCTCCCTGGACCCATCCTCTCTTTCCTGCTACCGGCCTGTCTCCACTCTCCCTATTGCTTCCAAACTGCTGGAAAGACATGTCTATGCTGACCTGGTTCACCACCTCTCTACTAATTCTCTTTTTGACCATCAGTCATACTAATAATATTAATGACACACTGATAACCTTATCTCCTCATGACCATTGCCTGAGAATAACGCTAGATTCAGATCTTTCATTCGAACCCCATTGCAGCATGCTTACCAACTCCTGTCGGCTCCAACTCAGAAACATGTCCCCCATTTGTCCCTTCCTCTCGAAAGAAGCTACTAAAGTCCTAGTCCATGTCCTTATCATATCCCAGCTAGACTACTGCAACACACTTCTGTATGGTTTACCAAACAACCGCCTGGCACCACTTTAATCCATCCTAAACTCTGCTGCCTGGCATTCACTTCTTTTCTCACTTCTCAAATGCCACTCCTCTCTGTCAGTCCCTCCACTGGCTGCCCATCATGCAAAGAATCCAATTGAAGCTGCTAACCCATTCCTATAAAGCGCTATCCAATACAGCCCCTCCATACATCTCAGAGCTTATCCAAAGATACCGTCCCAGACGCAACCTTTCTCTCTGCGCATGGTATCCTCCTCTCATGCTCCCTTATCACCCTTGTGTGCCCATATTCAGGACTTTGTTGTCTCTCTGCTCTGGAACTTCCTCCGTCTGTCCGTCACTCACCACCACTTAATGCCTTCAAACGTAACCTTAAAACCTACCTTTTCAGGCAAGCATATAGCGTGGCCTAGACATTACACCTCTCACTGACCCAACCTAATATTAACTGCATTTCACACTCCACTACCAATCGATTTACAGCCTACCAATTCCTTTTTTTCTTGTGTCTCCCCCCCATTTCCTCTAGAACGTAAACTCTTTGGGCAGGGTACTCTTTCCTATTTTTTCACAGTATTACTGTGAGAAACTCCTCATCCTGTGTACTTATAATATGTATTACCTGCGTATATAATATGTACGACTTTGTATAATATGTATTACCTTGTATGTAATGTATGGCTATGTAATTGTAAAGCACTACAGAAGATGTTCGCACTATATAAATTTATAATAATAATAATAAAGACAGTGAATACTGGCGTCAGGAGGCATGGCTCTTTGATGACTACATGGGCTGTGAGTTGTACTGGCAATAACATGGAAACCTTCTTAGTTACAGAATCTGTTTCGCTCATGTACTAAATGCTATTTACTGGAGAAGAATCTTAGGTGTTCTGGGGAGAAAAGCTTTCATATTAAGATTTTAAAAAAGTAAGTTTAGTTGTCCTTTAATTGCTTTCTTACAATCCATGTTACAGTTTTTATAGTTCCTAAAGGTCAGTTCTGTTTCCTCTGTCTTAAAGACATTCTGATCCTTTTCATTTCCCTCTTTCACATCAGAATTAAGCCACATGGGTGTGGAATTATTTTTTACATTTATTTCCCAAGGTTTAAAACCCCTTTAAAAACAGTCCACTTCTGTTCAGTCTATATCATCCCAGTTTATATACTGAAGAGCCATTTTTATCCAGAGAAAATTAGCTTCCCTGAAATTAAAAGTCTTTGTTAACCCAGTGCACTTTTCCTTTTGATAACGTACTTTAAAGGGTATCTCCACTCCTAAAAACAACAGAGCCTCTATGGATTCCTACAAGTATTACACACCTGTATCTGCAAAATAATGAAGATCTGTGCAGTATTCCTAGAGAAATCACTGTTTATCCTTAATGCTCGCTCTGTAAGCATAACTCTGCCCCTTCTCATGCCTGCCTGCGTGTCCACCGGCCGACGCGCGTAACACCCCTTGTGCATGCACAGATGTTCACATGATCGATCGGGGAAACCTCAAGTTCGCTTCTAGCAAAGACAGCCAATGGGCACATACGCGTTACGTTCCAATGGCTACAATGGGAACGTAAGCGTTACGTTCCCATGGCAACTGCTCCTTGTGCTCGCCTGCTCTCTCACTCTCGCAAATGCACATTATCTAAATAGGAACTGGGCGTTGGTGGGATTGTGTGCACCCACCATTTTCTAGCTATTACTCCTTTGTCCTGGTGCAGGTTAGTTGATTTTTGTGTTATGCCGCTGCTAAAAAAATAAATGGAATATTAATAATTTTTTTTTCATAAAAATACAATAATAATATATTATTTAATTAAATAAGATTTTAAAGTGGACATATATATGTTATATGAATAATGTACTATGTAATGTAATATATATAGCTTTTGTTGGGGCTTATTAATTAATTGCACATAAAGTATATGCTTATGCATTTATTCTTGCTTAATTGCATTAACATTACATTTATACATTTATATTGGATAAAAAATTAATTTATGTACCGTAAATAAATATGTTTACTGCTTTTTATTTATTTTATTTTGATATAAAATTAAAAAAAAAAATACTACAGATCTGACCATGCAGGAGAGGATTTGTTTACATAAAACATCACAGGTTTAAGTAGGCGGGACCAAAACGCATGTTAATAGCCTCACTTAGTAATACACTTACTTCCTCATCAGCACAGTTAAGGCCACCCCCCCAAAAACAGTGGAACTTCTGAAGGCTGCTGCAAGGGTAGGGAATGTATTTTTTTTTTTTTTTTAAAGGCAGAAAAAGGCGACCTTATAATAAAATAAAATTTGATTTTGGTGACTGGACATACCCTTTAAATGACAATTTTTCATGGTCACTATTCACTATACTTTCTAGGTACCTTTATGTTTATAGAAATACATCCACACAGAGTGCCACTAGTGACTAAATTTATTCAATACATACAACAAATAGAAGCCTAGTGCACATCCAATTAATTTGCTTATATTTTACTATACTAATGTATTGCGACTTAAAAAGCCTGCCCTTCTCTCTGGATAAAGTAATTAGTTCAATAACTTGGCCAAATTATTACCACTTCACGGTTTGCTTTATTCTGCTGGGTCCTAACTTTTAACCTTTTTTACTTAAGTAACTTTTTACCTTTTTAGGAGATGTAATTCTCAAACTTTATCTTTATATCAGTACCTGCCTTTTATGAGATGAAAATCCCTACTGCTCTTTCGCTTACTTTCTTGGGACTGACTCTCCAGTATTTCTAAATTTACTACCCTAGAGGTTCTTGCATTTAACTTGGATCCTAGGTTTCAGAAGTCATTTTTATGGACTCACCCAATAATATGTCTACATGATCCACCACATGTCGAACCTTAGCACCAGGTAGGCAACACACCACTCGGCATGTAGTGTCTTGGTGGCAGAAAACCCTATCCACCTAATAATGGAATCACCTACCACTACTATCTGTGTAGCCTTCCTACCCCTTGGTTCTCCCCCTTGTATTAGAGATTCCTGGTCCCCTGGGTGCTCAAGGGATTGGCCTGCACCATGCTACTTCTGAGCTGACCTCCTCTGCTTCATCGCCTAAGACGGCAAATCTGTTGGAATGGACTAGCAGGCAAGTAACGACCCAACTATTCCACACTTCCCCTAGTAACCCTGACAAAACAACCTCCCCCCTCCACCTTGATAATTCCTATCCCCCAAATTGATTCTGTGAAGAGCGTCAGCACAAAGAAAAAGGCTTTGTCCTGGCTTCAGTGCTATCCAGTGGCATAACTAGGAATCATTGGGACCCCCAGCAAAACTATGATGGGGCCCCTATCTGTGCTTTATCCACTGTGGTTTTCTGAAAGGAGGATATATCTGTCATAGAAAAAATAAGAAGATGGGGGCCCCCTTGGCTCCTGGGCCTTCCTGCTGTTGTTTCCCTTGCTCCCCTTGTAGTTACACCCCTGGTGCTATCTTTAAAAAAAACACAGACGCGACTAACCTGGCAGATGTGCTGGTGCTCCTCAACAAAATTATATTAGGATCACAGAATAATTAAAAGTATTTTTTACAGTGTAGTTGTCCTTAAAAAAAAAATGTTTGATTTACAAGACCATAAAAAAAGGACCCGTGGCATTATATTTCCACCTGTGAATTTATTTATAAAACAGGTTACTAAATTACTCTTGAGAGGACATTATACAATTTTGTCTTCCAATACACCTGTATTTAATTGGCATGTTTTCTTTACCTTCTTCAGCCCCAGTAAAGCATAACCCCTTCAGGTAAACAAAAGTAGTAGTGTAGCATACAAAGTGCACAGACTCCAAGCTGTGAATAATAGTAAACTTTATTCAAGAAACTTGTGTGCTACATGTTTCAGACTAACGTCCTTTCTGAAGCACAAAAAAGTTTTCTAAAGCATAACCCCCTCTACCCTTGCCATTAAATTAAGACTTATAGAAAGGTACAGTATTACTAAAAGAAAAAGATATCATTTTAAGAAAAAAATAATATTTTCTCATTTCAATTATTATAACCTGCTTATCCAATGTATTCTCTGTTTATAAATACATGCTTCCAAAGAACTTCCTGTTTACAGGGCCCCAAATAGTGTATGTTATGGTCTCAGGGCTCAATCACTTGGGTTGATTTTTTGCCTAGTAGAGATCTGAGCATGTTTGACCCATCCAACAGCCAATCAGTAGAAATAATTGTTAGGAACATTTTAATTAAAACAACAGTTCAGTGGAAATTATCAATATTTGTTAAAATATGTTAAATTGTTAATTTGTGTAATTCCTTCTTAGATATTCTACATATTCTCTTCCATTTTGAAAAATCAGTTGATTTCATACCCTTTTCTGTTCCCTTCTGTTGACATTAGTGAGCTGACATTTCAGGTTCTAATGGTCCTTCTTCTTCCCAGGATGCACCACTTCCTTGGAATGTTCCTAACAGTAATTTCTACTGATTGGCTGTTGGATTGGTCAAAGATGCTCAGATCTCTACTGAGCAACTGAATCAACCCAGACGCTGGGCCAAGGGCAAAACCAAAACTGTCTCTACTAGGGGTCCTGCAAACAGGAAGTCAGTATTTCGGTTGCATTTATTTATACACTGACAAAATGCTGAATTGGCAGATTAAGGTCATTAGGATGAGAGAATACTGCTCTTTTTTTCTGAAAAGCATTTGTATTTGCACTGAACTTCCCCTTTAAGGATCCTGGATAACAGACCCAATAAGACAACATATAGAATACCTAGGTGTGTGTAATATAGATACATAATTTAAATTATAATGAGTTTTCAACTAAACGTTCCCTTTAAATCACTGTACAGGCAGGAATCATTGTGAAGTTTTCAGTAGATGGTAAATCCAATGCTTAGACTTTTGGAAATAATCATAGATATTAGAGGGCACATTGTAATAGAATATAATCATAGAAACATATACAGATGTTTAAACATCACAAAATATATTTGCTTTGGTGCCTTAATGTATTCACAGCAGAAGAGGCAAGATATTGGAATGGTGCCATAAAATGTCTAAAATTAGACATAACTGCCGCAAAACCAGTCTGATCTGGTAAAACAATACTAGGCAAACAGATGCTCAATTTGACTGTAAACATTTTAACCCAGAGTTTAAAGCTTTGGCTCTACTTGATTTGTTTAAAAAGAATATATATAAATTATAATTATATATTTTATTACAGGAGAACTTGCAAACAGGGGGCCAGGTCTCAGCCAATCACAGACGCGGCTGACTTCATGTAGTGCACCTAGGGAACAAAGGGCTGTAAGTACAGTTCTGTTTATTTTTTTAAGAAATAACAGGGCAGTTAGGTCTGGGCAGGGGGCATCTATTATATGTATAAAGGATTTTACACTACGTGGAGGGACAAGCGAGGATGGATCAGGATGGTGGGAGGGGGGGTGCGCTAAGGGAGGATAAAGGCTGCGCGGTAACAGATAAGGCACCGACGTGGGTGACGTCAGAGAGCTTGGATTTACACTGAGATGTGCCTGGTCTGCAAAAAGAAGGTTGTAGAAAGGTATGTATCTTAAAATTGGCTGAACGGATTTTTATGCAGTTTGGCTTGTTTTAAGTTTAGGATAATGGCTAATAACATACCATATATATTCAAATATAAGTTGATCCAAGTAAAAGTCGAGGAAGCCTTTTTTTACCTGAAAAATTAGTAAAAACTGATTGACTTGAGTATAAGTTGAGGGTAGAAATTGTGACCATTACTGCCTTCTGAGTCTGTATTGTTTTGAGTCTTTAGTTGCCCTTTAAATGAACAGCAGAATTCCCACAGAGTAGTCCCATACAGTAATAGCTAAATCCAGTATGGCTATTACTGGATGGGACTACTGTATGGGAATTCTGCTGTCCATTTAAAGGGCAACTAAAGCCTCAAAACAATACAGAATCAGAAGGCAATCTTTTCAACAATAGATACCATCCAGATTCTGTATTGTTTTAAGGCATTAGTTACCCTTTAAATGAACAGTTATCCCAAACAGTAACCCCAAATTCCTTTTCACTCCAGATGTTTGGAAACTACATCTCCCAGCATGCTTTGGTTGCTGGTAGTTGTAGTTTCCAAACATCTGCAGTGGCAAGAACCCTCAGGACAGACCCAAAACATCATTTGCATGTTTTACCGTATGATTAAGTTAATCAGTTACAGTTAATGTGCTTTTAACCATATATTTGGATAAGAAATGAACAAACCTGCCGAGTTCCGAATTTTTTTTTTAGAATTTTTATAATTTTCATTAACAATTTTTGAATATTCAGTTACAATTTTTGAATTTTGGATTCTTCAACATTTATTTTCATTTCATTTTTGATTATCAAATATTTGATTTTTTGATTTTTCGATGATGACTTTCTCATTTCGAAAATTTCTAGAATTCCTTCAGATCTACAGATTTTTGAAACCAGGACTCATCACTAACTATTATTTGTTATTATAATTATTAATTTGCACTGTTTTAGATATAGTTTTCTAGAACAAAATAGAAGGAGCCCAAAAGTTTAAGGACACGTATATTCACCTCTGCTCCTCTTCTTCTCTGCTTTGACTCTACCCAGGGTGAGGACCTGAACCGCTAGTTCCTCACCCTTGGGATATTGTCATGATCCTCTTCCGCCCCCTTCCTGGCCAGCCTCTTTAGTCAATAGGAGGTGGGTGGTAGGGACCTCCGCAAAGCGGCGCATTTGGTGACATCTTAGATTGATGTGGCAGCCACAGAGCCCACAGAGAGGGCCCTAAGTGCCATAGGTTCGCCACCACTGCCCTAGGGTACAGCAAAGCCAGAAAAAATTGTGTGGCTTATAATGCAAAAGGTCATATCCCCATCAAAGAGGCATATAATCACCATTTAGAAGACTGACTCATAACTAACAAAACACTAAATTATTTTAATCAAGTAATTTCTACTTGATTAGCAAAACTAGTTTGTAGCAAAACTATGTCCAGTAATGCAAACATTACAATGGCTGATCTGACACATGCTCTTCTCTCTTATCCAGACCAGTCAATATGGTCTGATTTGGATGCATAAAAGGAGCAAGTCTGTATCAGATCACCTAAAGTATCTGCAAACAATTTTGTTGCTTGTTTCTTTGAAGCTGGACAGTATGTGTCAGCAGGACTTTTCATGTGCCCCAAGATCATTAAATTTAGAAAAATAAGCAGCAATGAGTGTCTACTGAAGCTGCAGGACTCTAAGCATAGCCACTCAGTAAGCAAAGCACAATGGGTAAATAGGGAGGGGCAACCAAATATCTTCAATTAAAAATACAACCAATTTAAATGTTGAAATTAGGTAAAGATATTATGTACTGTCCATGCAGAGCCTATTATAAAAATTATTTAATTGTACTGTCCATGCAGAGCCTATTATAAAAATTATTTAATTCTCCTTTAAGGCATTTGTTTTATTTGTATATGCTTCCTGGCAAAGAAATAAAGTGTTAATACAGTATGCAATAGGCTATGCCAATAAGAAGGCCTCTGTATAATGAGCCGTTCAGTTTACTAAATTTCCTGGCTTTGAATGACTCATGGAGAAAATTTTCTCCTGCCCAGTAGAGCTCAGTATAATTAAAGCTCATGCTATGCTGTTAAAAGCCTCATAGAAGGCATCACATTTGCTACTATAAAAAACATGGAAAATACCCAGAAGTCTCTCTTCCTTCTATAATTAAAGTAAATATTTAGAGTTGGGAATAAAGCTGGCCTCTTCATCCCTAAAATATTTTAGAATTAAAGTAGGGAAAGTAGCATCATCTCTATACAGTTTTAATGATTTATCCTTATTTCAATATTACAAAAAAAAACTAAGCTATATCAGTAGGCGGTAAGTACCATCTTGCAGGGGTGATAAGTTTTGCCTGGGTGCTCTACTTCCTGCAAAAGTGGAAATTTATATGGTATAATCGAAATCCTCATATAACACAGCAAAATTGACAACTTCCTTAAAATACCAAGGGTATATACCCGCTCTGTCCTCACCCCTGGGTTCACTTTCTCACTCTTCGGGCCAGATAGCGGAAGTGGGAGCAGAGCACAGAAGGAAATTTAGATGGCATGGATTGCAGGAGCGTGGTCTAGGTGAGTATAATTGTCCTTTAAGGGAAAGGGTGATATGCATTTCCAAATATACAGTATAAGTATAAAATCTTGCCTGTTTGATCTGGCATGTGAGATACTGGATGGGGAAACATTCTCACTGAAATGTAATAGGATCTTATCATTAAAAATGGTGCTAATTTTGTCCCAACCAATCAGATGTTAGCTTTCAAATGGGTAAAAACATCTGATCTGGCTCTACAAGTCTAAAACACTACTAACAGAGCTTAAGTCTACCATTTGATTCTGTGGTACCATAGAACCATGGAGGGCTGTGAGGAATGTTTTTCAAGCTTTATTTAGTATCCAGGCTTCCCTCAGGGGGATTAGGGCCTGAGCTTCAGGCTGTGGAAGCCAATGTTATTGGCAGTCTTTTCTTCTATAGATATTTCACCTGTTGGATAACCAGGAACTTACCTGGAGTAATTCAAAAACAAAATACCAAGATATTTTCTTGCCCAAGAACAATCTTATTGCTCAGCTGAAATGGCTGATGGGAAATCCAAAACCATTCAATATCCTTTTCGATTCAAAATTCAAAATTGCACCCAGGTGGTACTCAAGTACATGAATTATATAAGGTATAATACAATACGCTACCTACAGTGTAATATAAGGATATTACGCCACCGAGGAGTTCCATGACCATATGCTTTTATATAGGGCATGGAACTCCGAAGTGAAATAAGTCCGTATAATACATAAGTGTGATATTTTCTAATGGGAGCTGCAGTGGTATATATCCTTATAAAAATCACTCAGCTATGTCACTAAGTGACTCATTTCTTATATTTCTTATATCCCACTACTCTGCCCATTCCAGTGTTCATGCCTGGACAATGACTGTTTAACTTCACTAACAGAACCTGCTGGAGCTGCTTCCTGTCACTTCATAACCAATGTCTCTCTCCTCCTCCACAAAGATTTGTTTAACCGCATAGATGCTGGGCTGGGATGTTCCTTTCTACTGGGTTTAAGTTAGAGAAGGTAGCTTGGGGATTTAAGGTGGAAATTGGGACAAGGCTAGAATTGAAAATGTGAATGGGGAGAGGGAATCCGATACTTATGTATTATAAGAAATAATGCGCCCCTTCACATTATAATATAAGGACATTACGCCACCTCGGAGTTCCCTGTCCTGTATAAAAGCACTCGGCCTACGGCCTCGTGCTTCTATATGGTCAGGGAACTCCTCAGTGGCGTAATATCCTTATATTACACTGTAAGGGGCGCATTATCCCTTATATATTACACTGTAGGTAGCGTATTATTTCTTATAAAACATAAGGCAAGCCAAAAAAGAAAACCCGACACAGACACGTTCCTATTGAAAAGAGAAAGAAGGACAGAGCATCATCTGTCAACAATAAACAGGGCTTCCTATATAAAGGACCAATACATGGAGGGGGAGAGACAGGGGGAGGGGCAGTGGACATCACTGAGTGACTGTAATATAGATTCTCGCCACTGCACCTTCCCATTGAAAATGTCTAGCCTTATATATTATATACATAACATGATGCTCCATGAAAGATGTATGGAAATACAATATGAACTAATGTTACAGACTATTATGCTTTAATGTAGCAACTAGTTACTAGATTGCACAATATTTAGAGGATTATGCCCAAAATTATAAAATCCCTGGAAAAGAGCTAATTGTGGCTATAACCCTAGGCACAGTACTACTTGTAAAGAGGGAATATTAAAAAGTTCATTCAGTGACCATTCCTTGATACTCAAGACTATTGCTTTTTAGCTTTCCTTTTTCATAGGAGACATCTAGGTATGAAATTGGGTATATCTCTTGTTGCTAGGAGAGTTCTGAAGAAGTATAAATCCTCAATTGCTTGCCTTTAGAATATTGACAGACATCAATAATCATCTTAAAAAATTACTTTAGGTAAATTGATAGGAATTGCTCTCTTGAGAATTTTTGCATTCTATCTCCATTGTTTATTTTGCATAGTTTTGAAGATATTTACAGTGATATGGCAGCAGCATCACCAGGTCCCCTGCACTTCCTGCTCTGAAACCATGTCAGTGGATGACAGTCAATATGCCCTGTGTCTCCTCCTCCCCTTGCAGCCCTCCTCCTCTTGCAAGCCCCCCTGGTCCCTACCACTCATTGACCCCATGGCCATTCCAGCAGCACCTACTCATACAGCACCATGTGGCTCCACCCACTCATGGGTGCCTTAGCCCTGCCCACTCAAGGGTGCCTTAGCCCTGCCCATCCATGGTTGCCGTGGCCCCGCCCACTCACGGGTGCTGTGGGCCACTCAGACCCCTAGGGAAAACTGTGTGAAAACAGCCTTTTCAGGCAGAGTGAGAACAGAGATTTCAGGCAGAACTCTGCCTGAAAAGACTGTTTTCACATAGTGGGAGGATAGGGTTGTAGATTCCCTTACCTTCTCTGCGGGGATATTCACACAGCAGGGAGGGGGAGGGACTTCCTGTCTCCTGTCCTGTCACTGAAGTCTGAGGCAGTGCTCGCCGGCGGCGAGGTGGAGGAGCAGCCTAAGGAAAGTCACATGTCAGCCTCCCACCCATTAACTTTCTGGTCAGTAATTTCTTTATATCTTGGGCTGTGGAGCCTATATAGAGGTGGTTGATGTCTCGTTTTAAAGGTAGGAAACTGGCCTTTCCTTTAAACTCAACTTGTTTGGAGAAGATTACTGGTGGTAAGTTACCTAGATTGATTAAAGTCTTCCAGGACACCTTGTGGTACCACATAAAGGAACTTAGAAGGACTTAAGGTGGCCATACCCACGACCAATAATTGGTAAATTGAGGGAGCTGATCCAATCATGCGGTGTATGGCCGCACGGCCGACCAATCCCCATACCATGTATGTGATACCAATATGATCTGTCGGCACACACGGCTGTGGAATCGCATGTGTATGGCCACCTTTAGGGAGGTTAAGGCTTCAGAAACGAAGGTGGTGGTAGAGGGGAGGAGGCACAGTAGTTGAGGTCTATGAAAGTGTATCCACAATAAAAGGTATGAGATTTTTATCATACTGTAGGACACAGACTAATTATGTTATATGAAGTTTTGTTTATTGAAAAAGCTTATCTTATACATGTCATTAAAGAAAAAATACAGACAATACAAAAGGACACTAAAGGGTCACTATACACTAATCTTGGCGCTCTGCATTCATACCAAAAGTTTTTTTTTGACTGGACATGCCTTTAAATGTATCTCCTACATCAGCCAGCCAAGAAAAAGCAGGTGGGAAAAATGTAACAACTGGTACAGGCTGTTTTTTGTATGTATAACTGGTACAGGCTGAACCTGACGAAAAAAGGAAATAGAAACAAATGTAACTCATCTTTTCCTGGTTACACTGTCACCTTATAAAAGTGAAAGCAGTAAATGGACCTGCTTTAGACCTCACTGTTATAGCACTTTATCATGGGGACTTATTTACATGTTAATTGATTTAAATACAATCCCTAAATTTAGATTGTTGTTTTTTTTGGTCTGGAAAAAAAACCCAACAAAACAATTTGTATAAATATTACATCTATTCATTGTTGTAGGGATACAGTGCTCACTATTTAATAGAATCTACTCTATTTTCCATGGAACTGTTAGGGAGATCAGAGGCAGTGATCCTTATTTCCCCTCCCTCTCAAAGTGGTCATGTGGAGGGGTTGGTACTGGAAAACACCAGAGTAATACTGGATGGTGCTGGACAAAATGTTGCACTGTGCACCTCAGACATGAGGTCCGAATCCTATATAAACTGCACTATATAAAAGCCTAAGGTACTTACAGGGAAATGCACTGCTGGCTACTACGCTATATACTAATAATAAGAAAAAAAGTTTGGAGTGACTATATGATGGGGGTTGTGGGGGCTGCACAAAATACACAATAATGGAAGCTTTTTAATGCCAGCTAATACCCGAATGAATAGTCATGCAAAAGTTTTACATGAATCACAATGCAGATGGAAGTGCTATCGGCCTATTAAATTGGAGGTGTGATTGCCCCCTCACACCATAAGACTGTAATGAAAAAGAAGCAATGGGGCAGTGACCAGTGGCAGTCCTACTAAGCCCGATTAACCCAATGATACACCACCCAGCCTAGGATTATCAAATAGGGATTTGAGGACATTCTTAAAGGACAACCATACTGTAAACATTAACTTTTTAAAAAGGAAAAGTACTTGGGGCAGGTTGGTAGGATTGATTATTCCCACCACCTAATATTGTATTGAGCTACAACAGATACATTTTTCATCTGCCAGGTACAGTAAGTGGCCTGGCCCTTCCTGTTTTAAAGATAGTGCTGAAAAACTCAAGAAGCATGGCAGGAACAGTTTTCTTCATTCCGCAGCTCCTCATAAAGATGATACATGGGTGGTAGAAAGTACCAATCCTACTTCCCTGCCCCAGGTACTTTTAATTATCACTGTTTTTGAAAAACTTTAATTCTCCTTTAATAAAATGTAATTAGTGCAGCTGGACTGATTTGCATTTTTTCAAAGTCAGCCTTGCTGTATACTTTAGGTTATTTTCATACAAACAGTATTTTAGCTTTTTCTTAGCGGATCCTGATATTTAGAGGCAGAAAAACTCTGTGTAGCATTTTGTTAATGGTAACTGTTAAAAAAAACTCCTGGTAAATGCTAAGAAATTGTTACCTAAGAGAAAACATTCCACTTGTGAAACTATAAAGGAGTAAACCTGGCCTAGAGGAGAAAGAAAACGTATAAATCCTGCCCTGGAAAGTGCAAAGATGGCAGACCGCAAAGGACAATTTTAAAACCATATTTCTGAACTGTTATTGGGCTGATGTATGTTTGTTTAATTTTATTTATAAAGCACCAATTGGGTGCGCAGCCCTGTACATTATAAAATACAGAGTATACAACAAGGGGGTAAGTGTATCCATTACACAGATAGATAAAAATTTAATTAAATACAATTTCATACATTGGTTAAGAAAGCATATATATATATAAATTATGCATGACAGTATGTACCATGCACTAGTCACTTTGACTATTTTATTTTATTTTCAAAAGGTATTATTTATTGAAGTCCTTAAAGGAAAATTATACTCTAAAAATTAACTTTTTAAAAATGTAAAGTACCTGGGGCAGGGAGATAGGATTGATTATTCCTACCTCACAATATTGTTTTGTTGAAGAGCTACAGCACTTTCAGTTTTTATTTGCCAGGTTAGTCCTGGGCTATTCCTGTATTAAAGATAGTGCTGAAGCTAGGAGGAAGACTGGCAGAATCAGTTTTCTTTGGGATGGTGCTTCACGCAGAAACAATATTGGGAGGAATTACCAGTCCTATATCCCTGTCCCAAGTACTTTTCATTTAAACTATTTTTTTCTTTTTTAAAAAAACTTTATACACAATATAGTTCTCCTTTAATAGATGATATTGTTAGGGTTAATATGCTGTATTTACAGAACTAGTAATTTGGCCTTTTTCAGATGTGCCAGTAAATTTATTAAGCGCCCCTCCTGTTCACTGGAGAATTTGTAGATACATTTATAAAAACAAATATGTGACTTTATGTAAGGGAGATTTTATATAAATATGAAAATCTATTCCCAAAGGTCTACATACCATATTTGTGGAGCAAACCCAGAAGTTTGATTCAAGAGAATATCATTTTTAATATCATGGCACATTATTCACAATATATTTCTGGTTGCTATGGTGTTCCTTGGCTCCATCACCAGAATTTCCACTCAATTTGTTTTACTGGAAGTCGGACAATTAATTTCCTCATCATATTGTATGCTGACCGTCTGCGGGAAGGGACTATATACTGTAGAAGCCTCAATTCTTAAGGTTTGTCTAGCTAAGACCCTCTCCCCGCAAATCTGTAAATCTGTCCTTTACAATAGACCAACTTACTAAATGGGACCGTATGCCTGAATATGACTGCCAGCTCCAATATAAAAAGAAAGTATTTCTGAAATAGAAACTCTAACAACATGCAGTCAAACTGATTTTCAGTTATTTACAGAGTAGCTGTGCAAAAATGAAATTGAATGTTTTTTAACTTGTTGATTGTTTAGCTATGTACAGTATGCAGCTAAATATTATATAAATGTAAATATTCTAGACAAAGTGTAAATGCAAAGGAAAGGCTATCCTGAGGACTTTTGCTATATCCGTGACCGTTTATGATGTAGAGACATTTACATGTGCTTTCTGGCACAGGAGTGGAGGCAGCCCAAGAGTTATTACATCATTCAAAAAGACTTATCCAGTCAGTTACTTTCGTTCTAATGGTCTTTCCACATTACTGATTTCTCTTGCTATACGTGGATCTGAGTTTATGCAGACATTTTTCTCTGTTGATTAATAAACAAACAGGGAGATACAATATAGCAATTTACCGCTCCTTACCTTCACGCGATCTCGCACTGCAGCAAGTTTTTGCATCACAGGAGCATAGTTTGGTAAGGAGCGTCGACTTTTATCGGTTTTATGGGGAGATTGAATACCCTTTAAGTTTTATGCTACAAGACAGAGCAGAACTTAAATAGTTTTGCATCAGGTACGCTATGCTATTTCCAAAAAGTTTTGGAAACCACAAAGGCCCAGTAAAGTGAGTGTAAAACTCACGTTAACTCGATAATACATTATGTATCATGGGTTTTCCACTGATTTCGCCGGGTATCAATCATACCGAGCATGCTTAATCTCAATGAGCTACGGGAGGGAACATTAGAGCTTCCTGTACTGAAATTTTACCTCTTTTGTAGGAATAACTAGAAAAGAGTATTTACTGTATATACTATCTCATGAGGTTTCTGAGAAAATTTATTTTAGGGTGGATGTGTCTGCTTTGCTGATAATTGTATTGTTAAACACAAAGCTTGTTAAATCACAATCCAGTGTGATTTATAAAGAAGGTTATAACTACATATTCCAGACCTGGGTCATTATTCAGGAGTCGTTACTCAATTGAAGAAGGACCACTAAGTCTTTATCTTGTAGTGCTGGGCTCTTAAATAGATCACACTGGAGCTTTGACGATACTTTAGCTTTATTGTGTTTTCTACAGTATGATGCTATATGAGGTCTGATGCTTTGGTGGGATCAAAGAAGCCTGACCCTGGACACAAGCAGAGGGCGGGGGCTGACTTCTCCTTTCAATACCTGCTGTCTGAAGGTCATTCTATTTTACTGCATTGTTAACCAGAATATTGTTTTAATCAATTAAATTTTAATAAAGAGAAGAGATATCCGTGTTCAGGATGCAGGCTTTAGAGGGAAATATATTTTCTAGCATTAACATGTCTGTCCTTTCTTTGGTAATTAAGGAGGTTATTCAGTATCGCAAAGAAGCATATCTTTCCTTGCCGAGATACCGCAATACAATATGCAATTACATTCATTATTGCATCACGGGATCATGACAAGGGGAGAAACCCTTCTTATAACAGAAGGCATCTTGCAGTCTCATGCTATATGAATAGCATTGCCTACAAAACCTAAGAAACAAGAAGTAATTTCTTACTCCCATGTTCCCCTGAGTAAGGGGCGGAGATATGCAAAATACTCCTTTATGTCTCTTAGCTTATGCACGTGTCCAGAACCGCTGGCTAATAACATGCAATATAGATTATTATATAAAGCCAATCATCTGACCTGCAGACACAACGTGTTTCAATCTTGTTAGATCTCGTCAGTGCAAGATACAGATTCATGTAGGACTTGGGCGTACAGTAGAAAAGGCAGCTAGAAAGCTTAGGGAGAGAGGGGCCAAAAGCCCTTCACTGAGCATAAAAATGGAGAAACGCCTTCTTATAACAGAAGGCATCTTGCAGTCTCATGCTATATGAATAGCATTGCCCACAAAACCTAAGAAACAAGAAGTTATTTCTTACTCCCATGTTCCCCAGAGTAAGGGGCAGAGATATGCAAAATACTCCTTTATGTCCCTTAGCTTATGCATTTGTTCAGAACCGCTGGCTAATAACATGCAATATAGCTTATTATGTAGAGCCAATCATCTGACCTGAAGACACAATGTGTTTCAATCTTGTTAGATCTTGTCAGTGCAAGATACAGATTCATGGCTCTATGGTGTAGGACTTGGGTGTACAGTAGAAAAGGCAGCTAGAAAGCTTAGGGAGCCAAAAGGAGCAAAAAGCCCTTCACTGAGCATAAAAATGGAGCATTGTCCACAAAACCTAAGAAACAAGAAGCAATTTCTTACTCCCATGTTCCCCAGAGTAAGGGGCGGACATATGCAAAAATGTTTTGTGGGCAATGCTATTCATATAGCATGAGACTTCAAGATGCCTTCTGTTATAAGAAGGTGTTTCTCCATTTTTATGCTCAGTGAAGAGTTTGTTGCTCCTTTTGGCCCCTCTCTCCCTAAGCTTTCTAGCTGCCTTTTCTACTGTACGCCCAAGTCCTACACCATAGAGCCATTAATCTGTATCTTGAACTGATGAGATCTAAAAAGATCAAAACACGTTGTATCTGCAGGTTAGATCATTGGCTCTATATAATAAGCTATATTGCATGTTATTAGCCAGTTGTTCTGGACACATGCAAAAGCTAAGGGACATAAAGGAGTATATTGCATATCTCTGCCCCTTACTCTGGGGAACATGGGAGTAAGAAATTACTTCTTGCTTCTTCAGTTTTGTGGGCAATGCTATTCATATAGCATGAGACTGCAAGATGCCTTCTGTTATAAGAAGGTGTTTCTCCATTGTTATGCTCAGTGAAGGGCTTTTTGATCCTTTTGGTCCCTCTCTCCCTAAGCTTTCTAGCTGCCTTGTCTACTGATCATGACAAGGTAAGATGCACATCTTTGCGCTGCTCAAACAGCCCAAGGGTTATTGTATCAAGAGTGCTGCGCTAGTTCCAAAAAACATTTCAAATGGTGAAGCACCTGTAAAATATCTACAAAACCCCTGTTACCCTGATATTACATCGGGTTGTGTGGGTTTTGCAGTTATTTTTACAATATTGAATCTCCCTAATTGACTTGTCAGGATATTTAGGAAGTCTTGTCCATCATTATTAAAATTTCAACCATCTATAAAACTCACTTTTTTCCATTTTGACATTTTGTATTTGTTGGAAAGAAAACCTGGATTTGTTGATGCAACATTGATGTGCTCACCTCCATAAATACTCATTATAATCTTATAATGGCCAAACACTTGGCAGATGTTACAGTTAATTCAATATTTGATCCAACAAACATTGTATCGACTGTAACATCTGCAGGACACCCAATTCTTACCTTGTTGCAGACTGCACAACCCCCTATGGACACCACAGAATCAAGCTTGTTTCCTTATTGCTAAGATTTCAACTCCATGCAGTAGATTGAAGTTTTGATTATATAAACATAGTTTATTGCTATAGATATTGAGTCCATTCTGGCTCTACATGTCAGTTCTATTTTGAAAGGGAAGGATTCTTTGAATGAATTATTAAATATGTGTTAGAAAACATTCAATTGAAAACAATGACTTTGAGTCTAAATAGATTGGATCTATATATACACCATTTTATTTGGACATGCTAACTGCAATTATTACTGGATTCCAAAGAAAATCTCTAACTGTATATGAATGTAATGCATGGCAGCTTTGTCACTCATTCTAGAGGTAATGCAGTAAAGTCTGGAAAGCCAAAACATAGGTTTCTGTTCTGTTATTTCAAACATTCCTTTGTGTGTTCCAGCATGCCTTTTGCTTACTCTGGTGATAAGTCTATTATCTGCATTTTACTAGAATATTTATTTAAATACCAGTACCTCTATTCTGTTACACTGATTGCATAGCAGGAATCCAATGTTTCTGAGCACCACTAAGTCAGGTAAGTTTCACCTTTTTGTCTTTGGTGTATTTTTTCATTGATCCTGTGCCAAATAACACTAATTTCAATCAAACTTTTTTTGTTTATTTCAGGTCTCGGAATTGCTGATATTCCTTCAATTTCCAAGCGGTATTCCAGTTTTATGCATTTCATTTTATTAAACCTATTTGTTAGTTTTACTAATTATGGCTCTAAAATGTAGGTTGTATTTCATTTCTTGTCTACAAATGCATGGTAGACAACACATCAGCAGGATCATGTATTGTATTGTATATATAGTATAGTATTGTATATATAGTATAGTATTGTATATATAGTATAGTATGTAATCCTGATGCTGATGTAGATTTCCAATCCTGTTGATCAGTGTTACATACTGTCCATTGGGGGTTACCATTTTCATATTTTTTGACCATTGTTTCCTTGTAAGCACTGTTTGTTGCACACACTCGAGACACTGAATGAATGATATAAGTATCATTCCTCTTCATTGGTGGTAGGAAAAGAAGGGTTATGTACTTCTTCAGCCATGGTCCATGCTGGCCCAAATGAGAATGTGTGTGAGTAAAACTTTCTTCATTGGTTACCTTTTGAGGGGAGGGGCCACTGCATTAGGATCAGGAAGACGAGAGTGGGGCTGATATTACAACGCAAAAAGCCAAGGTTAGAGGGCTATCTATGCTGCTAAGATGTTGTGAGGGATTTTTATTTCCTTTCTTTAGTTTAGTTTTTTTGGTAAATCACCTACCCTATAATTAGCTAAGATATACAAAAGATTTGATTAACATGCTATTTTACAATGGTCCCTAAAGCCAGGTACACATCTTAATTCATTGTCCCGACTGACCGTTTGACACTTCTGAGAGGTCGGCCAGGACAAAGGACAGTCAGTCTCCGCAAAAGTTGCAGCAGTTGTCATTTCGGGCATGTGGTCGCGTCCGTGGTTTTTGGATGCGACCGATGTCCGACCCTTAATTCGGCATGCAATGTTTTTGGCCTGATCAACTGTACTATTGGTTGATCAGGCCAAAAAATAGCATGGTGTGTACACAGCCTAAGGTAGGTTCATTTATTACAACTGAAGGATGTGCAGTATGATAAACCAAAGAAGAGAAAAATGTGGATCAGAAGGAACCACGTCATAGTATGGATCTTTGCTGTCTTTGAGATGCAGTGACTTTAGGATGTTACATTTATCTCTAAAAAAACATTTCTAGATTAAAGGGCAAGTCCAGTCCTAAAATGAAAACTTATATACAGGTAAATTACCCTCCAAAACCCTAAACGGTAATAGTTTGAAATCTGAAATATATAGGTCAAACTGAAATCCTGCACAATGTCCTGTTTCCCCTGTTTCTGCTTCCTGGTTCTTCCAGTTAGCAACTGTCAGTTATGGATTTGACAGTTGACATCACAGCCAATGACTGAATGTTAATCCCCTATCTGCCTCTTCTGTGCATGCCCAGGATCAGTCCAGGCTCAGTACAGGTTTCTAAATTGCTCAGTTTCCACAAGGCATCCAGAAGCATAGCAGGCATACAGTAATGAATTCATAGGACAAACTATGATATATCAACACATTTTAAGGAGGTCATTTTTTCTTATTATGAGGGTGGAGTTGTCCTTTAATATAATTTATGGACTTTACTTCACCTTTAAATTACTAACATACTAATAGATAATCAGCTGAATCCCAGACAAAGCACAAAAAAACAGACAAACTGCTGGAAATGTGTAGCATAAGAATAAGAAGAAAATGGAGCAGTGTTCAAATAGGAAAAAGAACGTGCAAAAGAAACAACTAGAAGACACAGGAAGAAAGAGATAAATACAAAGATAAAAAAATGATAAAAGTTAAAATAAAAAAAAAGGAACATAGGAATTATCAGAAGAATTATGGGATAGTAACTCTGTATTTACATTCTTATTGTGCAGTAAACTTGCCTCAAATATCAAAATGCACACAAACACCTCATCATTGAAGTCTTGTTCTTCTATTGGATTGTAGCCACCTGTCCTGTGTTTCTTTATTTGATCCTGGCCCTTTGCCTTGGTTGCTGACAGATTAGCTCTGTGGTCCATAGTTCCCAGAAGGTCTTAGCTAGGGGAACAGTTGTGGTGGTGAGATGTAGAGGGGATTATAATCCATGACTCTGAGCTGTAAGGCATCTCCATGAACCACCAAGCCACTATTAACACATTATTGATTATAGCACTTTTTTTTGTTACATTTAGTTAGTTTAAAAAGTATTCAGAAATGCAATTTAAATTGATCAGAGATAGATCAATCTAGAGATAGATTTTTGTAGGGTTTTAGGCCTTTCTCAGGAAGCCTAGTGGCATAAGGCAAATATCAATGCAGTAAACATAAATAATTGGAAAAGCAAATTATGGGCAATATACTTTACCAGAGGTGTGGCCTGGCTTCCCAAAGTTTTATTACTTATTCCCAAGGGATCTACTGTAAAAGCAAGGGGGGAAAGGAAATTGGAACGAACAGTACATATCTAATAGAATAGGAATGTTGGAAACCTGCCCAGTGTCAGTACTCAGAGAGGGGAAGGAGACAGAGTCACATTTCTAAAACTGTTTACTTCTGTTACCATGGGAAAGATATATATGTAGCTATTACTATTATCAAGCCTATTCTGGTTTACTTTTTGAAGCACCTTCACAAGTACTTCATAAAGACATTTTGCCATGATTAAGGTAAAGGCCAACAACGGACTTAAAATTCTCAAAGTACTGTCCTGATGAATTCTGCAAATAGTTTTGTTTTTTGACTGCAAGGTCTTATAGCGCACATTTTGACTCATCCTTCATAGCTCAGGATCAATTCAGTGCAGTGGTAAATAGTTGTTTTAGAGGTTGTGTGCTAAAACCACACAAACTTACTCCTCTAATAAAGCCAGATCAAAAAAACATGTATTGGCATATATGGCTGACCACTGACTAAACCAAATTTTACCTTCCATTTCATTAACCCTAATTTGTAATATAACATCACATCCATCACAGATAAACCATGACCTGGATGAATAAAAACCTTCACAAGCACATTACATCCATAGTCACTAACCATTCTGGAATCTGCAGCGCAGTCCCAGCTTTTAAACTTTTTTTTTTAAACACACTGTTCAAATCAACACCTGCCTCTTGATTGCATTCATCTGAGAGCAGTCCTAATAAGCGCTGATTATCTGTTTAATTTCCAGTGTCACAGGTTTTAAAACTCACAGCACACACAGACACTCACACGAATAGAGCCTTGAGCAGCTTTTCAAGACAAATTTAAAGTTTATACTTTCCCTTTCTAGTTTACATTGAATTTGTGCAGATTAAAGGGCAAGTGAAATGAAAACTTACATACAGGTAAATCACCCCCCAAAACCCTAAATGGTAATAGTTTGAAATCTGAAATCTATAAATCTAACCTGAAATCCTGCACAATGTCCTGTTTGCCCTGTTTCTGCTTCCTGGTTCTTCCAGTTAGCAACTGTCAGTTATGGATTTCACAGTTGACATCACAGCAAATGACTGATTGTTAATCCCCTATCTGCCTCTTCTGAGCATGCCCAGGCTCAGTACAGGTCACTAAATTGCTCAGTTTCAATGAGGCATCCAGATGCATTGCAGCTATACAGTAATGAATTCAGAAGACAAGCGAAAACAGGAGCAGAGAGGCTGTCAGGTAATTGGTTGTCGCGCCTTAACTGACAGCCGCGACCAGGAAGTAGAGCATATGTCAGCCGCAGAGGAGCGGCGTGGGATCTTGTTACGTAAGTCACTTCAGGAGCATCTATGGCATTTCTGTATAATGCGAAACTGGGGTTTGGGGAGGGGGTGCTCTGCATTTATATGAAAAGGTTTTTTTTGCCTGGACATGCCCTTTAATACTAGTCATTTACCATGCAATGTTTAAAGTGAATCATTTAAAATCAAGGGAAATCAGTCTCCACCAGGGGGGAAAGCAGTTGATGTGAGCCTTATATGAGTAGCCAATTGTTTATGCATAACAAAAATGTCTGCATTCGAGCTGTCACACAGTGATTCCTTTGAGCATTGTATATGTTCAGTTGGATGGAGTCAATTTGTCTCTGCAACAGGAGGTGCTGCACTGTGCTGTTACATAGCAAGGCGGGATATTATCAAATTAGCATATAAATAATGTTACAGTATGTGTATGTGTAAAAAAGTTGTTGCTGTTGGAGTACTGATCTTGCCTTTATGTTACCAAAGCAATAGTATGGTGTCTCTTAAATGGTCTGTGTCTTTAATGCCAGCTATTTGAGTAATGTTTCGGTGTTTAAAGGGCATACTGTATTTATCCCTTAAGTCGAAAATGATGTTCAGATAAATCACCCTCCAAAACCACAATAGTTTAAAAATTGACATATGTTGAATTATACAGTGAAATGTTACTCTCCCTTTTGCCTCTCAAAAGGTTTTGGCCTTCTCTCTAAGCTTCCACATGCTTAGCTAGGGGAATAGCATTCAGTCATTGGCTGTAACATTAATTGTCACATCAATCTCTGACAGCTGCTAACTGGAAGACCCAGGAAACAGTAAAGCTGGGTACGCACGTTAGTGATAAAGGGATGATCCTGTCGGTACCAACAAGATTGGCCCCTTATCTCTAATGTGTGTCTGGCCATAATGAGTGTTTCCGATGCTGGCAAACGTTCGGTTTTGGCATCAGAGCCACTCGTTACAAATGGAAATTTTCCCTTGGTCATGGTTGGCCCCCTGTACTTAGTATAGGGAGTCGCCCGCAAATGTTAGTGTGTACGGCAGTCACAATCTCCATATACTTTATATAGGGAGAACACTCGTGACTGCCTGTAGTCTCATCTTTTAAAGATTGGTACAGGGTGTAACGAGCTTAGAGTGGTAACAGAACATCAGACATTATTTCAGTGTAGACTTACATCCCTCAGCTTTCTAACTATTGTAGTTTTGAGGTTTAAGGGTAATTTACCTACAGGTGTATGTATATTATATATATATATATATATATATATATATATTATATATCAAATACAAGAATATGCGCTCAAACCTTTATTTTAAATTACTTTCAGATGCGGTGAAGGAGTCCCGGCAATTAATCATTACAACACGAAGTCTCCAGCACTCAACATACTATAAGCATAATTAATTAGATATCACGAACAAGTATGCAAGCAACGAGGGTGATTACCTGCACTAAAGTTAAATGGATACGTTTAGTTACATAGTTTGTACAAACTTGCGTCAGCTGATGCGCCACTTCAAGGCAGTATCCCAGCATCAGTCCTAACCTAATGAGTAAAGTTCAATCCCTGGGGGAACAAGACAACCTGCTTCTCTCTTTATTTAGTATGACCTATACCAAGGAATCATGGGAGCTTACGAGCTTCTAAACCTTCTAACCTAAAAAAAGGTTTAGAAGCTCTGTAAGCTCCCATGATTCCTTGGTATAGGTCATACTAAATAAAGAGAAAGCAGGTTATGGTCTTGTTCCCCAGGGATTGAACTTTACTCATTAGGTTAGGACTGATGCTGGGATACTGCCTTGAAGTGGCGCATCAGCTGACGCAAGTTTGTACAAACTATGTAACAAACGTATCCATTTTAACTTTAGTGCAGGTAATCACCCTTCGTTGCTTGCATACTTGTTCGTGATATCTAATTAATTTATGCTTATATGTATAGTTGATGCTGGAGACTTCTGTGTAATGTATTAATTGCCGGTACTCCTTTGCACCGCATCTGAAAGTAATTTAAAATAAAGGTTTGAGCTGCATATTCTTGTATTTGTAGATAATAAAGGGCAATACGGCTAAGCTCGATTTTATATGCTTTGCTCCCTGGGTAAATTTATTCCCCCGCCCCTTTAAGGCAGTCCAGATATAAAGAAGGTTTAGAAGCTCTGTAAGCTCCCATGATTCCTTGGTATAGGTCATACTAAATAAAGAGAGAAGCAGGTATGGTCTTGTTCCCCCAGGGATTGAACTTTACTCATTAGGTTAGGACTGATGCTGGGATACTGCCTTGAAGTGGCGCATCAGCTGACGCAAGTTTGTACAAACTATGTAACTAAACGTATCCATTTTAACTTTAGTGCAGGTAATCACCCTTCGTTGCTTGCATACTTGTTCGTGATATCTAATTAATTTATGCTTATATGTATAGTTGAGTGCTGGAGACTTCTGTGTAATGTATATATATATATATATACGTATTATATGTAATTTCATTTTGATTTCATGTAATAATGTATCTAAACAGGTGTATAACTGACACACACCCCTCGCTTTTTAAACAGCTGATCATGGATCATCTTTGGAGGGGATTGTGGACCCTCTTACCTCCCACCGCGAATCCGTGGGCCCTACATAACTGTATCTACATTACATTTACATATTTACATATTTTATTCCATTAATTATATTTATTATTGTTTCACTGCTTCTCTCCATTAAGAATTTGTCAATAGTAGAAGAGCTGTCACGTTGATTCACAACTAAAGATGAAAACAGATAAGGGGAAATATTGTACAAAGCAATGTGGAGCAGTAGGTTTAGGTTACAACTATATATTTTAGAATGGAAAGGTGTTCCTTTGGTCTACTTACAACCAATCACTTCACAAATGTCCCGCAACAGCTCTTATTTCTCAGGTTACATCTCAACCACTGTGGTCATCCTTTGGCTCCCTATGCGGTGTCAGTGGGGACTGCCAAAGCATGTTTTATTTGGCAAAAGGCCAAATGCTAAATTTAAAATATTACAAAGGAATTTACATTATTTAAACATTAAGAAATACCCATGTTTACCTGTGAGCTGTTAAGTACTGAAAGACTAATTTCAGGCTGGCAAGGCACAGAAGGCCACTGGTACAGATTATCTGAACAATTACTCAGTTACGCTACATAGAACAACACAGATGTCCTAGGAAATATTGTTTCATGTCAAAAATATGCAGACCACATTGAATGCCGGTATTCACAAGTCAACAACGTCTAATAAACACATATTGGTAGAGCTTTGGTTAGAAAGGAATAAGAATTAAACTAGACTGATAAAACTGTGAAAACAAACTGTTGCATTATATTAGCGTGGTGCTGATTTATTATTGAGTATGTAGAGTTTGTATTAAGGCTCATCGTACAGCTGGTATTGCAATTGTATTTGTATCCTAAACGTTCAGTGCTAAGACCCTGCAGCCAAAACGATTCATTGACAAGATGAGAAATGACAGAGGTAAATTTACTGGTGATACTGGTCTAGGGCTACAATCAAGCAGGTGAAACAAACATGGGGAGTTACAGAGAAGATCAGAGTTTGCAGAGCATCCAACTTGGAAGATGCAGAAAGCACAGCTATTAAGGCGAGAAATCCTTTTAATGTGTTTTAACTACTAAACTTTGTGCCCTCTGCACCTTGAATTAAATACCCCCCCAGCAAACTGAAGGGCTCTGATATATCTGTTGTATTCAATTAGATCAACTGGACTTGAAGTCATCTGACTGGCTTTCTCAATTCAGAATGACTTGTACAAGAATCTGTGGCAATTATGTACCCTGGAAAATCCCAATTAGCATATCACAGCCAGGTGTTAAGGGTGTGATTGGATAGTGGCTAAGAGGTGTTATAGGAACGCCCAGGGTAAGGTGTCAAAACAGCACTGTACATGGCAGACAGTTGGTGTCAAACCCCCCACCTCTATTTAGGCTTGGTTTCTTTATTTTCACATAAATGGCCTTCTTGACACCTCTCTTGAACCAGTCATGTTCCTTTGCCAATATGTTAACATTACAAACTTCGAAGGTCTCTGATCTTTTTCTTTTATTTTAAATTGATTACAGATAGGGGGTGAACTGTTTCAGATGGCAATTCTCCTTCTATGATTTATTTTTATAGATCCGAATTCCTGTATGACCATAGCACAAATTTAATATTGCATTTGTCAATCACAGTAAATGCAAATTTGACTTCATGTTTTATGTGATTTTATGCTAGCTGTATTCAGGTGGAAAATAACTGTGAAATTCAATCTTTTGCAGTGGTTTATTGTAGCAAATGATCTAAATCTCCAAACTCATTCCCATTGTACTCTGAAGTCCCAAACTGATAAAATATAATGATCTTCATGCCCAGTGCTTACTATGTAAGTAAAACTCAAACATGGAATTAACCGAGAGCTGCAATTGAGATATTAAATTGCTCGCACAGGGAAACAAAACCGTCTGTCTGTAAATTGACCTTTAGTTGATATGAATTTCCTCCTATGCTGACTGGTCTCATTAATGACTGCCAAATGGCACATAAATTAGAAATTTATCTCTAAAATGCTGCAAAGAAATTCCTTTTGTGACACTTGGTTTGTGCTTTTCATTTCCATTAAACAAGTTAGTGTTAAGTAAAAGCCTACAGTCCTGGATCACATTTCTGGCTGCAGCCTGTGAGAAATTACATTGGAGATTATGTTTAAACTTTCTGCTTTGAGTAGCTTGATAGACATCCCCTGACCCTCTGATCGTCAGGGGGCAGAGCATGCTCACTCTGCAGGCAGAACTGGTCACATGGCTACAAGCTCCTGAAAGCAGGAAGTGTTTAGGAAGCTATATTGCGAAACCTTTACAGTTTTACCTAGAGATTAGTTTTGGTTGGTTCGACACCAACTGTCTGCCATGTACAATGCTGTTTTGACACCTTACTCTGGGAGTTCCTATAACACCTCTTAGCCACTATCTAATCACGCCCTTAACACTTGGCTGTGATATGCTAATTGGGATTTTCCAGGGTACATAATTGCCAAAGATTCTTGTACAAGTCATTCTGAATTGAGAAAGCCAGTTGGATGACTAGCGAAATGTCTTCAAGAACTAAACTTCAAGTCCAGTTGATCTAATTGAATACAACAGACATATAAATCCTTTCTGTCTCTGTATGCCTAGTGTATGTAAGGACAGTGATCAGTACTGTGGGCAGTAGCTGTAGTAATGGGATTAATGTTACAGGTATAATCCTCATTATAGTATAAGCAATATTACCATATTAATCCTTGGTCCTTCTTATGATAGAAGGGCATTTAACCCTCACTTGTTCATAGACCACAGTTGCCCTTTAAGCTTTAAAGTGAATAAAGTTGGGTTCTTTTCTTCTGTCCACAACATTTGTATTGACTGTGTCTAATTTTTACCTAAAATGATCTTTTAAATTTATTAAGGGATATATTTAATAAGAAGTGAAAAAATTAGCCAGTGTTCTTAAAGTACAGCTACCACCAAATCAGATGTTGTTAAAGGGTAACTGTGGTCTCGAATTCTTCCAAACTAGTAAGGATTATATAAAAAGCCTCCCATCATACCTTCAAAATAAAACCTAAATCACATCTCTAGATAAAATTTGTGAGAAGTTATTGCTGCTGGAAAGGTTTAGCAATATTACTTCCTGCTTTAACACTTCCTGTTTTCAACCATGTGACCAGCTTGTAGTCATGTGACCAGCCTCTGCCTGCATTAATAGGCTCCCCTTCTCAACTGTCAATTTTTTCCCCAGGTACTTCCTGATTTTTCCAGCATTATGTCTTAACTGAGCATGCTTCTCCTGGGGCGGATGGGCGGGGGAGAGGTCAAGTGATGGTCAATTGACCATTCACCCCAATGTAATTTCTCACAGACTCCAGCCAGAGATGTGATTGTGAGCTTATTTTAAAGGAAATACTGAAGGCTTTTATTTAACCCTAATTTATTTTGGGACTACCGTTGCCCTTTAAATGTAGCAGACCAGTTAAAAGGTATCATCTGATTGAGGCTAATTAACAGCCTGAGCACATTTTTGCTCCTCTTATTAAATAAGCCTGCAAATGTCAGATTTGTATATTATATCTCTGATTGAACAACTGAGGTTATGAATCTGAGTTTGTACAATATTTTCTGTTGCACAAAAATGTCTAAATATTCTCTGTACAAAAGTGAATATCCTTCCTCGTATAGAAGTATAAAGTTCTGTTCAGACACACTGTCCCGGAAGGCTTATTGCTGCTTTTATGAATGCTCTGATTTATACTGTATGTGCAGGACAAAGTTGTTTTATTTGCTAAATTTGTTCCTCTTGCCTTCTAGTTTCATGTTCATCTGCAAGGATTGCCTTGTTTAGAGAGGAGCCTAATTCTAAAGAAAATACTCCGAAGTGTCCATCATTATGTAACGGCCATCTGTCCTAAATCCATAATAAAACTATACATTATAGTTACCATAGGAAGAAATTTGGCAAGCTGCCAAATTTATCATTGTACCTTTATCTGATTTTCTGGTTATCATACAGATACCTGTATCTGATTTCTATGCACTTGAGGTAAATCATTTAGGGATTGTTTCTACATGGGCCCATTTGAACCCTATCAAATGCTTACGTTACACACTTTTCAAGCATCTTGAGCTGTTTCCACATATGCATCACCTCACACTAATTACAAACCTGCCACTGGCATGCCACATTCTTCTGCAACACAGATAACTGACATGCCTGATGTCTACACTAGGTTGTCTGGCATCAAGAAAATGCACCTTATAATTTTAAGAGAACCAAAGCAATCATTTAACCTTTCTTCACATTTTAAACAAAAGTAAATTATAAATAGAAGACAAGAATAATATAATGCATATACTGTGTATATAGACAATAGATTGTTCTCAGTATTTTTGACTGCTATTTAAAATAGAGCCTGAAATCAGCAATGGGCTCATAATGTGTGGAATTAAAAACACTGGACAGTGACGATATTTTTTGCTGTAGTAGAAAAAATTCCACTAGTGGTATTTTCTGATGTCGATATAGGATCGATATTGGTAATTACCATCACGGGTGCCTTTTAAAGGGCAAGTCCAGCCTTAAAATGAAAACTTACATACAGGTAAATCACCCCCCAAAACCCTAAACGGTAATAGTTTGAAATCTGAAATATATTCGTCTAACCTGAAATCCTGCACAATGTCCTGTTGCCCCTGTTTCTGCTTCCTGGTTCTTCCAGTTAGCAACTGTCAGTTATGGATTTGACGGTTGACATTACAGCCAATGACTGAATGTTAATCCACTGTCTGCCTCTTCTGAGCATGCCCATGCTCAGTACAGGTTTCTAAATTGCTCAGTTTCTATGAGGCATCCAGAAGCATAGCAGGTATATAGTAATGAATTCATAGGACAAACTATGATATATCAACATATTTTAAAGAGGCCATTCTTTCTAAAAGATGTTCTTATGAGGGTGGAGTTGTCCTTTAAAATGTTCTAGTTAATTAAAAGCTCCTTTTCCCGATATTATTCTAATTTATTCATTGTTACTTTATTTTATTTCTTCTTACAATGTCAGTCTAATACTTACTGATTCATGCAACTAATTTACATAACTGACTCTCAAACTCTAATCAATAAGCAGATCCTTAGATTTCTACGATATAAAGCATTAGCTTTTCAGAAGAGGTTTTTTCCCTTTCCTTTTAATTTGTTAATGGCCTTGATTTATTTGAGTGATCATCGCATGGTGTTGTTTAAGTATTTGGCTTCAATGTGTGTAATGAAGTAATCATGTGACTCTATGAGAAAATACATCTGTTCTTTTGTGTATTATATTGCTTTCCCTCCCAGATGTCTTTTTGTGTGTATTTCTAGAATGTCATTCTTTATAAGCAAACCCACGTTCATCTGAATGCCTGTAACCCTTAGCTAGTTGCAAATTAGATTCCTTAAGGCCGACTATTTTGGGGGCTCTAGGAACTCTATTATCCCTCTGAATAGGATTACTTTATATAGTAGAACACAAATCACTGTTCTAGGTTTGTGTAAGAACATTATGTGGGACACCACAAGTGCAAAAATGATCCTTCTGACAGCTCTAGAGTGTTAATCCCAAAAAAATGCTCCGATTGTTACTTACAGAGCCTTCTCTCCCGCGGCGTATTCGATGACGTCAGCCGCGTCTGTGATTGGTCGCGTCTTAGCCAATCACAGACGCGGATGGTGGACCGGCCTCTGCTTACAACTTCTGCAAGCAGGGAGCTGGATAGGAGACGTTGCGGGAGAGAGTAAGTAAAGATCTGGGCATATTTTAAGTTATATTATGGCGGTTGGGGGTGGGCAGCTGCTACCTATCTTATATAAAAAGTTCATTTCCAGGGTGGACATGCCCTTTAAGCAGCATCCTTGTTTTAATATTGCCTAATTCGCTCACATGTTGCACCCATTTGTGATTGGATAGTATAGAGACCGCCCCATAACCAATAATTTGGCCACAAGCTTATGTGTCAACTCTGTAGGTGAGACCAACTGATGTACGTGCAATGGAGACCAGCAGGAAACATATTGTTTACAGCATACACTGTATCTGCAAATGTTAATGCATAGTTACCCTTTACCTGTTGATAAAACAAAGAAGGAAAGATTAATATTGGCCATACACATAGCAATCTTATTGGTGGATACACATCATTTAGCCAATATCTGATTGACAAATTTGGCCCGTTTTCATAATAGGACATGGTGAAACTATGCTATGTGTATGGCCACCTCTAGCTTCAAGCTGTGAGCTCTAGGATGTCAAACTTTACTTTTCTTACTTTTTTTCTTATAAAAACACAACTGTTCCACATTACATGTTAACATGGAGCTTAAATGTGCAAATAATTGTTTTTAATAGTACCTTGTTACTTAAAGACATACACACAGTCTAAAGGATCTGCTCTCCAACTGTATTGTTAGAGCCAAATTTCCTCTCACTTTATACTACAAATTAAAGCAAGAAAGAGAACATTGCTACTCATCAGTCAATGTAATCACCAGATTACATTAGCCAATAACCCATTATAGTCAGAGATGGATTCCAATGTCTCTTCCAAATTGTCAAAACAAGGCAAGGGTATCCTTACAGGGCAGCAGAGAAATTTCTATTACAATAAATACAGTAGATACCAACTCAAGATTGCATTGGCCCTACTTGTGTGTTACACCCCATCTAGATGTTTCAGCTTGTGTTTTGTGATCTGGGCATGTTTTGGATTGGTGTTGGCAGTCCAGGCCTATTGGGTTTCTGATCCTTTATTGGACTATATGTGTTCACCATTTTTTTTGGTACACATACACATGAAAAGGCATTGTAAAATAACTCTTTTTCTCATATTTATTTTGTTTTTTCATTTGATTTCTACTAACAATCAGTTACATCACCCCTACCAAAGGGAAGGAATTGGCATAAAGTGGCCATGCAACTGAGCACTTCCTGTGTTTATGAAAAACAAAAATAATCACAACTTTGGTGACCGAATGGCTAATCTATTTGGGATTTGCAGCTCACCATAGAGTGCTTTAAGGTATTAATTCATTTTGCTAATGCACATTCATTTTCAGGAAAGAAATGGATATTTTAAGAGCATGTTTACATAGTCATTTTCTTTTTGTGTTGTTTTTAGAGAAAACATTGAATACATTTTCAACAGAATTTATACAGGGCCATAAATTTATTTTGAAAAAAAAAAGAGCAACATTTTTTGTATATAGACTATTGAGTTGTGGAATAATTGAATTTCATTTACTCTAACTGCTGAAATAAAAACATATATAACTTGATGTAACATTGTAAATATTTTACTATTCTGTTTTATTGGATAGAAGTCATAAAAACCTAGTGCTTGACATGGGAAAATATTTAAGAATACTTAGAAGATTTTTACCCAGCATCTTACAGAATGTAACCACTAGGTGGCAGGATTGTCAATGAAAAGAAAACATTCACAGTCATGAAAATGAATTTTACTATCCTTTTACGTTCTTTTGAAAAATTACAAAAAAAAATATTTCACAAAAATATTTTTTTTAAAAAAAGAAAATATTATTTTAAAAGTAAATTAATTCATATTTAGTCCTGCGGTTGATATGTCATTGACAACAAATTTCCTTACAGAATATTCTGGCCCTCTTGCCTATGTGGTGGTTTTGGATTGCAGTGGTATTTAAAAGGGGGAAAAAATTACAAAAATGCCTGTGTCATGAAATGGTGTAAAGCTCATACTTCTACACTTCTAAATACCCAATAGTTCAAGAATAGTACAAAACTTTTTTTTATCTGCAACAATATATACACCTCTATGTAAGGAAAATGTATATTACTGTATATAGTTTATATATATATATATATATATACACAGTATAATGTATATAGTTACCTCACTTTAAAAACCTGCTGGCACATTGGGGTGTGTGGGGCATTTGTTTATTCAGGCCAGTTGTGTGGTATAATAGACATATCCTAATAATGCCTTCTTTGTGGTCAATGGTCATATAACAGATAATATTAAGAGGTACATCAATTAAGCTTTAAAGGAGAACTAAAGAGCATATAAAGTTTTTATTTTTTTATTTTTTAAAAACAGTTACAATGAAAAGTACCTGGGGGAGGTAGAGAAGATCAATAATTCATACTTCCCAAAATAGTTTCTGTGGCAGATGAAAACTGGACATGTTTGTGCTCCACAATGATATTGGGAGGTAGAAAAAGTCTATCAGGGTTATTCAATTAGAGTTCTTTTTTTGCCCCAACCAGTCAGATCTGATTTAACATTTGAAAGCTAACATCTGATTGGTTGGGGCAAAATTAGCACCATTTTAAACGATAAGAACTTTTATTGAATAACCCTGTATATCTGGAAGTATTTGTTTTAGTGAAAACCCCCCAGATAAATCCTATTAAAACTTATTCCACCTTTATTGCAAATTTACAGGGAGATTCAATAAAAGTTCTTATCGTTTAAATGATGCTAATTTTGCCCCAACCAATCAAAACTTATTTAACATTTGAAAGCTAACATCTGATTGGTTGGGGCAAAATTAGCATCATTTTAAACGATAGGAACTTTTATTGAATTACCCTGCTTGTATCTATACAAAGAAGTCAAATGGGTTTAGTGAAAAAAGAGAAAAACAAATCAGGCCCAACCATACCTAGTTTCATTTGTGTGCACTTCCCTTTAATAATTGATAATTAAGGATGTGGCCGCTTATAGAAAAAATGCAATCACATTCAATTTTAACTGAAATAGTAGCTAACAATCTCCTGATATCAAGTGGCTCTGATTTCACCTGCTGACAAATGAACCACCTGACATTCGAGCAATGTTTCAACAACCGATGGATCATTTTGTGACCGTAATTACAATCATAAACATTATCCGGCCAGGAAACGGCACAGGAACATTGATGGGTAAAACGGCTGCTCCACTTGATATTATAATCAATTCAACATTCATCTCGGATCGAAAGTCGAATCAGTTAGTGTATGGCTATACTCTAAAAGCATACCCTTTAACATTACCCCTTTAATAGGGGTAATGTTGGTCAATCGGTGTGCATGCGATCTGCAAAAAAAATGGTGATCGCAGCATACCTAGTATGTCCAGACCAATTCGCCAGCACTAGCATGCACTTTTTGGCTGTCATGTAGATCTGACTACTTAACCAGATATCAATAATGGTAATGAGTGTGTTCTCCCAGGGCTTAATATATTCATAGTACTACAAGATTTCGAAGAGCCTGGAAGTTATAGTAGCAAGGTGTAGATAGGTCACATCTGTCCTAGATCAAATGAGGTAGGCTTAATTGGATTAATTTATCTCCTAAAGTTTGATGGAAATGTAAGGTATAAAATCAAGGTTCAAAATAGGAATGGCAACCTGTAGGGCCATGATGGGAACTTTCAGCTCCTCCCAAAGTCTGCCCTCCCTGTATTAACATATGCGCCCCTATGTCAGAGATGGGAGAGTGTCATTGACACTGGGGGGGAAAAGTCAAAAGGCAGTCAGTTACTGCATGAATACAGTGTCCCTTTAAAGGCGGTGGTTTAAATCAGGTCTTATATAAAGAAAGGTGCAAATGTACAAAGATTTGATGGCTGAAATCATTTCAAAGGAACTCACCTGGAAGAGTGATCAAGCTGTAGCTACTCATCTTTTTTAGGATATATGTTGGGTATGGTACGTTTGATTATCCCATATATCTACAATGTATATAATTATGACCAGTGCTTGTGAAGGTTCTTATTCATCCAGATTCTCAATTCAGTATTAATAATAGAGAAAAAGGGCAGTCTTATAACTAGAGAACTAAACTTCATGGCGATGCCTGCTTCGCCATGCATCACAGCCCGAAAAGGTCATACATGTTTGACAAAATGTAGTCACAAATACAAGAAACTTATTTATAAGTTAACAATACAGAACTTTTCATCTTGTACTCACAGGTATTTGCTTTAAAAATCCTTAAACACAACGGCCATCTAAAACAGTAATTAACAATTTCATTTTTTTCTCCTTTCTAAATAAAAATAAATCTTTTTGCACATTTTTAAAAAAATTAATGTTGGAAATTGCAGTTGGCGTTAATATCTACCAGGCCATAAGTGGTGTCAGTGTTTCCCGATGATAGGTATATGTATCAAATTGAAATCATAACAATTTCCAAGTTAATAAAACGTCCAGAATGCAGGTTTAGGAGAATGAACGCGCTTGTGGTTTCAGACTTGCAGGTGTCGTATAACATTGTGCAGGCAGCAAAGACAATGGGACTGAAAAAAGAATTTGGGGAATAATCTGGACATCGGAAAGGCAGAAAGGGATTTCATTCATTTTCATTTTCATTCATTTTCATTGGTTTTTGCATTTAGCTTGTGAAATGCTGTAAAAGTCTTTTTAAAGACATACAGGGTTATTCAATAAAAGTTCTTATCGTTTAAAATGGTGCTAATTTTGCCACAACCAATCAAATGTTAGCTTTCAAATGTTAAATAAGATCTGATTGGTTGGGGCAAAATTAGCACCATTTTAAACCATAAGAACTTTTATTGAATCTCCCTGTATGTGTTCCTAAGAGCTTCCATGTGTAAACATGGTAAATTCTCAGAAGTCTTTGTTCCTAATTCATTTTCTAAACACAGAGTAATCTCTGCAGGCTCTATGGTATATAAGAGATATTAGCGATAATGAACATTTAAGAGGGAAATGAGTTAAAATGGAATGAGTGAGAAAGGTTTCTATAATTCTCAGTGAATAATTTGTGGGTTGTGTTTTTTGATTGTTTTAAGAAAAGCTTCCTAGTGGGTCACTAAGTACATGACAGTTTAAAAAGTGGTGAGAAGGAAGCAGCTGTAAATCTCACAGAGCAGATACAACTATTAATCTAGTCAGTTAATGTGACGCTGTAAAACCTAAAATTGCCAGAATTCAAGATATACACAGGGAGATTCAATAAAAGCTCTTATCGTTTAAAATGGTGTTAATCTTGCCCCAACCAATCAGATCTTATTTAACATTTGAAAGCTAACATCTGATTGGTTGGGGCAAAATTAGCACCATTTTAAACGATAAGAACTTTTACTGAATAACCCTGTATGTGGGAAATGCAGTATTGGGTGCACACGCTTTTCTTCACCTCTGCTTCTGCTTTACTGTATTCTTTCATTAAGTGCTAAATGAATACATGACAAATATCAGGCTGGTAACATCCAGCCTGATGAATGGGGCTTAGGACTCCCGAAAGCTTGCTTAATTTTTTTTATCTAGTTAGCCAATAAAAGGTATCACAGCTCTACTTTTCTTCTCTTACCTATGGCTAACACGGTACAAACCTCAACTATTGCTACAGTATGCCAAATTTGACATAGCAAATTATAACATAGCATGCTACAGCCACGACATCAATGCTAAACCCATACTATATTAAATACAGCATCTTTTCAGCTGGATACACATATTAGCGATATAGGCTCGATAACGATAGTAGGGATGGCATTGGCTATATATTGCTAATTTGTGTACAGCTGAAACTACTGTTTTCAATGGCAACAAACATTCGGCGTCATCATCTGGAAATGTCGTTCTGACCGGAAAATATTCCCTCAGTCATGGTTGGCCCCCTGTACTAAAGTATAGGGAGTCAACCGCAATCGTATACCTTATATAGGGAAAACGGTTGTGACTGTGTGTACTCCTATCTGTCAAAGATGACAGTCAGAATCTGTTGGATTGGTACTGTTTGTAACCAACTAAAGCTTTAGTTTTCCATCAAGTAGTTTTGTTAGGAAGCCAAAATTTAAAGTCCCTATTTGCATTCAAAATGGAAGCAGTAATGATGAACCAATGAATTATAGTCTCAAATATTGAAAGGATAAAACGGGACAAAAAATGTTTTAATTATCAGTAACAGTAGCTTTTAGGAAAACTGCACATATCCTCTGAAGGTTAACCAATTTTAAAACTAAAGTTAAAAAAAATTAATAAGCCTTTAAGGATTGTTTTGTAACTGTAAAATAAGCAGCATTATAGAGAAACCTGTTTCCATTTTCTTATGTAACTGCAGAAAGTTATTGTTGCCTCTCCTTGTGCATGCATCATAGAAATCTGCACTAAGTTATATATATATATGCACTAAGTTAAATCATTACTGGCTGACCTCTATCTGAACCTGCCTAAGCAGGCCTTAACATTTTAAAAACGTAATATCTGGCAACAGGTGGGCTACATAACTTATAATCAATTTTTGATAATTGTTGGTTAATGGTATTAAGATACATTAAGGCTCATTAAGGCATGTCCACCCCCAAAACTATAATTTTTTTATTACTACTGGCCCCACTCTGAAGTTTAAAATAAACCTTACCTTACATCTCTGCTCCTTATGGTTTTCCAGCTATGCCTTTTCAAAGTCCAGGAAAGTGAAGACTCCAAGCTGTCTATGAGCCATTTGTTCCATGCTGATTCCTCGTCCTCATCAAGGTCTGAGGCAGTACCCCCCCCCCCCACCATCCGGATCCATCCTCAGCCATCGCGTGAAATCCTTTGGAGGTAAGCTAAGTAACCCCTGCCCACCCCCAAAATGCCGCAATATTTCGGAACCCCTCCCCCGATCCATAACTTACAAGGCCTTCTCTTCCACTGCATAAAGGACAACTATAATGTTATCACCCACCCCCTCCCAAAGAAGTACCCAGGCCCTCACCCCTGGGCTTATACCACCCTCCCCACAGTTCCTGCATAATTGTCCTGTAACATGGAGGGTCATATAAGCTCAGGGGTGAGGACCTACTCTAAAAGTAAATGCGCAGATTGCTGTCTTAATGATTTATTAAATATACGTAATATACGTTTTTAGGAATATTTTAATTTGTATATGCTCTCTATCACTAGAATGGAGGCAACTAAAGCGTTAATACATTATGCAATAGGCTTCTCTAACCTGACTGTTTTTCCTGGCTATAGAGAGCTCAAGATAGAGAACAAATCAACAGCAAAGGCAAATCAACAATTTCCTGATTTTTTTTTTGTCACCGAACATTGTGTGGTAGCAGGATATTTTTAATTTTATCAGACTAGTGAAGCTAGAAAAATTCAGTTTTCAAATGATGTCTAGTGGCCATAGATGTTGCGATAAGATCAGGCGATTATCTCTCCACGTATTGTGCCTGACACTGAAATAGGCCTGATTGCATTGGCCCTATTTATATTATGGGGATGGGCGAAATTTTGATAATATCAATCCATCTATAGCCACTATTCGTGACTGGTGAGTTTCTACTAAGCATTGCTGTGGCAATCTGATCATAGCTACTTGTGGGCAATGGATGGTGGGTAAATGGTGAGGGGCAACCAAATGCCTTTTAAAAATCCAATTAAAAGCTTTGTTGTTTCAATTTCAATAATTTTTATTTAATGCCTTCACATAAAACCATAGTGTACATATAGTTATAAACAAGTTATGAAACAATAAGTGTGTAGGTATATGAAATATATAAGCGTGTACAGCAAGTAATGTAAAACGTATTATCATATTGCGTTCATTGCGTTTCGTCAAAGCAAAAAATAAAAATTAACCGAACTTATGAACATTCTAATTTGCAGCCTAGAACAGTAAATTCCTGAAGCATTGTTCTTAAAAGTTAAAATACTATAATTAGTGTGGAAATATTTTTTTCAGTCCATACAGAGCCTTTTGTAAATATACTTTATTGCTCCTTTAAATGTCATAAATTCTATCATCTTCTATGGGTTACTGGAACTTTATCCTCAGTAGGTTTAAATGGCTATTCCTCTCCCCTCAGATTAAAAATTGTATATAGGTAAATCACCCCCAGGCCCCAAAACTACAATAGTTAGAAATCTGAGAGATGAAAGACTAACCTGAAATGCTGATGGAATGTTTGTTCCCCCTCTTTCTGATTGGATATTACAGTCGATATCACAGCCAATGACATATGAGCATGTGTAAGCTTAGAAAAGAGCTTGGTAAAAAGGCAGCAACATTCTGAGAGGCAGGGGTAAGGGGATTTATGCCAGTTTTCTAACCATTGCAGATTTGGGGTAGGGGGGTGGCTTACATATATGAACAAGTAAATTATACGATTCATTAGTTACCACTAATAGGATCTCAATACAGCAATTTCTGAGTCAGCACTCTGATGAAGGTTCCATTTTAACACCGAAACATCACGATTATATGGCAAGAAACATTTTTTTTGCACTAAGGGGCATATTTATAAAAAACCCGAAAATAACGCAAAAAAATTACCGCCGCACATCACGGCCGCGGAAATAGCGCTATCACCATATTTATAATGGCGAGCACCATTGCCGTTATGTGTATCGCGGCCGCGAAGTCCTGCGGTAATTTTTAGTCCCTTTGCGGCGATACTGCACTTAGTATCAGTATCGACGCGAAGCGACTTAAAATCCCTTCCCAGCGCCTCTGCTAAGGGGGCGAGGCATATGGCCACCCCGCCCTCAACCCCCGCAGTGGAAGAGACCACCCGCCGCTTCCCAGCAGCCCCTCCCAACCCCTTCCCCGTTTGCGGCAATTTCGGAACAGGAGGTACACCCCCTCCCCAGCAGCCTCTCCAAGCCAAGGGAAGGGCCCACTGGAAGGGGGGGGGAGGCACCCTCCAGCAGAGCCCTGAGAAGGGCCTTTTGGGGCTTAAGGGGTCCTGCAGCTCGAACCAGGATTCCCCTCCCCGGCTGGGAAGCGGTGGTGGGTGGTCTCCGCTGCCGCGGGGGGGGGTCGAGGGCAGGGTGGGCAGCTAGTATTGGGCGCTTTTGCCACCTTGAAGGTGGCGAAGAAAAACAGCCGATACTAGCAATGCAAAACAGTTACCGCCGCATTATAAATAGAATCGGCGGTAACGGGTGGGTATCGGCGCGAAGAGTTAACGCCTCGTTAACTTTTCGTGGCTGTTTCCCGACATTTATAAATCGTGTTAAACGCGATTTATGCGGAAAGGTGGGGGAAAACGGCCGCGATAACTTAACAAGGCTTTATAAATATGCCCCTGATGTCTGCTGATGGTCTAAGTTTATGCTTATGATGTAATACTCGTATACATATTTATAACTTGTTATTCCCCCCTGTACATGATGCATTGTAATCATGTTCATTATAACAATAAAATTATTCATGCATACATGTAGAAAAATTCAAAAGGAAAACAGTGTTTGTAGGTTTTGTAGTGTATGTCGAAATGCACATCCTTAGCATTGTTTTTGCTCTGTATAATGTTTCTTTACAGCCAAAACAATCAGCCCGACTAATACAAATGTTAAAAGAAATATGATCAAGTAGTGAAATGCAATAAAGCACAAATGTCAAAATGTTATATGTATACAAAGGCATTACATTTTAAAATATGTTTGATATTGTATTTCCATAAAGCATATTGGTCTATTAATCATTAAATCTGAAATAGTTTGTGAAGGATCTGAAATTCCCTTTTGTATTTGTATTTTAAAAACATTAAAGGCTCAAAAGTCTGTATAATATTAAATAATAAATATAACCATTTGTGATATGAACCCTGATTATAAACAGAAGACCCATGAACACAGTCTCCCAAACATCTTCACATGCGTTTAATAACGGTGCAAAACATTTCACTGGCATTAAAAGAACTTGGATCATTTGTTTTGTTTTCAGCGAAAGAAGAAAAATGTGCCAGGTTATGTTTTTAAAGTAATATATCGGTTAATACTCAGAGTTTATCATAGTAATTTTAACCATATTTTTTTTAAATATCTCAAGGCCAACACTGCCCTTTAACATCTTTTTTTTCCCCCAAAGTGCAGAGGAGTCAAAGAAGAATGTTTGCAAAAAAGATATTTGCCACAAACAACTTTAAAAGATACATATTGCGCAAAGCAACTTTTAAAGGAGTATAAACATCTAATAATAAAATTAGGTTCAGGTGATTCCCCATGTAATAAGGACATTATCTGCTATATATTTCATTTTTGGAAGCTAACAAATAACGTAAAATGATTAAAATCATTGATGCATATTTCCCATAGTCCTTTACTTTTGATGTTGCTACCATCCTTTAAGTCTTAAATCCTTTAAGTCATCCTTTAATGTGGCTGGTGCCAAATAAAAATCTCAAAGGAGATGTTACATGAAAGGACATGGTTTGGGAGGAGGAGCATAGTGCACAGTTTTCAGTTAACAGATATCAATGATAATTATAAAAATATAGCGCAGGGAATCACCTAAATGCCATTTTGTTATTTTACTTTAAGAAAAAGAAATTATAGATTAAATATCGGGTATGGTTTAATGTAATGTGTAGCAAATTTGAAATATAAACACAGCTACTACATTTCAGTTGTAGTTTTTAATTTTGAAACTGTTATTATTGATATATAATGCTTGGGAAGTAATGTTGCAAAATTTGCCAAAAAATGGTGATCACCTGCGTTCTGATAAGTGGATCACAGTGCAACGCAGCGCACCAATCGGGAGATTCACCCAGAGGCACAAACTCTCTGGGAAAATCTCCCGTACGGTTTTTACCTGAGGCTGCGCGACTCTGGGTGAAACTCACCCGCACGTAAGTGTTTAACGCCAGCAAAGAGCCACGCAACCTCTGGTAAATTGCATTGCAATGGCTGCGTGAGTGCCTTTTCCAGTACTCGCTTTCGCCACAAAGCGAGCCTTAACGTCATACTAACCAGACATAAATCAGTTAGCATGGCGTTTAGAGATGAGAGGAGCGCTGTGTACTCGCATCACTAGTTTGGCCAGACCATTGGCCAACACTAGTGTGTGATCGGATCGCGTGTTACAACTGTGGTGTGGCCTAGCCCTAACAAGCCCTAACAATTGTTGATGTATTCCTTCATATTATTAGCTCTGCTTTTCCAAACACATTATATGAGGATTTTATACATTCTTCTTCCCAACTGACCGTTCTGCACTTTTGACTGGACAGCCAGAATGAACGAATGTCGGTCGCAGCAAAAATAGCCACAAGGAACAGTTTCGCTCTTGGTTTTCGGATCCTCAATTGGACGATGGAATGAACGGTCAGACGTCAGCATGCAATGTTTTCGGCCCGAACGACCAATACACTGAACTATCAGTTGATCTGGCTGAATTATTGCATGGTGTGTATACACAGCCGTAGTAAAAATGATAAAAAAGCAGTCTATGGAAGTGCATGAAAAAGGAGACAAAAATTCATGGGTCATTTGATTTTCTTAAAGGAGTTTTTTTTAACCCATAAGTTCCCTGGGAAAGGCAAATACACGTAAAGATGTATATATATAGACACAAGTGCATGGAAAAAGTGCACAGACATGCACATTGTTTTTTGTGCATAGCAGTGGAGCTTTAGCCTAATGAAGACGTGAAAGGGACACGAGACCCACATTTTTAAGTACAGTAAATCCGTATTATTCACAGGGAGGTGAGAACCCTTATTTCCACCTCCCTGTTAATAACGCCTGGGAACAGTGATACACTCGATTTACCGGCGTTCCACTCGGGGCTCCTCCTCAGCTGTGAGGTGTCTCGATTGTGCGCCAATCTTTTGTATTTGCGTGCTTGCGACGAAGATAGCCACTCAGCCGGGACAGCGCGATTGGACAGCTGAGAAGGAGCCGAGTGGAGCGCCGGTAAGGTAAGTGTTGTAGTGTTCCCAGGCATTCACTTATTCACAGGGAGATGGGAATAAGCATTCTAACCACCCTGTGAATAATAGAGACAGATTTTATGCACTTAACTAAGTAAAAAATCTTGGTAGTGTCTCTTTAAGGGCACCTAGATTTCACTGAGTCCTGAATTTCCTAAGCAGATGAATGAATCAATAGTGTACATGTTACTGTTAAGTTAACCAATGCACACTAAAGTAATAACATTCGGAATTTCCTTACATAACATTAAAGGGTGGTTTCGAGCATGTTTCTAAGTCAAAGCTTCCCTTTTACAAATGAAGTTCACACAGTTAGGTCAAACTTCTAAGCACTCCTATGTATACCAGCAATGATCTAATGCATATTTAAAAAAATAGCCATCATGTTAGGGTTCATTCTGGCAATTTAGGGATTGACAGAACAATGAATAAGACAAGCCTAGTCTAAGCATTTAATAGGCAGATGTGGTTAGGATAGCCTCATTAATTATGTGAGATTCTCCTTGAAATAAACTTTTTCTTTAATCAGAAGTCACCTAGGATTTCTGTTCTTTGATTTTCTAGTAATTGTAAGGCATACCTGACTGCTGTTAATTTTTCTTTTCTGTATGATCATTTATGATACGACAGTTAATATTGCAATCATTACTCTCTCGGGCTTTATTTCTATCTTTTGTAGTAAAGTAAATATAATCCATTGTTAAAACTAGATCACGATTGATCTGTTTAGAGGCAATCATTTTTTTGGAATGGAAATGTGCTTTTGATGTTAAGTTCTGCATGGATTTTATTTCCATGTTTTTTTCTGTCTGACTGCTGTATATCAATATATATTATATATATATATATATATATATATATATATACAAAATGTATTCTCCAAACTATAATGTACGTTTTAATATATATCTGCCATTTTTCCAAATCTCTCTCTCTATAAATGAATGTGTATACCTCTATATACACGAATTTACATGTCAGGGGATCCCAACAATTTTGTGAGTATTACCGAAATATCTTTCAGTGTATACTTATAGAACACGCAAGCCTGACCGCATCAAGCCTCCTCCATTTATAGAGGGATAGGTTGGTCCAATCTGAATTTGTAGTGGGATGAAGCCGGAAAAGAATAAATCTTTGGGTTTTGTGTAGAAAAAAAACAACAAATTACCAATTATTTAAAGAACAAATAAGTAGATTATTCTTAATTTGTATTCCCAAATTAGAAAGTTGTGTATTGCCATCTTAAAGGATAACTAAAGCCACAGAACAACACTGAACCAGAAGGCAAAACACCTTGATATAAAACCAGTAATCTAGGTCTTACCTCTCATTTTGATACGGGTGCAGGGAAATTTACCTAAATAACATATGGTTTGTGCTTTACTTCACAGTATTCTAGTATCACAGAGTTTGGTCAACGGCCATTAAGTTCTGCACATGCTCAGTCCTTGACTGTGGCAGAAACCTGTTACAGTTGGTCACACCCATTAATAATCGCTAGACAATCCTTTTACAGGACAGATAAAGCAAGGAAGCATGTGACTGAGGTCAGGAGGTGTGGTTAGACACTGCACATACACACAGATACTTCATCCAGTTCTGAACAGGCTTATATTAACTTTAATACAATTTACTGAAGTGGCATTTTATAGCTTATTAGTGTTTTTAGTGGGGTTGTATTCAGATTCTGGAGTATAGAAAATTGGGTTTAGTTCTCCTTTAGGGTATCTCCACTCCAAAATTGAGTTTTTTCTGTAGTGTAGTGTAGGTGACCCCCTTCCAACCTTAACTGCTATGTTTAAATCATAAAAAAGTGCAGAATAAACTCTCATACCAACCTTCATTCTCTCAGCATCTGCAATAGGGGCTGGACTGGCAAACCGTGTCTGTGATCTAGTCAGCCACTCACAGATGCAGCTGCCAGCTTTTGAGAAATCCAAAGGAACGAGGTCTGGTAAGTCTGTTTCTCTGCACTTTTTTAGAATTTATACTTGGTGGTTAGGGTTGACAGAGGATCCCCTACACTAAAAAAGTACATTTTGTAAAAACTCACCGCAGAGACGGGGGGTCAGGGGGGGTCCCCTGTGCATGCCAGAATGCAGAAAAGGGACAGAAACCTTTTTACACACAGGAAGGCTCCTACTCTTCAGTTTCCTGGACATTGAAAAGACACTGCAGGAGAACCATGTGGTGCAGAGGAGTAAGGTAAGGATTTTTTAACACTATACAGTGGGGCCACTAGAGGGTTAAATTTTAGGTTTGGGTTGGACATGCCCTTTAGAAAATAAAACTGAATTATATAAAATATGGACAATTTGTTATCCTGAAGACGACTGCATTTACATTATGTCTTTGAAGGGCAATGAGAGTATGGCTTCATTTTTAATGGGATGTCCAATATTTGGCCAATCTCCATAGGTTGCTGTATAAATAGGGGGAAATAGCTTTTGTTAGACAGCCAAACAACTGATTCAGATAGAGAGGAGCAGGGATGCTTAAAGGAATGTGGGAAATGATTAACACGTCCCACTGCAATTTGCTTCGTAATCAATCACAAATTGAAACATGTCTAGCTCTTAAATGTGGGATTCCCCCCCCCCCAAAAAAAAAAATCCTGTCTTTTTTAATTAATAAAAGACTTTGGTTTTGGTTTAAAATTATTACTCGAAGCAATTATACCTGTAATGGTTCTAATGAATTACTTTAAGGCATTGAACCACCATAAACGAGGATTACAGAGCAATGCAAGGCATTCATTCTCTGCATAGTAATTGCAGGACTTATGATAACATTCATACATACAGACATTACTTCTTCAGTAACTTGCCAACTGTAAAAGTAGCTACTGAATTTGTTGAAATTCACATAAAGTACATCCTGGGCCTCTTATACGGCGAGGTTTCACTTAGCAGCATGTTAGAGACTTCCATAAAATGAATACCACAATTGTCTATAACACCACCACATCCTACAGCTATGTCATAATTTAAACCAGAATGTGCAACCACAAAAAACACAAAAAGAAATATATTACAGCCCAATAAATGGGGAGTACCTTCAAAGCATAAAAACGCAGTCCCTGTGAATGAAAATGCATCCGCGCCTGCTTAGAATGCCTGTTGAATTCAATGCATGTGTTTTCTTTTAACTTATATTATGTGGATAATCACTGTAAATATAGGAAGAACAAAACTTAGAGTTTTAAACTGAGGATATAGCAAATATCCTGCAGTGCCAGGATCAATGCTGGTCTTTCAGCACGTCAGTTCCCTTGAATACAAGTATGGGGAAGAGAAAATATATATAAAAAAGGGGATAACAGAGGTAATACACATGGCATGCACCCCAGCACAACTGCCATTTTCATAGATGTCTTAAATGATCCAGGGTGCTTAGGGTTGTCAGTGCATTTAGAAAATTAAAAATATATGACCCAGGCTCCCCATCCCAAGTCCTGCCCCAAGCTCCATCCTAGGGTTAGTATTTATCTCTCAGCAAAGTGTTAACACTACAAGTGCTGGGGTGCTCCTGGGTCTTATTGAAAAGTTTTTCTTTCCTGTATCCTTTTAAATTAAACTGTGCAATTTTAACCTGAGGCCAATCATAACAGACTATTAACCGTGGGGTAGGATACAGAACGCATTCCATCCATATCATGCTGAAGAGCTTTCCATTTGCTTTTTCTCAAAATATATATTTTATGTTTAATTTTTTCTGTTAATGAAACAATACTATCTAGCTTACTGCCTCAATATGTAACATAGCCTAATCTAGGCATTTATGGTTTAATATGTCAACTGTTAATACTAGGACTGCTGACATGCAGCTATAAGGAATGCATGGTTAGGATCAGGATACACTTTTGTTTGACGTTATAGGATTGTTAAAGGTTGCTTGGGTTCCTTAGAAAGGAGTTGGCCAAAAATGCAAATGCTCTATTGGGAGTTAAAATGGCCAAAGATATTTTGTTGCAGCTCCACCTAGAGCCTGTTCTCATCACTAAAGGGAATTAGGAAATGTGCTCAAATTTGTTGCATACTTTGACTCTTGAAATAAAACACTCTGTCATTTTAACCCCTGATTTATGTTACATCCTTTGTTGTGTTTTCATTTAACATGCATTCATTTGATGTCTCTTCATAGAGTCAAGTCTAAATCTAGTCAGAATCAGTACTGTAGGTTCTGTGCATGGCTCCATAGTTATTTTACAAAAGAAAAAAATGTGAACATTGCTTTAAATTGCAGCAAATATGAGAAGACTGACATATTGTATCTCACATACAAAAAATGATGGGTTTGGTTGATCCAATCCCTACAGATTAGTTTGTAAACTGAACTGTTGCCCAGTAATGTTTTGTTTTCCTAAACTGTTTAGAATACATTACAAATAGTTTAATCCATTTACATCAGTATCTGCCCCTAAGAATTTAGGCTGGGTACACGTGGTAAGATGAAATCGGAAGTGACTACACGATCGGTTGCGGCAAACAGTCAGCCGCTGCTACTTTTGCGTGACTGACAATGATTTGTTCCAGCCAACTGCACACTAGTGGTGAACGGTCGACAAAAATCTTACCTTACCGTACAATTGCAGAACCTTATCACACATCAATTATTATTATTTTGGGGGAAACCAGAGGAAAGTTCCCAGGCGATCAAACGAATGAGTGATTGGACATTTCGGGAAATCACCACGACAAGTGATTCGTCCTAGCCTACTGCTCGTTATCGTGACCGTGAACCGTGAAATTTATCGTCCCAACCGACCGTGAACGGTCGGTTGGGACAATAAATTTGTTCATGTGTACCCAGCCTTATACTTACCTGTATTCACTGTAATTACTGATTCTTCCTGCTGATTGTTGGTTACACCTGAAGTGCCTACTATCTGTTGTTCATGTGAGATAGGCAAGTGTGGAAAATGCCCACTCAATGGTCAAAAACACACAAAGTTTATTATATAAACCCTCTACACAACAGATATTTCCTCACTCCCAACAGATAATGCTTATCTAAACAGTAGTAATAACATTATTTAAAAGCAGGAAATGTGGATAATACACCAGTCAGCTGTTTAGCATCAGCGATCGTAGAGCAGGAAGGTAAGTGTAACACTGAAATAAGCTATTGAAAATATCCACAACTAACTCTTGTAATATCTGCAACTATTTTAGTATAGTATAGTATAGAATAGTAATTGAGATTGATTAAAGGAACACTAAATCCAAAAAACAACTCTTTGCCATTCGTTTGTATTATTCACAGGGAGGTGAGAATAAGCGTGAATAATAAGCGTGAATAATATTACGCTCGGGGGACCTTGAACTTACCTTACCGCCGCTCCACTCGCAGCCGCTCCTTCACTGAACAGCTGTTCTCTCCTGATTGCGCCGCCCTATCTTTTGTATTGGCACGCATGCGCCTAAGATAGGGCGCGCGGTCGGACAGAGCGCTGTCAGTGAGAGAGCGGCTGCGAGTGGAGCGGCGGTAAGGTAAGTTCCAGTCCCCCTAGCGTAATATTATTCACAGGAGGTGAGATAAGCTTCTCACCTCCCTGTGAATAATACAAACGAATGGCAAAAAGTTGTTTTTTTGGAATATGGGAGTTTAGTGTACCTTTAAGACATATGTCTATCTAGTCCAACCTACACCGCAATTCCCACATTCCCGCCTAACAGTTGATCCAGAGGAAGGCAAAAAAAAGAAACCTAGTATTAACGGGGAAAAATTATTTCCTGACTACAAGTGGCAATCGGAAATATCCCTGTCAGCATCAATAACAGTAACCTGCAACATTCTTTGTTTTCAGAAACTCAACCAGTTTTTTTTTTTTTAAGCCATGAACTTGCCATCACCATTTCCAATAGAAGACAGTTCCATAGTTATACCGTTCTCATAGTGAAAACCCCTACTGAACTTAAGACTAAACTTTTTTTTTCCAGTCTAAAGGGGATGTCTGTGTGTCCTCTGACGTGTTCTATTGGTAAACAATGCCCCATAAACAGTAATCATATCTCCATGCACCTTTTCTCTAGTGTGCATAATTGTAACTTATCCAGTCTCTCTTCATATTCAAGCTCCCCCAGTCCCCTTATTAATTTAGTTGCCTTTCTCTGTGCCCTTTTCCATTTCCAATAATTTTTTGTACACAGGATTCCAAAACTGCTCCGCATATTCCAAATGAGTCCTTACCAATGCTTTGTAAAGAGGGAGAATAATATTTTTCTCCCTTGAATCCATACCCCTCAAACAAGAAAATATATTGCTGTCTCTAGCTGTTGCTGCCAGGCACTGCTTTCTACATTTTTTAAACAGAGATTCACTTAACACAGGGCCATTTATAGTATAAGCAGCACAAGGATTTTTAAGCCTAAAATGCATTACCGTACATTTATCATCATTGAATCTAATTTGCCACTTAGCAGCCCAATGTGACAATTTGTCTAGATCCGCCTGCAACAATCTGTAGCTTTTAATAGTTGACAAAGTTTTGTGTCGTCCGCAAAACACAGAGACCTTGCTGGCAATACCCATTTCCAAATCGTTAATAAACAGATTAAATAGAAGTGGCCCCAGCAGAGAAACCTGTGGCACCCCACTTGGAACTTTAGTCCATATTAATTAAACACCATTAACAACTACTCTCTGCATCTAAACCATCAACCAATTTTCTATCCATGTGCAAATGTGCTACCCCCGCCCAGCAGACCTTAGCTTATACATAAGTCACCTATAGGGGACTTTATCAGAAAAATCCAATTAAAATACAAGTACTACTCTATGCCAGAGTCCAAATTTCTACTCCCTTCCTCATAAAAGCCAAGCGTCACGAGTCCTGAAAATGGAATTTTTTAACTATCCTTTTATACGTTCTTTTGAAAAATTCAAAAATAAAATATTTCCCAAAAATATTTTTTTTTAAAAAGAAAATATGATTTTTAAAAGTCAAATTAAGTCTATTTTAGTCCTTCGCGTTGTATATGTCAGTTGACACAAATTCCTTACAGAATATTTCTGCGCCCTCTTGCGCCTATGTGGTGTTTGGATTGCAGTGGTATTTAAAAGGGGAAAAATTACAAAAATGCCTGTGTCATTAACTGGTGTAAAGCCTCATACTTCTACACTTCTAATACCCAATAGTTCAAGAAGTACAAACTTTTTTTATCCTGCAACAATATATACACCTCTATGTAAGGAAAATGTATATAACTGTATATGTTTATATATATTTATATATCACACAGTTAATGTATATAGTTACCCTCACTTTAAAACCTCCTGGCACATTGGGGTGTGTGGGGCATTGGTTTATTCAGGCCAGTTGTGTGTATATATACCTATATCCTAATAATGCCTTCTTTGTGGTCAATGTCATATAACAGATAATATTAGAGGTTACAGCAATAAGTTAAAGGATAACTAAAGACATATAAAGTTTTTATTTTTTTATTTTTAAAAACAGTTACAATGAAAGTACTGGGGGAGGTAGAGAAGATCAATAATTCATAACTTCAAAATGTTCTGTGGCAGATATAAAACTACTGGCCATGTTGTGCTCCACAATTATTGGATGTTAAAAAGAGGTAGAAAAAGTCTATCAGGTTATTCAATTAGAGTTCTTTTTTGCCCGCACCATCAGATCTTATTTAACTATTTGAAAGCTAACATCTGATTGGTTGGGGCAAAATTAGCACCATTTTAACGATAAAACTTTTATTGAATAATCCCTTGTATATCTGGAAGATATTTGTTTAGTGAAAACCCCCCCAGATAAATCCCTATAAAACTTATTCCCCTTTATGCAAATTTACAGGGAGATTCAATAAACGTTCTTATCGTTTAAATGAGCGCTAATTTTGCCCCAACCCCAACAATCAAAACTTATTTAACATTGAAGCTAACATCGTGATTGGTTGGGGCAAATTAGCATCATTTTAAACGATAGGAACTTTTATTGAATTACCCTGCTTGTATCTATACAAAGAAGTCAAAATGTTTAGTGAAAAAAGAGAAAAACAATCAGGCCCACCAACCTAGTTTCATTTGTGTGCACTTCCCTTTAATAATTGATAATTAAGGATGTGGCCGCTTATAGAAATGCAATCACATTCAATTTTAACTGAAATAGTAGCTAACAATCTCCTGATATCAAGTGGCCTGATTTCACCTGCTGACAATGAACCACCTGACATTCAGCAATGTTTTCAACAACCGATTGGATCAATTTTGTGACCGTGTATTTACAATCATAAACATATCCGGCCAGGAACGGCAACGGAAACTTGATGGTAAAACGTGCTGCTCATTGATATTATAGACAATTCAAACATTCCACTCGATCGAAAGTCGAATCAGTTAGTGTATGGCTATACTCTAAAAGCATACCCTTTAACATTACCCCCCTTTAATAGGTGGTAATGTTGGTCAATCGGGTGGCATGCGACTTGTCAAAAAAAATGGTGATCGCAGCACTACCTAGTATGTCCAGACCAATTCCCCAGCACTAGCATGCACTTTTTGGCTGTCGTGTACGTATCTGACCTTAACCAGATATCAATAATGGTAATGAGTGTGTTTCTCCCAGGGCTTAATATATTCATAGTACTACAAGATTTCGAAGAGCCTGGAAGTATAGTAGCAAGGTGTAGATAGGTCACATCTGTCCTAGATCAAATGAGGTAGGCTTAATTGGATTAATTTATCTCCTAAATTATTGATGGAATGTAAGGTATAAAATCAAGGTTCAAAATAGGAATGGCAACCTGTAGGGCATGATGGGACTTCAGCTCCTCCCAAAGTCTGCCCTCCCTGTATTATAAATATGCGCCCTATGTCAGAGATGGGAGAGTGTCATTGACAACTGGGTGGGAAAAGTCAAAGAGGCAGTCAGTTACTGGCATGAATACAGTGTCCCTTTAAAGGCGGTGGTTTAAAATCAGGTCTTATAAAAGAAAGGTGCAAATGTACAAAATTTGATGCTGAAATCATTTCAAAGGAACTCACCTGGAAGAGTGATCAAGCTGGTAGCTACTCATCTTTTTGGATATATGTTGGGTATGGTACGTTTGATTACTCCTATATCACAATGTTATATATATTGACCAGTGCTTGTGAAGGTTCTTATATCATCCAGATTCTCAATTCAGTATTAATAATAGAGAAAAAGGGCAGTCTTATAACTAGAGAACTAAACTTCATGGGCGATGCCTGCTTCGCCATGCATCACAGCCCGAAAAGGTCATACATGTTTGACAAAATGTAGTCACAATACAAGAAACTTATTTATAAGTTAACAACTACAGAACTTTTCATCTTGTACTCACAGGTATTTGCTTTAAAAATCCTTAAACACAACGGCCATCTAAACAGTAATTAACAATTTCATTTTTTCTCCTTTCTAAATAAAAAAATCTTTTTGCCATTTTTAAAAAATTAATGTTGGAAATTGCAGTTGGCGTTAATATCTACCAGGCCATAAGTGGTGTCAGTGGTTCCCGATATAGTATATGTACAAATTGAAATATAATAACAATTTCCAAGTTAATAAAACGTCCAGAATGCAGGTTTAGGAATGAAAGCGCTTGTGGTTCAGACTTTTGCAGGTGTCGTATAACATTGTGCCAGGCAGCAAAAGACAATGGACTGAAAAAAAGAATTTGGGGAATATCTGGACATCGGAAAGGCAGAAAGGGATTTCCATTCATTTTCATTTCATCATTCATTTTCATTGGTTTTTGCATTTAGCTTGTGAAATCTGTAAAATCTTTTTAAAGACTACAGGGTTATTCAATAAAGTTCTTGATCGTTTAAAATGGTGCTAATTTTGACCACAACCAATCAAATGTTAGCTTTCAAATGTTAATAATCTGATTGTTTGGGCAAAATTAGCACATTTTAAACCATAAAACTTTATTGATCTTCCCTGTATGTGTTCCTAAGAGCTTCCATGTTGACATGGTAAATTCTCGAAGTCTTTGTTCCTAATTCATTTTCTAAACCCAGAGAAATCTCTGCAGGCTCTATGTATATAAGAGATATTAGCGATAATGAACATTTAAGAGGGAAATGAGTTAAAATGGAATGAGTGAGAAAGGTTTCTATAATTCCAGTGAATAATTTGTGGGTTGTGTTTTTTGATTGTTTTAAGAAAAGCTTCCTATCTAGTGGGTCACTAAGTACATGACAGTTTAAAAGTGGTGAGAAGGAGCACCTGTAAATCTCACAGAGCAGATACAACTATTAATCTAGTCAGTTAATGTGACGCTGTAAAAACCTAAAATTGCGCAGAATTCAAGATATACACAGGGAGATTCAATAAAGCTCTTATCGTTAAAATGGTGTTAATCTTGCCCCAACCAATCAGATCTTATTTACATTTGAAAGCTAAATCTCTGATTGGTTGGGGCCAAATTCCCATTTTAAACGATAAGAACTTTTACTGAATACCCTGTATGTGGGAATGCAGTATTGGGTGCACACGCTTTTCTTCACCTCTGCTTCTGCTTTACTGTATTCTTCATTAAGTGCTAAATGAATCATGACCAATATCAGGCTGTAACATCCACCTGATGAATGGGGCTTAGGACATCCCGAAGCTGCTTAATTTTTTTTTATCTAGTTAGCAATAAAAGGTATCACAAGCTCTACTTTTCTTCTCTTCTCTCTTACCTATGGCTAACACGGTACAAACCTCAACTATTGCTACAGTATTGCCAAATTTTGACATAGCAAAATTAAATACATAGCATGCTACAGCCACGACACAATGCTAAACCCATACTATTTAATACGCATCTTTTCGCTCAGCGGATACACATATTAGCGATATAGGCTCGATACGATAGTAGGGATGGCATTGGCTATATATTGCTAATTGTGTACAGCTGAAACTACTGTTTTCAATGGCAACAAACATTCGGCGTTCATCATCGGGAAATGTCGTTCTGACCGGAAAATATTCCCTCAGTCATGGTTGGCCCCCTGTTACTAAATATAGGGAGTCAACCGCATCGTAACCTTATATAGGGAAAACGGTTGTGACTGTTGTACTCCTATCTGTCAAGAATGACAGTCAGAATCTGTTGGATTGGTACTGTTTTGTAACCACTAAAGCTTAGTTTTCCATCCAGTAGTTTTGTAGGAAGCCAAAATTTAAAGTCCCTATTTGCATTCAAAATGGAAGCAGTAATGATGACCATGATATATAGTCTCAAATATTGAAAGGATAAAAACGGACAAAAAATGTTTTATTACAGTAACAGTAGCTTTTGGAAACTGCACATATCCTCTGAAGGTTAACCATTTTACCTAGTTATTATGACCTTTAAGGATTGTTTTGACTGTTAAGCGCATTATGAGAAACCTGTTTCCATTTTCTTATGTACCTGCAGCAGTTATTGTTTGCCTCTCCTTGTGCATGCACATCATAGAAATCTGCACTAAGTTATATATACTATATATGCACTAAGTTAAATCATTACTGGCTGACCTCTCTGAACCTGCCTAGCGGGCCTTAACATTTTAAAAACGTAATATCTGGCAAACAGGTGGGCTACTAACTTATAATCAATTTTTGATAATTGTTGGTTAATGGTATACGATCCATTAAGGCTCATTAAGGCATGTCCACACCCCAAAACTATAATTTTTTTATTACTACTGGCCCCACTCTGAAGTTTAAAATAAACTTACCTTACAATCTCTGCTCCTATGGTTTTCCACGCTATGCCTTTCAAAGTCCAGGAAAGTGAAGACTCAACTGTCTATGAGCCATTGTTGTTCCATGGCTGATTTCCTCGTCCTCATCAAGGTCTGAGGCAGAGTACCCCCCCCCCCCACCATCCGGATCCATCCTCAGGCCATCGCGTGAAATCCTTTGGAGGTAAGCTAAGTAACCCCTGCCCACCCCCCAAATGCCGCAATATTTCTTAACCCCCACCCCCCCGATCCATACTTACAAGGCTCCTCTTCCAGTGCATAAAGGACAACTATATGTTATCACCCACCCACCCCTCCCAAAGAAGTACCCAGGCCCTCACCCCTGGGCTATACCACCCTCCCCACAGTTCCTGCATAATTGTCCTGTAACATGGAGGGTCATATAAGACTCAGGGTGGGACCTACTCTAAAGTAAATGCGCAGATTGCTGTCTTAATGATTTATTAAATATACGTAATATACGTTTTTAGGAATATTTTAATTTGTATATGCTCTCTATCACCAGAATGGAGGCAACTAAAGCGTTAATACATTATGCAATAGGCTTCTCTAACCTGACGTTTTTCCTATGGCTAAGAGAGCTCAAGATAGAGAACAAATCAACAGCAAAGGCAAATCAACAATTTCCTGATTTTTTTTTTGTCACCGAACTGTTTTGGTAGCAGATATTTTTTTATTCGCGTGGCTAGAAAAATTCATTTTTCATGCTGTTTTGGCCGTAGATGTTTGCGATAAGATCAGGCGATTCTCTCCCCGTTGGTGCCTGCCCTGTAAATGGCCTGTTGCTTGGCCCTTTTTTTATGGGGTGGGCGAATTTTGATAATATCAATCCATCTATAGCCACTATTCGTGACTGGTGAGTTTCTACTAAGCATTGCTGTGGCAATCTGATCATAGCTACTTGTGGGCAATGGATGGTGGGTAATGGTGAGGGGCAACCAAATGCCTTTTAAAAATCCAATTAAAAGCTTGTTGTTCAATTTCAATAATTTTTATTTAATGCCTTCACATAAACCCATAGTGTACATATAGTTATAACAGGTTATGACAAATAATGTGTGAGGTATATGAAATATATAGCGTGTACAGCAAGTAATGTAAACGTATTACATATTGCGTTCATTGCGTTTCGTCAAAGCAAAATAAAAATTAACCGAACTTATGAACATTCTAATTTGCAGCCTAGAACAGTAATTCCTGAACCATTGTTCTTAAAAGTTCAAATACTATAATTAGTGTGGAAATATTTTTTTCGTCCATACAGAGCCTTTTGTAAATATACTTTATTGCTCCTTTAAATGTCATAAATTCTATCATCTTCTATGGGTTACGGGAACTTTATCCTCAGTAGGTTTAAATGGCTATTCCCTCCCCTCGATTAAAAATTGTATATAGGTAAATCACCCCAGGCCCCAAAACTACAATAGTTAGAAATCTGAAGAATGAAAGACTAACCTGAAATGCTGATGGAATGTTTGTTTCCCCCCTCTTTCTGATTGGATATTACAGTCGATATCACACGCAATGACATATGAGCATGTGTAAGCTTGAGAAAGAGCTTGGTAAAAGGCAGCAACATTCTGAGAGGCAGGGGTAAGGGGATTTATGCAGTTCTAACCATTGCAGATTTGGGGAGGGGGGTGGCTTCCATATATGAACAAGTAAATTATACGATTCATTAGTTTACCACTAATAGGATCTCAATACAGCAATGTCTGAGTCAGCACTCTGATGAAGGTTCCATTTTAAAACACCAGAACATCACGATTATATGGCAAGAAACATTTTTTTTGCACTAAGGGGCATATTTATAAAAAACCCGAAAATAACGCAAAAATTACCGCCGCACATCACGCCGCGGAAATAGCGCTATCACATCACATATTTATAAGGCGAGCACTTGCCGTTATGTGATATCGCGCCGCGAAGTCCTGCGGTAATTTTAGTCCTCTGCGGCGATACTGCACTTAGTATCAGTATCGACGCGAAGCGACTTAAAATCCCTTCCCAGCGCCTCTCTAAGGGGCGAGGCATATGGCAACCCCGCCCTCAACCCCCGCAGTGAAGAGACCACCCGCCGCTTCCCCAGCAGCCCTCCCAACCCTTCCCCGTTTGCGGCAATTTCGGAACAGGAGTACAACCCCCTCCCCCAGAGCCTCTCCAGCCAAGGGAAGGGCCCCACTGGAAGGGGGGGGAGGCACCCTCCACAGAGCCTGAGAAGGCCCTTTTGGGGCTTAAGGGGTCCTGCAGCTCGAACCGGATTCCCCTCCCCGCTGGGAACGGTGGTTGGGTGGTCTCCGCTGCCGCGGGGAGGGGTCGAGGGCAGGGTGGGCAGCTAGTATTGGGCGCTTTGCCACCTTGAAGGTGGCGAAGAAAACAGCCGTACTAGCAATGCAAAACATTTACCGCCGCATTATAAATAGAATCGGCGGTAACGGGTGGGTATCCGGCGCGAAGAGTTAACGCCTCGTTAACTTTTCGTGGCTGTTTCCGGACATTTATAATCGTGTTAAAACGCGATTTATGCGGAAAGGTGGGGAAAACGGCCGCGCGATAACTTAACAAGCTTTATAAATAGGCCCTGATGTCTGCTGATGGTCAAAGTTTATGCTTATGATGTAATACTCGTATACATATTTATAACTTGTTATTCCCCCTGTACATGATGCATTGTAATCATGTTCATTATAACAATAAAAATTCATGCATCATGTAGAAAAATTCAAAAGGAAAACAGTGTTTGTAGGTTTTGTAGTGTATGTCGAAATGCACACCTTACATTGTTTTTTACTCTGTATAATGTTTCTTTCAGCCAAAACAATCAGCCCGACTAATACAAATGTTAAAAGAAATATGATCAAGTAGTGAAATGCAATAAAGCAAATGTCAAAATGTTTATATGTATACAAAGGCATTACATTTTAAAATATGTTTGATATTGTATTTCCATAAAGCATATTGGTCTATTAATCATTAAATCTGAAATAGTTTGTGAAGGATCTGAAATTCCCTTTTGTATTTGTATTTTAAAACATTAAAGGCCAAAAGTCTGTATAATATTAAATATAAATATAACCATTTGTGATATAACCCTGATTATACAGAAGAACCCATGAACACAGTCTCCCAAACTCTCACATCTTTAATAACGGTGCAAACATTTCACTGGCATTAAAAGAACTTGGATCATTTGTTTTGTTTTCAGCCGAAAGAAGAAAATGTGCCAGGTTATGTTTTTAAGTAATATATCGGTTAATACTCAGAGTTTATCATAGTAATTTTAACCATATTTTTTTTAATACCTCAAGGCCAACACTTGCCCTTTAACATCTTTTTTTTCCCCCAAAGTGCAAGAGGAGTCAAAAAAGTGTTTGCAAAAAAGATATTTGCCACAAACACTTTAAAAGATACATATTGCCGCAAAGCAACTTTTAAAGGAGTAAAAAATCTAATAATAAATTAGGTTCCGGTGATTCCCCATGTAATAAGGACATTATCTGCTTATTATTTCATTTTTGGAACTAACAAAATAACGTAAAATGATTAAAATCATTGATGCATATTTCCATAGTCCTTTACTTTTGATGTTGCTACCATCCTTTAAGTCTTAAATCCTTTAAGTCATCCTTTAATGTGGCTGGTGCCAAATAAAAATCTCAAAGGAGATGTTACATGAAGGACATGGTTTGGGAGGAAGGAGCATAGTGCACAGTTTTCAGTTAACAGATATCAATGATAATTAAAAATATATCCAGGGAATCACTCAAATGCCATTTTGTTTATTTTCTTTAAGAAAAAGAAATTATAGATTAAATATCGGGTATGGTTTAATGTAATGTTAGCAAATTTGAAATATAAACACAGCTACTACATTTCAGTTGTAGTTTTTAATTTTGAAACTGTTATTATTGATATATATGCTTGGAAGTAATGTTGCAAAATTTGCCAAAAAATGGTGATCGCCTGCTTCTGATAATGGATCACAGTGCAACGCAGCGCACCAATCGGGAGATTCACCCAGAGGCACAAACTCTCTGGGAAAATCTCCCGTACGGTTTTACCTGAGGCTGCGCGACTCTGGGTGAAACTCACCCGCACGTAAGTGTTTAACGCCAGCAACGAAGCCACGCAGCCTCTGGTAAAATTGCATTGCAACGCTGCGCGAGTGCCTTTTCAGTACTCGCTTTCGCACACGCGAGCTTCGTCAACGATACTAACCAGACATAATCAGTTAGCACGGCGTTTAGAGATGAGAGGAGCGCTGTGTACTCGCATCACTAGTTTGGCCAGACCATTGGCCAACTATGGTGTATCGGATCGCGTGTTACAACGTGGTGGGTGGCCTAGCCCTAACAAGCCCTAACAATTGTTGATGTATTCCTTCATATATTAGCTCTGCTTTTCCAAACACATTAATGAGGATTTTTATACATTCTTCTTCCCACTGACCGTGTCTGCACTTTTGACTGGACAGCCAGAATGAACGAATGTCGGTCGCAGCAAAAATGCCACAAGGAACAGTTTTCGCTCTTGGTTTTCGGATCCCAATTGACGATGGAATGAACGGTCAGACGTCAGCATGCAATGTTTTCGGCCCGAACGACCAATACCTGAACTATCAGTTGATCGGGCTGAATTATTGCATGGTGTGTATACACAGCCGTAGTAAATGATAAAAAAGCATCTATGGAAGTGCATGAAAAGGAACAAAAATTCATGGGTCATTTGATTTTCTAAAGGAGTTTTTTTTAACCCATAAGTCCCTGGAAAGGCAAATACACGAAAGAGTATATATATAGACACAAGTGCATGGAAAAGGTCACAGACATGCACATTGTTTTTTGTGCATAGCAGTGGAGCTTTAGCCTAATGAAGACGTGAAAGGGCACAGACCCACATTTTTAGTACAGTAAATCCGTATTATTCACGGAGGTGAGAACCCTTATTTCCACCTCCATGTTAATAACGCCTGGGAACAGTGATACACTCGATTACCGGCGTTCCACTCGGGGCCCTCCTCAGCTGTCAGGTGTCTCGATTGTGCGCCAATCTTTTGTATTTGCGTGCTTGCGATGAAGATAGCCACTCAGCCGGGACAAGCGCGATTGGACAGCTAGAAGGAGCGAGTGGAGCGCCGGTAAGGTAAGTGTTGTAGTGTTCCCGGGCATTCACTTATTCACAGGAGATGGGAATAAGCATTCTAACCACCCTGGTGAATAATAGAGACAGATTTTATGCACTTACCTAAGTAAAAATCTTGGTATGTCTCTTAAGGGCACCTAGATTTCACTGATCTGAATTTCCTAACAATGAATAATCATAGTGTACATGTTACTGTTAAGTAACCAATGCACACTAAAGTAATAACATTCGGAATTTCCTAATAACATTAAAGGGTGGTTTCGAGCATGTTTTCTAAGTCAAAGCTCCTTTATACAAATGAAGTTCACACAGTTAGTCCAAACTTCTAACACTCCTATTTATCCAGCAATGATCTAATGCATATTTAAAAAATAGCCATCATGTTTAGGGTTCATTCTGGCAATTTAGGGATTGACAGAACAATGAATAAGACAAGCCTAGTCTAAGCATTTAATAGGCAGATGTGTTAGGATAGCCTCATTAATTAATGTGAGATTCTCCTTGAATAACTTTTTTCTTTAATCAGAAGTCACCTAGATTTCTGTTCTTTGATTTTCTAGTAATTGTAAGGCATACCTGACTGCTGTTAATTTTTCTTGTCTGTATGATCATTTATGATACGACATTTAATATTGCATCATTACTCCTCCGGCTCTTTATTCTATCTTTTGTAGTTAAAGTAAATAATCCATTGTTAAAACACTAGATCACGATGATCGTTTTTAGAGGCAATCATTTTTTGGAATGGAATGTGTCTTTTGATGTTAAGTTCTGCATGGATTTTATTTCCATGTTTTTTTTTTTTCTGTCGACTGCTGTATATATCAATTATATATATATATATATATATATATATATATATTATATACAAAATGTATTCTCCAACTATAATGTACGTTTTAATATATACTGCCATTTTTCCAAATCTCTCTCTCTATAATGAATGTGTATACCTCTATATACACGAAATTACTGTCAGGGATCCCAACAATTTTGTGAGTATTACCGAATTATCTTTCAGTGTATACTTATAGAACACGCAAGCCTGACCGCATCAAGCCTCCCCATTTATAGAGGGATAGGTTGGTCCAATCTGAATTTGTAGTGGGATGAAGCCGGAAAAGAATAAATCTTGGGTTTTTGTGTAGAAAAAAAACAACAAATTACCAATTATTTTAAGAACAATAAGTGATTTATTCTTAATTTGTATTCCCAATTAGAAAGTTGTTGTATTGCCATCTAAAGGAAACTAAAGCCACAGAACAACACTGAACCAGAAGGCAAAACACCTTGATAAAAAACCAGTAATCTAGGTCTTACCTCTCATTTTGATACGGGTGCAGGGAAATTTACCTAAATAACATATGGGTTTGTGCTTTACTTACACAGTATTCTAGTATCACAAGAGTTGGTCAACGGCCATTAAGTTCTGCCACATGCTCAGTCCTTGACTGTGGCAGAAACTCTGTTACAGTTGGTCACACCATTAATATCGCTAGCCAATCCTTTTACAGGACATGAAAGCAAGGAAGCATGTGACTGAGGTCAGGAGTGTGGTTAGACACTGCACATACACACAGATACTTCATCCAGTTTCTGAACAGGCTTATATTAACTTTAATACAATTACTGAATGGCATTTATAGCTTATTAGGTGTTTTGGTGGGGTTGTATTCAGATTCTGGAGTTGAAAATTGGGTTTAGTTCTCCTTTAGAGTATCTCCACTCCAAATTGAGTTTTTTCTGTATGTATGTAGGTGACCCCCCTTCCAAACCTTAACTGCTATGTTTAAATCATAAAAGTGCAGAATAAACCTCATACACAACCTCATTCCTCTCAGCACTCTGCAATAGGCTGGACTGTGGCAAACCGTGTCTGTGATCTAGTCAGCCACTCACAGATGCAGCTGGCTGCCAGCTTTTGAGAAATCCAAAGGAACGAGGTCTAGTAAGTCTGTTTCTATGCACTTTTTTAGAATTTAACTTGGTGGTGTAGGTTGACAGAGGATCCCCTACACTAAAAATACATTTTGTAAAACTCACCGCAGAGACGGGGGTCAGGGGGGGTCCCCTGTGCATGCCAGAATGCAGGAAAGGGACAGAAACCTTTTTACACACAGGAAGGCTCCTACTCTTCATTTCCTGGACTGAAAAGACACGCGCAGGAGAACCATATGGAGTAAGGTAAGGATTTTTTTTTAACACTATACAGTGGGGCCACTAGAGGGTTAAATTTTAGGTTTGGGTTGGACATGCCCTTTAGAAATAAAACTGAATATATAAAATATGGACATTTGTTATCCTGAAGACGACTGCATTTACATTATGTCTTTGAAGGGCAATGAGAGTATGGCTTCATTTTTAATGGGATGTCCAATATTTGGCCAATCTCCATAGGTTGCTGTATAAATAGGGGGAAATAGCTTTTGTTAGACAGCCAAACACTGATTCAATATAGAGAGAGCAGGGATGCTTAAAGGAATGTGGGAATGATTAACAGGTCCCACTGCAATTTGCTCGTAATCAATCACATATTGAAACATGTCTAGCTCTTAAATGTGGGATTCCCCCCCCCCCCAAAAAAAAAAATCTGTCTTTTTTAATAATAAAAGACTTGGTTTTGGTTTAAAATTATTACTCAAAGCAATTATACCTGTAATGGTTCTAATGAATTACTTTAAGGCATTGAACCCCATAAACAGGATTACAGAGCAATGCAAGGCATTCTTCACTGCATAGTAATTGCAGGACTTATGATAACATTCATACATACAGACATTACTTCTTCAGTAACTTGCCAACTGTAAAGTAGCTACTGAATTTGTTGAAATTCACATAAAGTACATCCTGGGCCTCTTATACGGCGAGGTTTCACTTAGCAGCATGTTGAGACTTCCATAAAATGAATACCACAATTGTCTATAACACCACCACATCCTACACTTGTCATAATTTAAACCAGATGTGCAACCACAAAAACCACAAAAGAAATATATTACAGCACAATAAATGGGGAGTACCTTCAAAGCATAAAACGCAGTCCCTGTGAATGAAAATGCATCCGCCGCCTGCTTAGAATGCCTGTTGAATTCAATGCATGTGTTTTCTTTTAACTTATTATTTGTGATAATCACACTGTAATATAGGAGAACAAACTTAGAGTTTTATAAACTGGAGGGATATAGCAAATATCCTGCGTGCCAGGATCATGCTGGTCTTTGCAGCACGTCAGTTCCCTTGATACAAGTATGGGAAGAGAAAATAATATAAAAAAAAGGGGATACAGAGTTAATACACATGGCATGCACCCCAGCACAACTGCCATTTTCATAGATGTCTTAATGATCCAGGGTGCTTAGGGTTGTCAGTGCATTTAAAATTAAAATATATGACCCAGGCTCCCCATCCCAAGTCTGCCCCAAGCTCCATCCTAGGGTTAGTATTTATCTCTCAGCAAAGTGTTAACACTACAAGTGCTGGGGTCTCCTGGGTCTTATTGAAAAGTTTTTCTTTCCTGTATCCTTTTAAATTAAACTGTGCAATTTTAAACCTGAGGCCAATCATAACAGACTAATTACAGTGTAGGATCAGAACGCAATCCAGTCCATATCATGCTGAAGAGCTTTCCATTTGCTTTTTCTCAAAATGATATATTTTATGTTTAATTTTTCTGTTAATGAAACAATATCTATCTATAGCTTACTGCTCTCAATAGTAACATAGCCTAATCTAGGCATTTAGGTTTAATTGTCAACTGTTTAATACTAGGACTGCTGACAATGCAGCTATAGGAATGCATGGTTAGGATCAGGATCCTTTTGTTTGACGTTATAGGATTGTTAAAGTTGCTTGGGTTCCTTAGAAAGGAGTTGGCAAAATGCAAATGCTCTATTGGGAGTTAAAATGGCCCAAAGATATTTGTTGCAGCTCCACCTAGAGCCTGTTCTCATCACTAAGGGAATTAGGAAATGTGCTCAATTTGTTGCATACTTTGACTCTTGAAATAAACACTCTGTCATTTTAACGCCCTGATTTATGTTACCCTTGTTGTGTTTTCATTTACATGCATTCATTTGATGTCTCTCTCATAGAGTCAAGTCTAAATCTAGTCATAATCAGTACTGTAGTTCTGTGCTGGCTCCATATTTTTTTACAAAAGAAAAAAATGTGAACATTGCTTTAAATTGCAGCAAATATGAGAAGACTGACATATTGTATCTCACATACAAAAATGATGGGTTTGGTTGATCCAATCCCTACAGATTAAGTTTGTAAACTGACTGTTGCCCAGTAATGTTTTGTTTTCCTAAACTGTTTAGAATCATTACAATAGTTTAATCCATTTACATCAGTATCTGCCCCTAAGAATTTAGGCGGGTAACGTGGTAAGATGAAACGAAGTGACTACAACATCGGTTTTCGGCAAACAGTCAGCCGCTGCTACTTTTGCGTGACGACATGATTTGTTCCACCAACTGCACACTAGTGGTGAACGGTCGACAAAATCTTACCTTACCGTACATCGCAGAACCTTATCACACATCAATTATATTATTTTGGGGGAAACCAAGGAAAGTTCCCATGCGTCACGCAGTGTTGTTGGTCATTTTTGGTTTCATTTACCATGTTACATTGGGTCTTGGATAAGCGATCTCGTTGTATTGGTGAGGGTTGTTTTAACCGGTTGCTGTTTTGGTGGTGTGTACGTTACGAATGTGGGTTGGTTGGGTTCGATTTGTTTGTCATGTTATTTGCGCTGTATCGTGTTTGGGGGTTTCAGTTTCTGGGGCGGCTGTATTCGTGTTGTGTGATGTGGTGTTGGTATGGTATCTCGTGGTGGTTGGTTTGGGGGGGGGGGGTGGGGAACGTCGTAATTATCCGATACATCGCGTAACTGTCCTACATAATGTTAGTTGGGGGGGGGTCGGCCGTGGGGTGTTTGGGAGGGGTAGCGCTCGTGTGGTGCCGGAAGGAATAGTGTTATGTCGACGTGAAGGTTCGTTGGGAAGCGTTGGCTCGTTCGAAGGGTGGGTACACCTGAAGTGCTACATCTGGCAGGAGATAGCAAGGTTGAAAATGCCCACCAAGGCAAAAACACCAAAGTAAAAAACCCTCCACAAACACAGACCCACTCCCAACAGAATGCCTTATCTAAAAAGTAATAACATTATTTAAAGCAGGAAATGTGATATACACCAGTCAGCGGTTTAGCATCAGCGATCGTAGAGGCAGGAAGGTAGTGTTGACACTGAAATAAGCTATTGAAAATATCCACAACTAACTCTTGTAATATCTGCAACTATTTTAGTATAGTATGTATAGATAGTAATTGAGATTGATTAAAGGAACACTAAATTCCAAAAAACAACTCTTTGCCATTCGTTTGTATTATTCACAGGGAGGTGAGATAAGCGTGAATAATAACGTGATAATATTACCTCGGGGGACCTTGACTTACCTTACGCCGCTCCCCTCGCAGCCGCTCCTTCACTGAAACGCTGTTCTCTCCTCCTGATTGCGCGCGCCTATCTTTTTGTATTGGCACGCATGCGCCTAGATAGGCGCGGGCGTCGGGCAGAGCGGCTGTCATTGAAGGAGCGGCTGCGAGTGAGCGGCGGTAAGGTAGTTCCAGATCCCCCATCGTAATATTATTCCACAGGGAGGTGAGAATAAGCGTTCTCACCCTCCCTGTGAATAACACAACGAATGGCAAAAAGTTGTTTTTTTGGAATATGGGTTTAGTGTACCTTTAAAGACTATGTCTACTAGTCCAACCTACCCACCCGCAATTCCCACATTCCCCCCCTAACAGTTGATCCAGAGGAAGGCAAAAAAAAAGAACCTAGTATTAACGGGGAAAAATTATTTCCTGACACAAGTGGCACATCGGAAATATCCCTGTCAGCATCATAACAGTAACCTGCAACATTCTTTGTTTTCAGAAACTCAACCAGTTTTTTTTTTTTTAAGCCATGAACTAATGCCAATCACCATTTCCAATAGAAGACAGTTCCATAGTTATAAAACCGTTCTCATATTGAAAACCCCTACTGAAACTTAGACTAAACTTTTTTTTTCCAGTCTAAAGGATGTCTGTGTGTCCCTCTGACTTGTTCTATTGGTAAACAATGCCCATAAACAGTACATATCTCCATGGCACCTTTTCTCTATGTGCATAATTGTTAACTTATCCAGTCCCTCTCTCTTCATTCAGCTCCCCCAGTCCCCTTATTAATTTAGTTGCCTTTCTCTGTGCCCTTTTCCATTTCCAATAATTTTTTGTACACAGGATTCCCAAAACTGCTCCCGCATATCCAAATGAGTCCTTACAATGCTTTTAAAGAGGGAGATAATATTTTTCCCCTTGAATCCATACCCCTCAAACAAGAAAATATATTGCTGTCTCTAGCTGTTGCTGCCAGCCAGGCACTGCTTTCTACCATTTTTTAACAGAGATTCACTTAACACAGGGCCATTTATAGTATAAGCAGCACAAGATTTTTAAGCCTAAAATGCATTACCATACATTTATCAACATTGAATCTAATTTGCCACTTAGCAGCCCAATGTGACAATTTGTCTAGATCCGGCCCAATCTGTAGCTTTTAATAGTTGACAAAGTTTTGTGTTCGTCCGCAAAACACAGAGGACCTTGCTGGCAATACCCTTTCCAAAAATCGTTAATAAACAGATTAAATAGAATTGGCCCCACAGAGAAACCTTGTGCACCCCCACTTGGAACTTGTGTCCCTATTATTAAACACCATTACACTACTCTCTCGCATCTAAACCACAACCAATTTCTATCCATGTGCAAATGTGCTACCCCCCCCGAGCAGACCTTAGTCTTATACATAAGTCACCTATAGGGGACTTTATCAAACAATCCAATTAAAATACAACACACTGCTATGGCCAGAGTCCAAATTTCTACTCCCTTCCTCATAAAAGCCAAGCAAGATCTGTTCCTTATAAATCCATGCTAATTAGTTTGGCTTGAAAAAGACAAATTCCCTGTTTTTTCTTTTTTCTATTTCTTCTCTTCCATTTTTTTCTTCTTCCGCTTCTCTTGGACTGTATCTTCTCCCACATTTTTGAAGCTAGAGACATGAAATTCCGGTACAGACGTGCGGGGCAATATAGGAAAGTGTGCTATGTTTAGCTAAGGAATGCCTGGAAGTTTACGCGTTATCTCCTAATTTCCCTCCGGACATTTTTTCCCATAGACCTATAATGGTAAAATCCTCAAATGTTAATATTTCACAACAAACGTTTTGTTTCATAGTCATAAATACAGTAATACACCCACCCCCCCACCAGACCCCAGGTACACCCACCTACTGACCTAACTTCCATATCCCATGGAACACATACTGTAAAGGGTCCTTATAGTCAAAAACAATTTTTGATCAATCACATAAAAGTTGGGGTGGGGGGGGTGTGTAGGTTATATTGGGGGTCATACATGCGGAGGGTGGTGGGAAAGGGTTGTTTGGTGGGGATGTGTTAGTTTGGGGTGTTTGTGGGTGTGGGTGGTATAGGGGTGGCTAGGTCTGAGCGGTGGTGTGGTGTGTTTTAGTTGTTGGTGTGATTATTGTTGGGTTGCAGTGATGTTGGTTATGTATAGGGTAAACGTTGGGCGGGGTTGTTTGGGTGGTGATGGGGTGTGTGTGTGCCGGGGAGGTGCCGTCAAGAATAAATAGTTTGTTAGTTGGGGTGTTGGGTGTCGTTGGGTTATGCTTGTTGACTGATGAAATAGACATACTGCCTTGGTGGGGGGTGTGTGGGTGTTGTGGTTGGGTTTGGGGGGTGGGAGGCGGCCCCTGGGTGTCGAAGCCTTAGTGTGGGTGGACGTCTCTAGGACAGGCTGGTCTATGACTGGGGGTTACTGTGTGGCGTGTTGTGTTTTCTTCCGATGACTGCGGTTTGGGGGTCACCGATTGTTCGTGTGAGAATGCCGGGGAAACAAGATCTAGGTAAATGGACTAGGGTTACTGTCGTGGGCCATGCGGATCTAGTAATGTAGAAGGGGGGGTGGGTGGGTTTGGGGGGTGGGGGGGGGGGGTGGTTTTGTTTTAAACCCACAAACCCGACACAGGTCAACACCTACTGATCTACCTTATCCATTTACTATGGCAACCATACGAAAGGGTAACTAAAATAAAAAAAACAATTTTGATCAATAATCAAAAGTTTGTTTTTTTACTCCAACCTGATCCAGGTACACAACCTTACACTGGACCCCCGTCTTCCATTGTCCTGGCAGCCATATTTAAAGGGTAACTATAGTCAAAAAAACACATTTTTACCTATCTCAAAAAAGTGTTAGTATTTTATCCCTCAATCTGACCTACTTTTGTGAATGCATGTGACATAAAAAACAACAATGGTCCTCATTATTGGGCATTAGGTTGCGTGGGGTGTGGGGGGGGGGGGGTTAAAATGGCTGCAGCACAAACTAGGTGTGGTGGACACATCAGTCTGGGTCCCGGGGGGTTGCCAAGGTGATGTGGTTGTGTGTTTTGGGTCTTTTCAAGTCAGATAGGTGCTAAATTCAAAGAGGTTGGATAGCTAACTGGTGTCCGCTTTCTAGGGTTAGCTGGACGTTGAGTAAGTTAACAATATTTCAAGAAATAGGGGGTGGCCTATAGTGGGTGTTGGGGCGTGGAAAAGCTTTTGTGCGGGGGTATCGGGTGTCCCCGACCGGTATGGTGGTGGAAGTGGGGGGTTTGGGATGGGGGTCACGGCGGTGGGGGGGGGTGCTTTGTTATGTGGGGTGGTGTGGAGTGGCCGGGTGGGGCGTGGCGGATGGTTGTAATGGGTGGGGGGTGTACTAGGTTGAGTTTGTGGGACACGGGCGCGGTCTGGGGGGTGGGGTGGTTGGTGTTGTGTTTTGTTGGGGTGTTGTCGGTGTCCCACTATGTCGTTGTGGTAAAGAGGGTGGGGTGCGGGGCTCGGCAGCAAGCGTGTGGGGGAAGAAGCCCGGAGAGCACGAGTGGGTTGAGGTGGTCATGGCTGCAGAATAGAGAGAACGGAGTCGTTGGGTGTCCGGGAGGTACAGGTCTGGCTGAACGATTGGTTGGCCCGGGGGTGGGGGTTGTAGTGTTAGTGTCCCAGGGGGAGGATTGTAATGCGGGCGGGTTGGGCGCGAGAGATGGTCGTGTATTGGGGTGGGTGTGGGAACCTGTTATGGGGGAGGGGTGTTGTGGAGGGTGGTGTGTGATCGGTGAGGGAAGGGTTGCCCGCAGTGTGGGGGGTGGCCACGAGGGGGCCGAGTGTATAGGGGATGGTAGAGTAGTGGGTTGACGGGGGAGTGATGTGGTGGGTGGGTGTGGTGGCGGGGTGGGCGGGTCTGTGGGGTATGTCTTTGGGGGGGTGGGTGGAGGGTCGGGTGCGGGGTGTGGAGGGGTAGAGGACTAGGGGACTGATGCGGCGCTCAGGGGTGAGACGGATGGAGGGGGGGGGGGGCGAGTGGATGAGTGGCGGGGGGGAAGGGATAGGCGGCGTGGGTAGCGTTGTGAAGATGTAACGGTACTGGAGGGTAGAGGGAAGGGGAGCCGCGGTGGAAAGGGAAGAGAATAGGGGGGGGGTGCTCTAGGAGCGTGTGGTGTGCACGGAGCGATGGCTTACAAGTTGGGGGTGGTGACGCTGGGGCTTGGGGTGGGGGTGGCAAGGGGGATGGGTTTGTGGGGGGATGTCAATGATGGCAGACCAGCACATACGTTGGGAGGCTTTAGGGAGTTATCTCAGTGAGAATAGGGACTAACTAGAAGAGCGCAATAATTTGACAACCGTTAAAGCAGATATTAAATTAATTGAATGTTTTACAAGGTACAACACTGCATGAAACAACAAATAACAGATGGTTTCCACTTTTTTAAATATCAATAAATACACTATTGATTAAATAGAAAAAAACACGTCCCCTAACTAAACCAGTCACGTGATTACAAGTTGAATTAATCATTGGTAAAAAAAAAAGATTTCACAAGACCTGCATTGTGTTCTCAGTACTTATGCTATCTGATTTTTACAGGTTGGGTTTGTGAAGCTTTATTATCATGTGGGTTGGGTACCATGGCTATCTGTTTTACCGTTTGGGTTTTTAAAGGCTGTGTCTTGTGGGTTACGTACCCATGGCGATCTGTTTTATAGGTTTGGGTTTGTGAAGCTGTATCGTGGGGTTTGGGTACCCCATGGCTATCTTTTTATAGGTTGGGTTTGTTGAAGCTGTAATCCCTTGTGGGTTGGTACCCATGGCTATCTATTTTAACAAGGTTGGTTTTTTTTTTTTTTTTTTGTAAGGCTGTGTCTTGTGGGTGGGTACCCATGGCTATCTGTTTAATAGTTGGGTTTGTAAGGCTGTGTCTTGTGGGTTAGGTACCCATTGGCTATCTGTTTTATAGGTTTGGTTTGTGAAGCTGTATCGTGTGGGTGGGTACCCATGGCTATCTATCTGTTTTTATAGGTTGGGTTTGTGAAGCTGTATCTTGTGGGTTGTACCCATGGCATCTATTTTACAGGTTGGGTTTGTAAAGGCTGTGTCTTGTGGGTTGGGTACCCCATGGCTATCTGTTGTAAAACAGGTTGGGTTTGTGAGCTGTAGCGTGTGGTTGGGTACCCCATGCTATCTATTTTACAGGTTTTGGTTTTTGTAAGCTGTGGTCTTGTGGGTTGGGTACCTATGCTATCTGTTTTATATGTTGGGGTTTGGCAAGCCTGTATCGGGGGTTGGTTAACCCATGGCTATCTGTTTTTTATAGGGGTTGTGGGGTTTGTGAAGCGGTAAGTCTTGTGGGATGGGTACCCATGGCTATCTGTTTTTACAGTAATTAGACAATCCTGAAAGTTTGCTCCACGTTTAGCCACACCCCCACAACCCGTTAGGGATCAATTACATAACATGTTGCTACCCTGAAACGCAGTGGGCTCGTTTAATATATATAAGTGTATATAATGACAAAGATATCACTACTCCTGTAACAGGTTGGTCATGTGGACTCAGCCCCCGGCCCCTTCGCATCACAAACAGCCCTCTGGCCGTTGTCCCGCAGGTAAGGGCAACAGTATAAACCTTCTGTAGTAATTCACTTAAAACAAGGGGGTACAAACGCTCACCTTCAAACAACTGCGGCCCGGTGAATCAAGCCCCTAGCACTTCGCTTGGCTCGTATCGCATCAGAAACATTAGACCAATTGTGTGGATGTGTGCAACAACTGTAAGAAGAAAACATCCTCCGAGGATGAAGTCAAACTTCTTTATTTCACAAAGTATGAACATGGACACAGATGTAAAATTTTAGAACCGCCTGAACGAGTCATGCTGATCCCTCACTTCATCCAGAGGCAAAGGTTCTGTGACCAATAACCGACTTATAAAGGCTGCACATCTCAATGGAGTCCTCCTCCCTTACCCCTCCCTTTAAGGGACAGAATGAGAGAAAAAGGAATCACTCCAAAGGTGTGACTACACACTACCAAACATCAACACCATATAGGTGGAATTAAATCAGTCGGGGGGAATAAACCCCACTACAGGTGGTCACCCAAACCCAAAGTTAAAACCAAATATCTAACAAACAAGGGTCCATTGAATGAATTAAGTTAAACGGGACAGAAAGGGATAGATAAATATCATTAAAAATGCATTAGAATTGGAAATGTCATGTAAGATTAAAAACAGTAGCAACCTTTTTTTGAAGGATTAACCCAGAGTGAGAATTTAGTGCTATATCATCCCAAAACTGGGCCTACATTAAATATTACATATTGGGAGATTCCCACAAAAAACTTAATCAAAATGATCTCTGATCTACATAACCCATCCATCAAAAAGGAATTAAGTCCTTTGGGATCCTAGTTCCCATAATGAAAATTCACCTTTGTTTCTAGCTTACGAAGAAGGGCCTGTATGGTCACCTCCTCGATAGTTGGGAGGTACTCGTTGTATCCCTGACAATTTGAGGTAGTAGCATCTCCATTTACCGTGAAAAACAGTGGACTTCCAAACTTTTGAATAAACTATAAGTGGGTTGAGGCACAAGGACCCATATTGTATAATTAGTACTCAAGGTATCTCAGGTTTGGCAGGTACCAGAATCAAACATATGTACAAAATCAACAAAGAGAAAAAGAAGGTACCGGCACACAGAATAGGCAAAAGTTTATATACAAACCCTTTATTAGAGCTAGACTGGGGTTATAATGTGAACAAATAAGATAAAAACACTTAAAGATACACTATATACAAATAAATAAACAAGAGCTCCCTGACCTCATAAATACACAGTGCCTAGTGCAAGTGCAGCCCTCCATCACTGAATGCACAGCATGTAAAATGCATGTACAACTCCATATTTGAATACCATACACTTATCTTGGGCAATGTAACAGTCAGATCAGTGCAGTCAGTCCGTGCCAAGTACCTACATATCAGGAGGGCTCAGCCAGGAATCAGAGTAGGTGACCCCAAGAAGACGCCGTAACCGCGTTCGCCCTATGCAAGGGCTTTCTCAACAGCTTGTGTCTCTGGGGAGGATTGTGCCGACATTTATGCTGGCGCCAGCCTCGAATCTCGCGCGATTGCTCCATCGCGTCGACGCGATTGCGTCATCGCTTCGACGCGATTGCGTCATCGCGGCGGACGCTACCAACTGACGTAACCAATGTACTGTCCAGGTGGCGTACGTAAGGTGTGCGCGATCGGATAGACAAGTCAGAGTAAGACGTGGCAGGCATGAAAATATAGTATGTTGGTCTATAGTTACACCTCAAAACATAAAGGCCAAGTCAGAGTTACACCAAGGTTACATGGTAAGTCAAACAGAAATACCGGGTACAGAGTGTACAAAGACACCATCTTGTGTTCTGCATCTATCTTTTTTATACCTTATATGGATTCCTCCAAAATAGATTGCTACTGGCGATTTTGGATGTGCATATATGTCAGCAGAACGCCTTATAAATTGCTCCTTGTGGATTTTGCTTTACCGTATATACTCGATTATAAGCCGACTCGAGTAATAAAAGCCGAGCACCCATTTGTGCCTCCAAATTAGAAAACATTATTGACCCCTATAGCCAGGGTATACAGTACCCCTAATACCTTTCCACTGTAGATTGTTTGGAAACTACAACTCCCAGCATGCTTGGTTTGCTGGGAGTTGTAGTTTCCAGCCACCTATAGTAAAAAGGTAATGTGGGTGCTGCCAGGCATAATACTGCCCCCCCAGCCCTCCCCCCAGCAAGTCCCCCCCCAGCTCACTTACCGTCCCTGGTCTTTCAGATCTTCCTCTCTTGCTGCCAGGATATGGATCTTTGATAGGAATGTTTGACATCTAAAGTGCAGGTTTCTTTCACCCATAGCCCTCAAGCCCCACAATCAAACATTCTTGTTGGGCTTTTTTTGAGAATGTTTCGCAATTTAAAATGAATATTGAATAATACACACACTTTGCGGACAACACCCTGCTTTTTTTTTGTAGTCACCCCAATCTCCAATAAGCAGAAGGATGCCTCTCAAAAGGGGATACTCCTGTTGCCTACCTTCCAAATGTATCCAAGGCAGGAGAATAGGTCGAGTCAGGCCGGCAGTCCCATTCTGCATGGTCGCCAGGCTGCGCGATGACTTCATCACCTCCAGCGTGCGTGATTACATCATCGCGCAACCGTAAGAAATACTGGGAACTGCCGGCCTGAACTCGTCGGCTGCCTCTGGTATTGAAGGTAGGTTTCTTGTGACTCGATATAAGCCGAGTCAAGTTTTTAGGTTATTTTTAAACCTAAAACCGTCGGGGCTTATAACTCGAGTATATACCGTAATAGAAATTATATTTGAATAAGTTCTATTGGTTTTGGCACAATTTAGATAAACATGTTGTCTATACATATTAATACCATGTAAATCTAACTTCGCTTTTTTCTAGAAGATCTGTTCTTATAAATCCATGCTAATTATTTGGCTTGAAAAGACAAATTCCTGTTTTTCTATTTCTTCTTCCATTTTATTCTTCCGCTTCTTTGGACTGTATCTCTCCACAGTTTTTGAGCTAGAGACATGAAATTCGGTACAGACGTGCGGGGCATATAGGAGAAGTTGTGCTATGTTTTAGCTAAGGAATCCGTGGAAGCGTTACGGCGTTATCTGCGAATTTCCAGACATTTTTTCCCATAGACTATAATGGTAACAATCCTCAAATGTGTATATTTCAAAACAGTTTGTTTCATGGTCATAAATACAGTAATACACCCAACCCCCACACAGACCCAGGTACACCCACCTACTGACCTAACTTCCATTCCCATGGAGCCATACTTAAAGGGTAACTAAGTCAAAAAACAATTTTGATCAATCATCAATAAAAGTTAGTTAATGGTCATACATGCAAAAAAACCCACCTCACACGGGTAATAAGTCAAAACTACTTTAGATTTTTCCTCAATAAAAGTAGTTTTATGGTTGTAAACACAAAAAAAATACACCCCTCAACCAGACCCAGGTACACACATACTGATCTATTTATCCATTACTCTGTCAGCCATACTTAAAGGGTACCTAAAGTCAAAAAAACTAATTTTGACCAATCATCAAAAAGTTTTTTTTTTAACCCACACCCGACACAGGTAAACACCTACTGATCTACTTATCTATTATCTATTAGCAGCAACCATACGTAAGGGTAACTAAAATAAAAAAAACAAATTTTGATCAATAATCAAAAGTTTGTTTTTTTAACTTCCAACCTGATCCGGTACACACACTACCTTACTGACCCACTCTTCCATTTCCATGGCAGCCATATTTAAAGGGTAACTATAGTCAAAAAAACACTTTTGACCAATCATCAAAAAGTTAGTATTTTATCCCTCAATCTGACCTACCTTTATGCATTGACATAAAAAACAACAATGTCCTCATTATTGCATTATTGAGTTTTAAAATCTGCAGCACAACCACACACATCCCTTCCAAATGTGGTCTTTCAAGCCAATTCAAAGTTTTACTTAAACTTTCCCTTTCTAGTTACTACTTATAAGTTAACATATTCAAGAATATGTTCCTATATCAAACTTTGCAGTATCTTCCCCACCATTGAAGTTAAACTCACAGGTCTGTTATTACCCGGCAGTGAATTACTACCCTTTTTAAATATTGAAATGTCATCAGCTTTTTTGAAAATCCAGAGGCACGATTGAGGGAATCTTAGAAAATAAGAAACAATGGCCTGGATAAAACTGAACTTAGTTCCCTATGGACCCAAGGATGTATTTAATCTCGTCCAGAAGCTTTATTTAACCTTATTTAGTTGTTTCTGAAACATGTCCTCAGTGAACCACAGTGCAATTACATATTTTATATAATTATTGCTACAATTTACCATCTGTATGTGGATCTTCTATAGTGTATACTTATCCCCATTAACAATTGCTAGAGATTTCTTGTGAAAACTTTCTTTCTGAAATGTACTACTGCCCATAATTGAATAGTAATACTAGATCTGTTGTCAACAGAATGCTTACAATGTTGTCAGGCTTTCATATGATTTCAATGATTGCATACCATGCACATATCTGATTCTTTATTGATTTATATAATTGATAATATGTTAGCTAACTAGGAATAGCTGCAATAATTTGACAACATTTAAAGCAGATTAAATTAATTGATGTTTTACAAGGTAAATGCATGGAAAAACAAAATAGCAGATGGGGTTCCACTTTTTAAATATCAACTAAATACACTATGGATTAAAAGAGAAACACTGTCCCCTACTAAACCAGTCACTGATGAAAAGTGAATTAATAATGTAAAAAAAAAAGATTCAAAGACCTGCATTGTGTTCAGTACTTATGGCTATCTGATTTTTCATGTTGGGTTTGTGAAGCTTTATCATGTGGGTTGGGTACCCATGGCTATCTGTTTTACAGTTTGGGTTTTTAAGGCTGCGTCTTGTGGGTTAGGTACCCATGGCTATCTGTTTTATAGGTTGGTTTGTGAAGCTGTATCGTGTGGGTTGGTTACCCATGGCTATCTGTTTTATAGGTTGGGTTGTGAAGCTGTTCTTGTGGGTTGGGTACCCATGGCTATCTATTTTACAGGTTGGGTTTGTAAGGCTGTGTCTTGTGGGTTGGGTACCCATGGCTATCTGTTTTATAGGTTGGGTTTGTAAGGCTGTGTCTTGTGGGTTAGGTACCCATGGCTATCTGTTTTATAGGTTGGGTTTGTGAAGCTGTATCGTGTGGGTTGGGTACCCATGGCTATCTGTTTTATAGGTTGGGTTTGTGAAGCTGTATCTTGTGGGTTTGTTACCCATGGCTATCTATTTTACAGTTTGGGTTTGTAAGGCTGTGTCTTGTGGGTTGGGTACCCATGGCTATCTGTTTTACAGGTTGGGTTTGTGAAGCTGTATCATGTGGGTTGGGTACCCATGGCTATCTATTTTACAGGTTGGGTTTGTAAGGCTGTGTCTTGTGGGTTGGGTACCTATGGCTATCTGTTTTATAGGTTGGGTTTGTGAAGCTGTATCATGTGGGTTGGGTACCCATGCTATCTGTTTTATGGTTGTTTTGTGAGCTGTATCTTGTGGGATGGGTACCCATGGCTATCTGTTTTACAGCGTATAGACAATCCTGAAAGTTTGCTCCATCTGTTAGCCAGCAGCCAACCCGTTAGGGTCAATTAACATAAACATGGTGCTACCCTGAAACCCAGTGGGCTCGTATTAAAGATATATAAAGTGTATATAAATGCCAAAGATACACTTACTCCTGTAACAGGTTGGGTCGTGTGGACTCAGCCCCCGGCCCCTTCGCATAAAAACAGGCCCTCTGGCTTCCGCAGGTAAGGGCAACAGTAGAAACCTTCTGTAGTAAATCACTTAAAAACAAGGGGGTACACGCTCACCTTCAAACACTGCTGGCCCGGTGAGATCAAGCCCCGAGCACTTCGCTTGGCTCGTATCGCATCAGAAAGCAATTAGACCAAATGTGTGGATGAGTGCAACAACCGGAAGAAGAAACATCCGCCGAGGATGAAAGTCAAACTTCTTTATTCAACAAATATGAACATGGACACAGATGTAAAATTTAGAACCGCCTGACGAGTTTCATGCTGATCCCAGCACTTCATCAGAGGCAAAGGTTCTGTGACACAATAACCGACTTATAAAGGCTGCACATCTCAATGGAGACTCCTCCCTCCTTACCTCCCTTTAAGGGACAGAGATAGAGAGAAAAAGGAATCACTCCAAAGGGTGTGACTACACACATACAACACAACACCATATATGTGGAATATAAAGAAGTCGGGGGGAATAAACCCCCCTAAAGGTGTCACCCAACCCAAAGTTAAAAACAAATATCTATACAAAAAGGGTCCATGGAATGAATTAAGTTAAAGGGACAGAAGGGATAGATAAATATCATATAAAAATGCATTAGAATTGAAATGTCATGTAAGATGAAAAACAGTAGCAACCTTGAAGGATTAACCCAGAGTGAGAATTTAGTGCTATATCATGCCAAACTGGCTACATTAAATATTACATATTGGGAGATATCCCACAAAAAACTGAGATCAAAATGATCTCTGATCTACATAACCCATCACATCAAAAACGGAATTAAGTCCATTTGGGATCCTAGTTCCCATAATGAAAATCCACTTTGTTACTATCTTACGAAGAAGGGCTGTATGGTCACCTCCTGGATAGTTGGGAGGTACTCGTTGTATGCCCTGACATTTGAGGTAAGTAGCATCTCCATTATTACAGTGAAAAAAGTGGACTTAACAAATCTTTGAATAACTATAAAGTGTGTTGAGGCACAAGGACCAATAATTGGTATAATTAGTACTCAAGTGAGCTCAGGTGCAGGTACCAGAATCAAACATATGTACTAAATCAAAAAGAGAAAAAGAGTACCGCCACACAGAATATTGCAAGTTATATACAACCCTTTATTTAGAGATAGACTGGGTATAATGTGAACAAATCAGATTAAAAACACTTAAAGATACAACTAATACAAATAAATAACAAGAGCTCCCTGACCATAAATACAAAGTGCCTAGTGCAAGTGCAGCCCTCCATCACTGAAATGCACAGCATGTAATAGCATGTACAACTCCATATTGGAATACCATACACTTATCTTGGCAATGTAACAGTCAGATCATGCAGTCAGTCCGTGCAAGGAATACAGAGACAGGAGGGCTCAGCCAGGGAACAGAGTAGGTGACCCACGAGACGCCGAACGCGTTTCGCCCTATGCAGGGCTTTCTCAACAGCGTGTGTCTCTGGTGAGGATTGTGCCGACATTTATGCTGCGGCGCCAGCCTCGCCGCGCTTGCGCCATCGCGTCGACGCGATTGCGTCATCGCGTCGACGCGATTGCGTCATCGCGGCGACGCATACCAATGACGTAACCAATGTACTGGCAGGTGGCGTAGTAAGGTGTGCGCGATCGATAGACAAGTCAGAGTAAGACGTGGCAGGCATGAAATATAGTAGGTTGGTCATAGTTACACCTCCAAAACAGAAAAGGCCAAGTCCGTTGTAAACAAGGTTACATGTAAGTCAAACAGAATTAACCAGGTACAGAGTGTACAAAGAGCACCATCTTTTGTTCTGCATCTATCTTTTTTATACACTTATATGGATTCTCCAAATATATTGCTACTGGGCGATTTGGATGTGCATATATGTCACAGAACGCCTTATAAATTGCTCCTTGTGGATTTTGCTTTACCGTATATACTCTAGTTAACCGACTCGAGTAAAGCCGAGGCACCCATTTTTGCCTCCAAAATTAGAAAACATGATTGACCCGAGTATAAGCCGAGGTATACAGTAACCCTAATACCTTCCACTGTAGATGTTTGGAAACTACAACTCCCAGCATGCTTGGTTTGCTGGAGTTGTAGTTTCCAGCCACCTATAGTAAAAGGTAATGTGGGTGTCTGCATGGCATAACGGTCCCCCCACCCTCCCCCCAGTCCCCCCAGCTCACTTACCGTACCCTGGTCTTCAGTCTTCCTCTCTCTGCCAGGATATGGATCTTTGATAGGATGTTGACATCTAAAGTCAGGTTTCTATTCAAAACCCTAGCCCTCAGCCCTCACAACTAAACACAATGCTTGTTGGGCTTTTTTTTGAGAATGTTTCGCAATTTAAATGAATATTGAATTAATACACACAGCCAGTACATTCACAACACCCTCTTTTTTGTAGTCCCCCGTCTCCAATAAGCAGAAGTGCCTCTCAAAAGGGGGATAACTCCAGTGTTGCCTAACTCTTCAAAATGTAATCCAAGGCAGGAGAATAGGTCGAGTCCAACGCGGCAGTCAAAGAAAAGTAGATGGCCGGCTTAAAAAAAAAAAACAGATTCGGCAGAAAAAAAAAATCCTCTATAAATATTAATACCATTGTATATAACTTACCTGTTTTCTATACTTGGGATTGATTTCTTACATTTGGGTGTGATGGTGCTCTTTGTACACTCTGTACATCCACCTGGTTATATTCCTTTTTTATTGGGTATTCTGTGTTATACATTTGACTTTTACATATAACCTTGTTTAACTCTGGACTTGGCCTTTTTCTCTTTTGGGGGTGTGACTATGGACCAACCTACTATATTTCATGCCTGTCACGTCTTACTCTGACTGGCTTGTCTATCCAATCGCGCACACCTTACTACGCCACCTGCCAGTACTTTGGTTAGGACATTGGTATGCGTCGACGCGATGACGCAATCGCGTCGACGCTGGCGCAGCATAAATGTCGGCACACATCCTCACCAGAGACACACGCTGTTGAGAAAGCCCTTGCATAGGGCGAAACGCGTCCGCACATGCGCGTAATCAACCAGCGCGTGTTTTTACTGAAGGTACGCTGATGGAGGTACGCAAAAGTAAATTATGCCGCACATTAAAAGACTTTCCTGCACGAAAGGAAATGAAGGGGCTGAGAGGCTGCGGCGGGGGAGGTAGAGCACTGTCAATGCACTCTGTAATTGCCTGGAGGGAAACTGCAGCAGCCTGAGGAATAGAATGCACACCAAGTGGCAAAAAGAGGTAACTGCAGGACACACACACACGGACATAGGGACGCACACTTGCATTTTATATAAGGTTTATATATTAAAATGTTTTGCTTTAAAGCTGTATACAGCTTTAAAAACAGTTATGGCTTCAGTACCATTGTAATGCTGTCATTTAACCACTTTACGACTGTTATTGCATTATGTGAATTTGAGCTGTAAGTTGCGATCTTTCGCACGGCTTTAAAGGCACAATTGTAAAGGCTTTCATTTTGGTGCAAAAATGTACAATAATCATCTCTAAATTTGTTCATCGTTTGCACTGTGCTATTTCCAAAAGTGTTTGGAAATGGAGCAGGCAATGCAAAAAGAAGTAATAAAAGCCCTTGCTATCCTGATATTACATTGGTTTTGCACTTATTTTCCCCTCTTAGCATGGGATATTGCATCTCCCTGTGTATATCAATACATGTTGTCTGCAGAAACCAGATATTATCTTCATAAAGTTAGTCATCTTATTATTACTATTCAACTGTTTGGGACTGTGGCCCCAAACCTTCCTTCCTGAGTATGCTTTGTACTACAAGTGCCCTGTGAGTCAAGGGCAAGTTTGGTTCAGACCAATCCCAACTTGGCTACAGTCTGTAACGGACATCTGCAAACCATTGAGTGAATCAGTGGAGTACGAAGTCATTGAGTCTTGAGTTGTGGTTGAAATTTCCTGTTTTGTAGGTTTCCTTGGTATCTAACACATTGGACTGTTAAACACCAGCTGCTCCAACTGAGTCTGATTTGCAATGTCTTTGATCAGTTATCTTGTCATGATTAACCAATTTTTAAATAATTGGTGGAAAAATGTTTTTTATGTAAACATAAAGCTGAATCAACATTTGCAAGCAGTTTTAATTTAATGCATAAATGTAAGCTAAAGGATAACAACTTTTAAGGTTATTTGTTTTTTTTTTCTATTCATTTCCCTCCTAATATTTAGAACGATACTTAATTGCACAGGAATGTTACAGATGATGAATAAAAGGTGAAGTTAACCACTGGATTTCAGAAGTCAATTAAAAAATTAAAAAATATGGGAGGATTATTTTGTTTCTGTGAAGATTAAGTATCTTTTAATATGTTTGTTCAGTTTTATTTTAAAATTCCTTTTAATATATGCAAAACTATAGATATTTTTAAGTAAAACTATTTTTGGCACTGTGTGACATCAGAGCTTCACATGATGCTTAAAGTAAGGCGTAAGATCATGACATAATCTTACATTATAAATTACAACACTATTGCCAAGTTTTAATAATTTAGCTGTTCTCTGGTGTTTCTAGAATGTTTTCTAGTACAAAATTAAAGCACCCTAACCCAGTATGCAATAATCTTCTCCAGTCAGAAGTTTTCCACTTAATAAACTATCCAGATAATGCATTTCCCTTGCAATTAAAGGCTCTGGAGACAAAAATAAATTTTTTTTTAAAGACTTAAACATTTAGAATGAACAAGAAAGTGTGTGACAGTCACATGATGTGCTGTGTAAGAATCCTCCCCCCAAATTGTTTTCATTTTTATTTTCTGAAGCTATTTAAAGACAGTTACAGCAGTAGGATACAACAACTGGGCATGCTCAGTGCCTGCGGCAGGGAGGGCAGAGCGCAGAACAATGGTGCTGGTGATGTCAAAGCTCACAGTGCTAGCTGGAAGCACCACCCTTTATACTGCTATAAGTTTGCATAGATTGCGGCTAGAAGAAGCATTGTTTTAAAGGTAAGCATGTGTTTTTTTTAATGGACTTGTGTGGAGACCACAGTTACCCTTTCAATTCTATATTTACTGTCAAACCTGTGCAGATACAAAGGGTTATCATGGGTTTTACAGTAACCTAGAGGTCGTTACATGAAGTTTTTGCTGCAAAGATTACTATAGTAAAGTAATAGTAATAAAAAAAGTAATAAAAGTATAGTAATAGTAAAGAAAAGAAAGTTCACTAAAGTTTGCCAGTAGCAGAAGAATCCCTGTCGGACACGGCAAAAGTAACCATGTGATTTACCAGCATGTCCGATCATCTGTCAGGCAGATCAGGATGAATGGGCGACCTGCATTGGTCCTGGCCAGGCTTAAAATCAAATCCTTCATGTGTTAGCGAACGGATTATCGAACAAACGAACAATCCTTCCTGTGTTAGCGAACGGATTATTGAACAAACGGTCCTTCCTGGGCTAGCAAACGGTACATTATCGAATGAATGATCCTTCCTGTGTTAGCGAACGGATTATTGAACGAACGATCCTTATTGGGTTAGCAAACGGTACATTATCAAACGAATGATCCTTCCTGGGTTAGCGAATAGTACATTCAAGAGTTAGTTCGGCTCGGATTATGTGGTTATTATATGGTTATTATATTACTGGGTTATTATATGACTAGGTTATTATATGGTTATTATATGACTAGGTTATTATATGGTTATTACATTACTAGGTTATCATAAGGTTATTATATTACCATGTTATTATATGGTTATTATATCACTAGGTTATTTTATGGTTATTATATGACTAGGTTATTATATGGTTATTATATGACTAGGTTATTATATGGTTATTATATTACTAGGTTATTTTATGGTTATTATATGACTAGGTTATTATATGGTTATTACATGACTAGGTTATTATATGGTTATTATATTACTATGTTATTATAATAACCATATAATAACCTAGTAATATAATAACCATATAATAACCAAGTCATATAATAACCATATAATAACCTAGTCATATAAAAACCATATAATAACCTAGTCATATAATAACTATATAATAACCTAGTAATATAATAACCATATAATAACCTAGTCATATAATAACCATAAAATAATCTAGTCATATAATAACCATATAATAACCTAGTAATATAATAACCATATAATAACCTAGTCATATAATAACCTAGTAATATCATAACCATATAATAACCTAGTCATATAATAACCTAGTAAAATAATAACCATATAATAACCTAGTAATATCATAACCATATAATAAACTAGTCATATAATAACCATATAATAACCTAATAATATAATAACCATTTAATAACCAGGTTATTATATGGTTATTATAGGGTTATTATATTACTAGGTTATCATATGGTTATTATATTACTAGGATTAGCAAACAGTACATTTGAAGGCTTGCGAAAATGAACAAATGATGCTTCCTAGGGGAATATCGAAGGAACGATCCTTCCAGGCTTAGCGAACGTTACATTCGAGGATTATCGAATAAACAAACGATTCTTCCTAGGGTTAGTGAATGGTACATTCGAAGATTATCGAACAAACGATCCTTCCTACGGTTAGCAAATGGTACATTCGAAGTCTTGCGAAAACTAATGAACGAACGATCCTTCCTAGGGTTAGCGAATGGTACATAGTGGTAAATAGTGTGAAACTCAAAAGGTGAATTTTCTCAATTGTATTAATAGGACACATTTTTTAGTATTGATATTTTCAGCAAACTGCAGCTAATTATCAAACTAGTTACATTAATATGGGAACATACCATAGTGCTGTGTAAGAAATCATCATGTTAATGGAACATTCCAGTAAGTAATGATGTTTGGCAAAAGTTCAGGTAAAACTGCAAAAAAAGCAACAAAAGGGAGAAAAGGGGCAACAAGGTGAAAATTCACCTATTTAGCTCTGAAATTACACTAGAGAGCAATCTCTCTATTCACAGTGATACCACACTTAACGCAATAAACAAGGCAAAAACTATCATCACACATCGCCTCAGCGATACTTTTCCGCAAAGGCGAAAATGAGCGTTTTTATAAATAAGGCGAAAATATCGCTATTTGTCATTGCGATGTCCTGTGATAGCGAAATGGTGAAAATAGCGATCGTTTAGAAATATGCCCCTTAGTGTCCCTTAGTTGTGTGCTAGCTAAGAATGTTTTTTCATAGATAATCATTTGAATTTAGTACCCACCATAAAACTTTTCAAAATAGGAATACATTTTCCTAAATTCCCACCACAATAAGATAACAGGGTGATAAATCAAGAATAATGAATGAAGGCCAAATTAAACATAAAAATCTGAAGTTTCTTTAAAGTTCAACTATAAGAGGAGGTGATGGATTGTTTCAAAATATAGCCCAGCAGTGAACTAGAAATCCCTGTACTACTCTGATTAGCATATTTTGTTCATAAAAGGAAATACCACCTTAGTATATAGCACATGCTAAAAAAAAATTGAATTCGGGAGTGCAAAAAACTATTAATGTTATCAGCACTAAAGCTGAAACACCGCACTTGTGTATAGTTACCTTTATTAATTTAATCAGCTTCCTCCATTAGTCTGTAGAGTTGGCACCAACCCCTGTCATTTGTCTCTAGTGGAGAGGGTGTGCATGATAATAAGGGGTGTGCATATTAATGTGGTCAAATTCCTTTTTAACATTAGCATATAAGGTACACATTATTGAATGAACAGGACTGTTTTTATAAATCCATTTTCCTTGTCCTTAAACATGTAAAGTTATTAATGTTAATTACAAACATCTAATACAAACAGCATATAGAACAAATACAATGTCAACCAATCTTATATTATAATAAATATGCCCAGTTCAAGAAAAAATAGTCTGACTATATTTTCCGATAGGGGGTAACTACCAGGGGAGCAGAGGGGCCCCATTGTCCTTATTTTTCCTATGACAGATAAAGCCTCGTCCCAGAAAACCACTGTGGATAAAGCACGGATAGAGGCTCCATCATATTTATTCTGGGGGGCCCAGTGATTCCTAGCTACGCCACTGCTAAACGAGTAAAAACAACAATAGTTCAAAGCGAAATTTAAAAAAACTAAACATTCCAAAATAATAACATTGTATCATTATTATTACTATTGTAAGATTGCTGGTAATGCTGTAAATAAATATTTTCAGTAGAGTGAACATTGTAATATAAGAATAATGCGCCCCTTACAGTGTAATAGTGTAATATAAGGATATAAAGTCACAGAGGAGTTCCCTGACCATATAGAAGCATGAGGCCGCAGGCCTACTACAGGGCAGGGAACTCAGAGTTGACTTTATTTCTTATAATACATAAGGTTAATTATTTTAATTTAAAAATGGTGATTGGGCTGTGTACAGCTTTAAATAATAGCTGTGTTCTTTATCAGCCCACATACCATTAATAACAAAAAAGATTCCAGTAATTTCTGTGTAAAAAGTAATAACAGGGCACAGACCTTAACAGAACCCTTCAAACAGAACATAATTACTTTTCCCTCCAGTCAGTGTAAGTCTGGTGTCCATGATGATTCAGAATTCAGTACAGCTCAGGAGACCCGGATGTGTTTCCTATGAGTCATAGGAAGGGGTTTCAGTCTCCCGGGCAGTACTGAACTTAGAGTCTTCACGGAAACCGGACTTACAGCACTGAATGGAGGGAGAAGAAACAATGGGCTGTTTGAAGGGATTTCTTCTGTTAAGGTCTGTGCCGTGCTTTTCCTTTTTACACAGACATTTCTGGAATCTTTTATTGTTAAGGTGACAGGCTGTCAATGGGGAGGTGCAGTGGTAATATATTTTTATAAAAACCTTTTAGCTACATAGTTAAGTGTTTTTTATAAGGATATATTCCACTGCACCTCCCCACTGAATGTCCAAAGCCTTATGTATTATATATATATATATTATTATTATTAGTGATCCAGGTACACTGAATGCTACAGAATAGTTAGCCTACTTTCACACAGACTTTTTTTTCTGTTTTCTTAACGGTTTAGATGTTTTATAGCTTGCGAAATGCTACATGTACATATTACCAGGGCAGAACTTTGGGGTGTACAATTTGTACAGTTGCAGAGGGGCCGAGGAAGGATTGGCAGCAGTGTTCCCTCCAAGCTATGTGCTTGTGTGCACACAAACAACTCAGCAAGTTTAACTTGCTGAAATATAAGTACTGTGGTGTGTAGCGCACTTAACCAATATTTAATTAGAGAGGTCATTGCCTGGCAGGGGTATTTTGTTCATATCAGCAGTCATGGGGTATCTTCAAGGAAAAAGAATTACCCTCGGCACTCTCAGTACAATTAAAAGAGACCTTTATTGATACATAGGGTATATGGATTAAAAACAATTCAAAAATATAGACTAACCCACCCTTTCATTCACCATATAAAGTGCATACATAGGCAGACTTATTGTATCATGTAATCATAACATGCCCAAAACGGTAAAGTATAGGTATAGCTACCGTCTCTAGCTACTCAAAGGGTCTGGGAACCTGGTTCAATTATCCAGCATTCTGTTGTCCATCAGGCAGTAAGTATGGTGAAAGAGGGTTGGTTCAAATAGGAGTGGAAATAGCCCTCTTTTCTACATAGGCCCCAACATTTGTTCTTACCGTTTAGAATCTATGGAACTGTACAGAGAACCAGTTTCAAACATTTTCTGTAGCCTAATTAACGAGCTACATTATAATTGGAAGAGGACATATGGAAAATGTACTTTAGTTGGAAAAAACTAAATGTTTCAGAATTATAGTTCTTTTAATACCCCATTAATTTCATTCACATTTCTAGTGATGAAAACCAGCTTTTCAGAAGTTATAATAAAGTTACTTGAGGTTAGATTGGGCATGTTTACATTAATGTTATAAGGTGTGAGGTTTAGGGTCAGATCCTTATTAACGTCTGCTAAGGCCAAGTTTATTCTTTATAATATGCTGAACTGCAAAAGCTTAACCCATGTTTACTAATGTTAGGGAGCAGGTACAGCAGAAAATTCATATGCAATTTCAAATGTATAATTAATGCATAGTAAAAATAATAGCTGTTTAAACCCACTGATTACAATAGCATTTTATATATAACATAAATGATCATAATAGTAGAAGCTAAAAACCACTTTTAAAGATAGAAGATATAGTGTTTTTCATTTCTAACTTAAAGGGCAAGTCCATCCCCCACACTAAAATTTGTGGATTACACCCTAAAACTGAACCGAAATTTCCTGCCCCCTCATATAGCTGTAAAAGTTCTTCACAAAATCACACATATGCAGAGGGACAGTATTCAGTCATTTGTCATCTGTCACAGCCATGACTTACTGCTGCTATGCTATCCAAGAGAAGGTAGAGGCAGAGGTACTAGGAGCGGAACATGGGGTATAACAGGTTGATATTACAGGTGAGAGATTTGTTATTATTGCCGTTTGGTGGATATTTACTTGTCTACAAATTTAAGTACGGGTAGGACTGGACTTCATCTTGAATTTGATGAAAAGACAGATTGGTTAAAGGGGAACTAAAGTCTCCAAACAACATTGTCCCAATAGACAGAGCAGATTCACAAACATACAAAAAGCTGTGTCTCACCTCTCCCTTTGCTGTGGCCATTGGGTGATTTATGAAAATAACCTGTGAGTACTAGGGGTCATCTCCCACAATCCACCTTAGCAGGGTAAACCCCCAGCTAAGTGTCTGCGTACAGGCACATGCTCCATAAAGCTCAACAGATCAAAACAAGGAAGTTGCAGCCTTGCTTCCTAGAAGCTGACAACCAATCACATTATAGCACAGAGATCCTCCCTCTCCATGACACAGAACAGGGATTTCAGTTTTTTGCTTTTAAACACATTCAAGGCTCCTGTCCTAACAATGATAATATTCCTTTACTTTTCATACAAAAAGAAAAGTAATCTTTGCAGTGTATTTCAAAGATAGCAGGGATATAAGAAACGGAATACTAACATTTCAGCAAAAATAAAAGTTAGTGTGGGGAATAGAACCTGCAACTTGTACATTTACCCTGTCTTGCTAAAAGTGGAAGTCTTACCTTTAGGCTAAGAGAGACACTATATAAACCATTGGTACACATATAATATTGTAGTAGGAACATAATGGAAAGAAAAATAAAGATACATTGGGGGAATCAAACTCATAACCTTCTGAACTTACAAATAGGGCTCTTTTGAAATTGTAATTTGCATATACATTAAAAGGCATGTTTGACCTTAAAACTAAAATTATCAGTTACCTGCTCCCAACCCCAAATGATGCATTTTGCAATTTATTACCTGCATTACTAACCAGTTATATTATTTATATTATTGTCCCCATTCTGGAAGTGTATGCTGGCCCCTCCCTCCATGCAGTAAATTAAGGCTGTGATAACTGACATCACAACCAATGATTGACTGTTGTTTCACCTGCTTCCTCCTCTACACATGCTCAAACGTATAATAATAATAAAAATAATAATAATTTAGCAGAGGAAGGAGGCAGATACCAGAAAAAAATAAAACTAATTATTAAGTATTTGATTACAAAATGCATATAATTAACTGGTAAAAATAGCAGTTGGGGTTGTGGGAAGATAACTGACAAGTCACCTGTTTTTTGTTTCAAGGGTGGACATTAAGGTTATAATTAATCAAATTCTAGTACAAAAATTAAAGAAAATGGTTCCCACTCAAAAGACAAACCAGCATTAAATTTAGAAGCAGGAAAATGTTACAAATTAAAGCTCAGGCTTAAAGGACAACTCCACCCTCATAAGAACATCTTTTAGAAAGAATGGCCTCTTTAAAATATGTTGATATATCATAGTTTGTCTTACGAATTCATTAATGTATGCCTGCTATGCTTCTGGAGGCCTCATGGAAACTGAGCAATTTAGAAACCTGTACTGAGCAGGTACTGAGCTTGGGCATGCTCAGAATAGACAGATGGGGGATTAACATTCAGTCATTGGTTGTGATGTCAACTGTCAAATCCATAACTGACAGTTGCTAACTGGAAGGACCAGGAAGCAGAAACAGGGAAAACAGGACATTGTACAGGATTTCAGGTTAGACTTATATATTTCAGATTTTAAACTATTACTGTTTATGGTTTTGGAGGATTGCCCTCCAGTTCAACAGCCACTGTTAGGTCAGCCCTCCAGTTCACCAGTTAAGTTTGCCCACTGTGACTGGCACATGCAAGTTTGCCCACTGTGACTGGCACATGCAAGTTTGCCCTCTGTGACTGCCACATACAAGTTTGCTATCTGTGACTGGCATGTACAAGTTTGCCCACTGGGACTGGTATATACAAGCTTGCCAGCTGTGACTGACAGGTACATATAAGTTTGCCCACTGTGACTGGCACATACAAGTTTACCAACTGTGACTGACAGATACATAAATGTTAGCCCACTGTGACTGGCACATACATGTTCGTCAACTGTGACTAGATGATACATAAATGTTTGCCTGTTTGCCAAGTTTTCCCACTGTAACTGGCACATACAGGTTTCCCCACTGTGACTGGCACATACAAGTTTGCCAACTGTGACTGACAGATACATACATGTTTGCCCTGTGTGACGGGCACATACAAGTTTTCCCACTGTGACTAACTGGTAAATAGAAGTTTGCCCACTTTCTGAGGCAAGATGAGGTGGGGTTAGAGAGGCACGCAGGTGGAGACAGGAGAGGCACACTGCCTGGGACCGGAAGCAGGAAGCATGCTCACGCTTTTCACAGGCAATCACATTTTTTTTTAATTGCTGCTGTCTGCCAGCAATCACAGACAATAGCATTTTTTTAATTGCTTTCTGCTGCCCCTCCTCTGCATTGCATAAGTGCCATCTGAGCCAAAAGGTTCACTGTGCCTCAATAAAGAGGCAGCAGCCCTGTGTATTATTGTGTGGAAATAGCTATTTTTTTACAAAGTCACCTACTGAGAAACACCATCCTGAAATAAAAATTAACACAAATTAGTGTTTTAAAGGAATAGTTCATTTCAAAATTGAACTATTCTTTAAATGTATTGACTGCAGACCAGGAGGTTAAGGAACTATGCCTGTGGAGCTGCGCCTGTGATTGGCTGAGAGGCAGCCGATCACAGATGCGGCAGCTGGCAATGCAAAGCACCGGGGGAATGAAGCAATGTAGGTACATTTCTGCTGCTTTTTTAACAAAACGAACATGGCAGTTGGGTGTGGGCTATGATGCCCAACAATACAGCAAAACTTTTTATATAGGTAGGGCACCAAGCAGCAAAGATAGATATGGATGGATGTGGTGGTGGGGGGGTGGGGGGAGAGAGAGAGAGAGAGAGAGAGGGCTCGTCTGTGCATGCCTGAGTCCTTACTGAGGACAAGGAAGAAGCAGGGACTGGATGACACTCAGACAGCTCCTACTCTTCACTTTTTGTAAATTTGAACGTGCACTGCAGGAAAAACTATAGAGAACAGGGATGTAAGGTAAGGATAAACTACACAGTGGGGCCAGTAGTGGGTTATATTTTAGTTTTGGGGTGGACATGCCCTTTATACCCAGCATATAGTAATAGTAAAGAATTTGAAGCATTGCATTGTTTTATCTTATCAAAGGGTTATTTAATGATCTCCTCCTCTCATCCACCCTTGTTACCTCTTCCCATGCCTGTATTCAGGACTATTTTCATGCTGCCCCTCTGCTCTGGAACTGCCTCCGTCTGTCCGTCATTCACCATCCCGTAATACCTTGAAACGTAACCTTAAAACCCATCTCTTCAGGCAAGCATATAACCTGGCCTAAACATTACCGATCTTACTACCCAATATTATCCAACTCACCTTTCACACTCCACTGCCAATCTATTTACAGCCTAAAGACTCCTGCAACCTTATGTCTCACCCCATATCCTCTAGACTGTAAGCTCTTTGGGCAGGGTCCTCTCTCCTATTGTATCATGGTATTGCTGTAAGAAACTCATCACTCTGTTTACTCATATTTTGTATTACCTGTGTATGTAATATGTATGACTTTGTATAACATGTATTACCCTGTATGTAATGTATGACTATGTAATTGTAAAGCACCATGGAAGATGTTGGCGTTATATAAATCCATAATAATAATAATAATAAAGCACTATTTTTACTACTTAGTAATACAACGAAAAGATAATGCACATTCCTAATAGAGATGGCCCGAAACTCACTAGTTTCGTTCCGTTTTCGAATTCCCGGATCTCGGGAAAATCCTGAAGATCAGTAAATCCGAAACCGGAACGAATTTTCGATAATTTTCAAATGTATAGATCTATTTTCGATAATTTTTGAAAATAGACTCGAATGCTCAAAAATTCTTGAAAATATAATCAGAGACCATTTTTGAGTTTCCGATAGTATTTTCGAGGATTTTCGAACGTTTGATGGTATTTTCGAAATTTGAAGATTATTGAAAATTCGCTCTGAAGTCCTGAAATCCGGACGATCCATCCGGACGATCCATCCGGATTCGGAAGGATCATTCGGATTTTGGAACCGAGGAGTTTCGTGTCGGATCCGGGTTTGTGTTGGACCCGGATCCCATCTCTAATTCCTGATTCTCATAAACTGTAACATTTTCAGTATCTGTGCAAGTGCATACAGTAAAATCTTAGGTGTTTTAGTTGGCTTATTGCATTTTTTATCCAACTGCTTTTTTTCTTTCTTAGAACTTTTATGAAAAACCTGCATTTGACTACCCCATGAGCCAAATGAGTGTTTGGCTGATGTTGGCTAATGAAGGAATGATAAAAAATGAAAGCTTTTGCTCTGTTACTCCCTCTGCTATGATATTTGGAAAATCAGATGGGGATCGTTTTGCAGTGACCAGAGATCTTACATTAAAGCCTGGATATGTCCTGCAGTTTAAGGTATTTTAAATAATACACCTAATTATTTGGCAGTCAAGCCAAAGTTAAGAATGATTTGCTAATACCATAACATCTTAATAGGGAAATCATTGTAATTAGTATTTTATACCTATATGATTGATATTTTTGCTTTCTTACAGAATGCATTTGATTTCTGAAGGGGTAGTCTCGGGGGAGGGGGAGGGGGGCTGTTTGATGGTTCAACTGTGTGTGTGTGTTAGGGGAGTATCTGTTTAGATTTTTTTCAATTTGCAATATTAATAATAAAAAAAATAATCTAAGGTATGGTACAAACTTGATTGTCTGGATAGCTACAGTCAGTTTATAGTGCAAGCTTAATTGTTTTCATGATTACAAGCCGCAAGCACTCTGCTTGCTAGACCAAGTTAGGAAATTCCCAAGAAATAAAGGGGTCAGAGCAAAATGCCTTTTAACATAGTAGTGCAACATGATGTAGTACTTAGTAACATTGAGGTTAAATAAAGACCTTTATAGCCTACTTATTAACCCTGCAGAAAGGATCCCTAGATCAACCAGAACTGTATATATTTTTAACAGTAATTTTCAATATTTTTTAGTTTTAGAAACTTATCCTGCCCACTTTTAAAGCTATTCAACTTGCCAATACTGAATCAGCTAAAAGACCAGAGAGTTTATTATATGGCTTATTAATATATCCCTGCGCAATCAACGCTTCTCTAATAAAAACAGATGTCTAATCTGTCTTCATAGTGAAGCCCCTACATATTTTAGTTGCCCATCTTCCATTTCCAAGATGTCCCTTTTGAATGATTTTTCTCTCCCTTGAATGTATCCTCTTCTTTAGAAAATCCAATATCTTGCTATCTCTCTCTAGCTGTTTCTGTCTGGTACTGCTTGCTACAGGTAAGTCTGCTGTCTACTAGAATTCCCAAATCTTTTTCCAACAGAAATTCACTTAGACCAGAGGCATTTATGGCACAAGGATTGTTAAACCCCAACCTTACATTTATTAATATTGAATCACATTTGCCACTCTGGTGCCAATTTTGATAATCCATCTAGGTCTGCTTGCAGCAATTGCACATCTTTTTACGCATAGTTTAGTGTCATCAGCAAACACAGAGACCCTGCTCTCAATGCCCCCTTCTAAGTCATTTATAAACAGATTAAAAAGAAGTGTCCCCAGGACAGAACCCTGAGACACTCCACTACTATGTAGCTCCGTAAGCCAATGCAGTTACCTGTCAGAGATCCAGGAATGCACTGTGGGGGATATGCAATATATTTCGCTATCGCAACCTACGTGCACTCGTTTCCGCAATGTATTAACCACTTTGCAAAAGTTAATACAATGCAAATATGCTAGCGGTACGTTGTGACCTTTTGCGCATATTTTAAAGACACCTTTGAAGAGGCGTTAATTGATGAGCAAAAAACTAGCGAAAAAAAGGGCAAAATTTATTGAAACGCTTTGCGCTGCGCAAACTAAAAAAAATTGCAACATGGTGCAGGCAGTGCAAAACCTTTGCTAACACGTTAGTGCATAGGTTAGTGGGATTTTAGCGCTTATTTTCTCATTAGCGCAGGATATTGCATCACCCTGTAAATCTCTCACAGGGATTTTTGGCATCGCAGGAACTCGGGCAGGTAAGCTGTTTCAGACAATAATATTGCATCGCCCCCTAAATTCTAACTCACCTCTTCATAAAAACCAAGAAAGTTAGTCTGACAAGATCTATTTCTCATAAATCTGTGCATACTTTTCTTTAATATATTAGTTCTAGTTCCCCAAATTTTTCTAGCCAGGCTTCTTACATTTGTAAACATATTATATTACAAATTAATTTATTTCTTACATTGATGTACATGCCTCAATATCTTCAATGCTACCCCCTCTCCTCCCTTCATTATCTCAATAGCAACCTGATTCCTTACCTCTCTACATGCCCCAATGTAGACCCAAGTATCCTCCCCCCATACCTAGTTTAAAATCTCCTCCAAGCCTCTAGCCATCTTCTCCCCCAAAACAGCCGCACCATCATCAGTGAGGCACACATTTCAATATATACACCTTCAGCTACATAAGTGGTGACATATATACAGACATAAAGACGTCACCACTGATACTTTTATCAAGAGTTGTAACTGTCCTTCTATTCAGCTGAGAACGGACACACTAACCCGAGGAACGGACACAAACCCTTATTCATAACAGGATCCACGTATTCCAAGGTTTGGGTCCTCAGAGACCGACGTTAATTCTGAGATATATCCTGCATTCCTGTGTTTTTATGCAGACATCTATTTTTATCTAATTATATGTATACAGCTGGCCAGCGGTGTTTTTTCTATTTATATACATTGTGTGTGAAGTTTATATCCTGTATAGGTTTGTGGAGGGGATTACATTATATGTCTATTTTTATTAGAAAATATTAAATATTATATGATCCAATGTGTATATATCTGTTGCATATTATCTTTTATTTAGGATGCTACTATTTTGTTTTGGGTTCTAGGGTATAGAGGGGGTTTATCGGACCCTATCTGTCCCTTAGTGCCTAGTGTGGGACACCTAAGAGCCCCCTATTGACTTGGTCCCCTGATTGAATCTATATTTATTTTTTTGATATAGTAATCACTTCTCAATGCATTTTGGGAACCTGTATGGTAACCTGCATTACGCCTTTATTCAGGAGTCATATTTTTTTACAAAGTAGAGCAAAAACTAGTGATTTCCTTTCTGCATTGGGTGCTTGCATTGTTAATGTAAACAGCACAAGGCCTACAAAGTAAGCTTAAAACCCACACTAACCAGATATTACATTGGTCAGCGTGGGTTTAACTGTTTTGGGGGGGGGCTATTGTCATCCTTTATTAAATCTGCCCCTACAGCACATACAATTTTCATTTGCCTGGTTAGTGCCCTGGGCAATTCTGTATTAAATATAGTGCTGAAGCACTCTGGAAGAATGGCAGAAACAGTTTTTTTTGTGATGCCACTCCTTATAGAAATGATATTGGGAGTAGGAAAGTACCAACCTTACCTCCCTGCCCCAGATACTTTTCATTTTAACTGTTTTTGAAAAAACTTTATATGCATTCATTAGAAATAAATTCTAATTAAAAAAGGGAGCCAGCAGGGGTAAGATAGATATAGATAATATATATAAATGAGTCATAATAGACGTGAAATGTTAGGTGGGCCCATATACTATTCCTTGAATGCTAATACGAGTTTGAATCGGATTTTAAGTGTTCATAGAAACTTGTACTTCAGATTTTGGACTTTTAGAACTTTCAAAGAATTTGATTGAGATTTTTGAGGATTTTATTTAATTTATGGAAACAATCTAGCCACTTGTCCCAAATTCACCAATGACCGCTATTTTTAGCAGTGTCATCCCCCTGGGTTGCCTTATGGAATGCTACCCTTTACCCTATGTAATGCAAATTGCAAAAATAAAGATTAAAGGGGAAGTGCAGTGCAAATACATATACGTAAAAGAAAAAAGCAGTGTTTTTCCATGACCTTACCCTGCCCATTCAGCATTTTGTCTGTGTATAAATAAATGCTTTCGAAATGCTGACTTCAAATAGAACATGTTTTACCCATGCAATAGCCAATCAGTAGAAATTAAGGTGACTATACACATTAACTATAATGGGTAAATTCTGTCGGCTCCCATGTTTAGTATCAGCAGTGTGTAAGGACCGAAACCAACCAACAACAATTTCCGACAAATTAATGTAGTTGGCATTACGGTCGGTTTCCATCAGTTGGCATCAGCCTTTACTTGAATTAAATTCATATAAACTTTTTTCAGGAACAGTTGAAATTAAAAGTACCTGGGGCAGGGTGGTAGGATGGATACTTTCTACCTAATAATTTAATTTCTATAATGGCAGCACAATAAAAACTGCTTTTGACAGGCTTTTTGAGTGCTTCAGCACTCTCTTTAATACAGGAAGGCCCAGGGCCATAACCTGGCAGATGAAAACTTTGTTTTCTAGACAACGAAACAATATTGGGAGGTGGGAATAATCAATCTTATCTCTCTGCCCCAGTTTTTTTTGATTTCTTAAAAGTACATTTTTAAGTTGTCCTTTAAGTAAAGGGAGCCAATAATATCAGCCTATGTATAGCCACATGGCTGACCAATCCCCATACTGCATATGGGCGATTCGTTAAGTCCCTGTGTGCGGTCCCCACCGCATGTGTGCTGACCAGGCCTGGATTTACCATTAGGCATACTTTACTGTAAGGAACATTCCAAGGTAGTGCTCCTTCTGGAAAGAAGAAAGACTTATTACAGAAGCTAAAATGTTATCTCACAAATTTCAACAGCAGGAAATACCAAAGGGTAAAAATTCAACAAATTTTTCAAAATGGAAATATATATATAAATATATTTTCCACTGAACTTTCCCTTTAAAGACAGATTTTTAAAAAATGTTTAACCCACTTTTGTTGAGGTATGCAACAAGAAAGCATTGCCACTTCATGTTGGGCATGATTCCTCTTGTAAAGTAATATTTAAAATTTTCTAGCAATTTAGAATTTTCAAAAAATATGTACCACAGGTCCCAGAGCCATGTACAGTAAGTTACCATTGCCTTTTCCCCTTTTAATGGAGTCTAGTTTCGAAAAGTTTTAAAATCTGAAATCGAACTGGATTTTCGGAAGATCAGCCATCGCTATTTAGGAGTAATCAGCCATTTCAGTAATTACAGCTGATATTTCAGTCTGATTGACTAAAATATTGTATTTTTTGTACATTGCCTAATAGTGTAGATATTCTTTGCAAATAGTATATATGAGACATACTTACTGTTGCCAATTGGTCACCAGTTTCATAAACACAGGAAACCCAATCTATCACCTATATATAATTTCAGCCACATACATAAATGAGTTAAACCCTCGCTTCCCTATGTAATATTGGGTTAGCATGGGTTTGACTCATTATTTGCGTGGTTTTTGCTGTTTTCTATTAACAGTTTAGGCACCCACTGCAAAATTGAAAGCATTCATATTGTGGTACATAATACCACAAAATAGAACGCCATTTTAATGCTGGAATTACCTTCTGCGCTTCTTACCTGCCTGGTTCCCGCCATGCACTAAGTCATGCTAAGCGATTACTGCATTGTAGGAACCCAGGAGCAAAAAGAGCATGGAGAGTATTACATCTCCCTGCATGTAATATTTGCATTTTGTGAAAGTTATTCCATTTCTATTTAACAACAAACTCCTTTTACCTGACTCTGACCACGCTATGCAGTAATTATCACAAACATATTTTTGCATTGCGGGATCTTAGGCAGGTAAGAAGGCACTGCTTGTAAATTTATATTGCCCTTATTGTGACTTTGACAGTAATTTATGGCACTAATACAGCAAGACTTTTGATCCAGTTAATTAAATCAAGTTCTCTACTACTGTGCACTGCTTTGTTGGTGCCAGACACCTAATTCAAAATTATATTGTATTTGTAAGGAATAGAACAAATTAGCACCATTTTTCATGTATCTATAATATAATTTTTTAGAATCATTTAAGTTCTACTCTCTAAAAATCAAAACACTTTGAATGCAATTAAAATGTGTGTATTATGTACAAGATAATAATAATTATTCTAAAATAAGGTTTTATTTTGTGTGACATGCTGTTGCCTGTAAACCCTGATCAAATTTTCATTGAGTTTATAATGAATTCCCATTTGTGAATTTCCGGGGGTAGACAGCAATGTAATTTTAATGAGCTAGCCACCACTACATGGTCCTTACATAATTGGTGAATACAGATGATGAATAATTCACAAATAGAATTATTAAAGAGATCAGATGTTTACAGGGAAGCCTTCAAAGATAATTTCCACAGTTCTAAATATAGGGCACTTTTCTTAAAAGGACAGAATCAATACTATAATGTACAATCATACAATGCTTGAAATAAAAATAAGCTGCAGTTTACATAAAAAAGCCCTGTAATCTGCCTGTCTTTTTTCCCCCACGACATCATTTTGATAAATCCAAAGAATAGATACATCATCTGCGCAGTACAGTTGCCCATTTTGTTCCTGTATTTATTGCTGAACTACTTTACAGATGTACTATCATGTTTCCAAAAAATTGGAAAATAGTGCTGCACAGCTGACACAGAAAATAATCAGTTAATTATGCCCTAAAATTTAGCATGAAGCCTTTTCAGTGGAGGTGCAAATCCCACTTCTTACTTGACCACAAAACCGCAATGCAGTAATCTGGCAAAGAAATGTACTACATTGCAGGATCTCGGGCAGGTTTGCATGTACCTGTAACATCGACCCCATAATGTATGAGAAGTTTACATTTTTCTTTTTGTCCATACCTCCTTCTGGTTAACTTAATGTTTTAAAGAAATAGAAACTCTGTGCATGATAAAACATATGCTAGTTTCAGTACAGACCATGTTATTGATTATAAATATTTTTGGTGTGTTGCAAAACAAGCCCACGGTAATTCTATTAAAAACTGTTCTGCCTTCTAAAAAAGGGACTGTCCTTGACACAATAAACCTATTGATTGATTGCAAACTATTCTAGTTCCAGCAGCATTAAACAAACCTGTCAAAGTCATTAGCACCTTTCACACCAACACCTTCCCTGTGAAACTTGTGACATTGCAAGGGACAGGTGTTCTTAATCACATGTTTCACACAACCTAAATAAAGAAATATTTAATCATCCTTTACAGAAAAACCCTTCAGCATTTTATATAATTTAACCTTGAAATAGACTCCTTAGTGAGTTATATTAAAATAGACTTGTTAGTAGGTTATATACTAAGTACAAATACTTTTGATTGAAACCTCAGTATCATTGCACAATATTCTTTTCTTTTTTTTTTGTTCAATAAATTTTTATTAATTAGAATATTAGAGAAAGATATATTACATTCCTTACATATCAGATTTTTTTTCTTTAACAAGTAAACAGAGGTTAATTTAACAGTGCTTCAGTTTTGACTCTAGATATTATTATAAAATAGTCAAATTTATAAAACAATCAGATAATTAGGGACACTTGGGAAATATCCATACTTATCGTATAGAGAAATAGACAATAGCTGCGTACCTCGGGCCTGGACTCCCCGGGCCCCCGGGACTGTCGCTCTGACAATCATTTGCTCATAGTGTAGTTGATGTTTGCATCTTTAAATCCCAGATATCCAAGGTTTCAGACCACCGTCTCAATGAATTTTGAAGAGTGTGCCCCAGGTATTCGTTGGATTTTATCTGACATATTCTGGAAATTAATTGGCTTCTGGTAGGGGAAAGACCCTTCCATGTGGAAGCTAATAGACTTTTCTCTGCAGTGCAGATATGTGTTATTAGTCTTTGTGCTGTTTTCTTAAATCCTTGTGTGGGGAGATTAAACAGTGCTGTATAAGGAGACAATTTAAAATTGGACCCAAAAATTTCCTGGATTAATTTCTCGGTTATCTCCCAGAATTTTTGTACTTCAGAGCACTCCCACCAGCAGTGGAGTTGTGAGGCCGGGTTATTGCAATTTCGAAAACAGTAGTTAGGGAATGCAGGATTGATCTTGTGTAAGAATTCGGGTGTGTTGTACCAATCATACAGTACTTTGAGTGTTCTTTCCTTTGTGACTATATTTAGGGAGCTTCTATGTGAGTTGTGGTATATCTGAACCCATTGCTGATCTGTAAGCTCTTGGTTAAGCCTGGTTTCCCATTTTATGGCGTTTTCTGATTTAGTAGGGAGAGTGTCATACCAGAGTAAAGAATATACTGTCGATATTCTTTTGTGCATACAGTCGGAGTTAGTAATTCATTTTTCTAAAGTTGTAATTTGTTGATTGGGTGCTTTTTCTAAAATAGATTTAACAAAGTGTCTGATTTTGATAAATGCAAACCATTTGGTCCTTGGTAGATGATATCTTGAGGAGGCCTCCTCCCAAAACATCAGAGCACCATTTTCCATCACAAGATCTTTTATGGTGTTTATACCTAATTTATTCCAGTAACGATTTTCTGTTTCTGAGAGTCTCACTGGCGATACTGGTGAGTATAAAATGGGGGTTACTTTTGAAAATTGAGGGAGAAATGAGTAATGTTTGTTGATTCTGTTCCATAGTGTTAAGGAGGCTCGAATAATTGGGGTATGGTTGTCGGAGTAGGGATTGTGTTGCTCTGTTGGCAGCCATAAAATTGTAGATGAGTGTAGAGGGGATAATAACTCATTATCCAAATCTACCCATGCGATTTTCTCAGATCCGTGGACCCATTGGGAAATTTGAGCTATTTGTGCTGCTTTGAAATATTGGGATAGTTTAGGTAGGCCAAAGCCTCCTTTGTTCTTGTGTCTTGCAAGATTGTCTTGCTTTATTCAGCTCTTTTCCCGCTCCATATAAATTTACCTATTTCGGTTTGTAATTTCTTTAGTAGTTGGTGGTTTACTTGTATAGGAAGGGCTCTGAAAAGGTATAGTATTTTAGGTAATGTTGACATCTTGACAGCTGCTATTCTACCTGCTAGTGAAAGAGGGTAGGGGGTCCATTTTTTGAGTTGGGTTATCAGTTCAGGAATAAGTTTGTTATAGTTATGTTTATGAAGAGTATCCACATTGTGGCTTAGTTGAATACCTAGGTATTTGAAGGAATCTGTGGTCCATTTGAACGGGAAGTTTTGTTGTAATAAGGTACAGAGAGGGTCTGGTAAATGTATGGGGTATGCTACTGATTTAGAGTGGTTGACTTTAAAGCCTGATAGGTTCCCATAATCCTTTAAAATTTTATATAATACCGATATAGATATATGAGGTTTTGAGAGATAAAGAAGAGTATCATCTGCAAAAAGTGATACTTTTGAATGGATCTAACCAATGGTGATTCCAGTGATATCAGGGGATTGTCTAATTTTTGTTGCAAGAGGCTCAATTGATAAGGCAAATAGGAGTGGGGACAGGGGGCATCCCAGCCTGGTACCATTTTTAATAAATATGGTGTCTGAAGGGAAGCCCATATTTCTGACTATCGCAGTGGGGTTGACTTATAGGCTGAAAATTCCAGATATGAAGCTGTTGGGGAAATCATATTGGCAAAGGATGGCCTTTAGAAAAGTCCAGTCCACCCTGTCAAACGCCTTTTCAATATCAAGGGAGAGTATTATTGACGATATTTTGTTTGCATATTGCATTAACGTTAAAGCTTTTCTGATATTATTAGTAGTCTGTCTTCCCATGACGAAACCTGTTTGATCGTAATGGATCAATTTTGGTAATATCAGGTTCAATCGTTTCGCTAATACCTTTGCAATAATTTTAACATCGATGTTTATAAGGGATATAGGACGGTAATTAGATGTTTGGGTTGTATCCCTATCTGGTTTAGGTATGACTGTGATATGCGCTTGGAGCATATCAGGAGGTAACGAAAAATTGCCAGTTGCTAAATCATTACAGAGTGTTTGTAAGTGCCGGGACAGGATGGACTGGAACTTGTAGTATAGTGCGGTGAACCCATCAGGGCCGGGAGCTTTCCTGATCTTGAACTGTTTTATAACTTCCTGAATTTCAGAGATTGATATTTCTCTTTGTAGTATATTCTTTTGTTCTTGTGTGAGTTTGGGGAGGTTTATTTCAGTTAAGTATTTATTGATATTGGCTTCTATATTTGCATATTTCTTCACTGTTTCGCCGTTATAAAGGGTTTGGTAGTATTGAGCGAAGGCATTGGTGATGTAGTTTGGGTCATGATGGAGATGACCTTTGTGGTCTCGTAGCAGGAAAAATCTATTCTGGGTGAGTTTTTGATTTAATTTGTTTGCTAACATGGTATTGGGCCTATTACTTTTGTAATAGTATCTTTGATTGGTGAAGCGTAGGGCTCTTTCCGCTCTTAATGATAGTAATTGACTGAGTTCAGATCTTGCGTTTTGTATTTCGATTGCTTTATTTTCATTAAGGGTCTTGACTAATATTTTGTCCCCTTTTTTAATTATATTAATAAGTTGGTTTATCTGTGTTTCTCTTTGTTTTTTTAGTCTGGCCGCTAATTGAATGAGATAACCTTGAATCACCGGTTTGTGGGCTGCCCATAAAGTCGGGCTCTTTATATCCTCGGTGTTGTTTTCTGTGAAGTAGTTTAATATATTTTTATTTAAAGTTTGTACGTGTTCTTCATTTGCTAGGAGGGTCTCATTTAGTCTCCAAGTGGGTTGTGGGTTGGTTTTTATTATATCATTAATAGTCATTGAAACAAATGCATGATCAGACCATGCTATTTCAGAAATATATGTGTTTTGGACTTGGGCTGTTAATTGGGGGGTTGTGAAGATATAGTCCAATCTAGTATAAATTTTATGTACTGGGAAGTAAAATGTATACTCTCTTTTTGTGGGATTTGCTATTCTCCAGGTATCTAATAGATTATTTTCCTTTATAAAGTTTTGGAGATATTTGTATGAAGGGGTGCCGGTCATATTGCACAATATTCTTAATGAATTTTGCCACTCAAACCTTTATTCATTTGTTTACAATCTTTAAAAGTATCTTGCTTGGGCTTGGAGGTATGGGTAGGGGAAGGGTTAACACAAAAAGTAAAAAATAAATAGGTTAAGATCAAGATCTCTGTAAAAAATCAGTTTAAAATGACACTTTCATATATTAAAATTCTTACCGTAAACCACTCACTTGTGCCTATCCATCACTACAATGCAGGCTTTACTCTGTGCTGTTTTGATGCTTGCTTGGTCTGTATAGCTCCCAAAAACCTCTGCACACAGGAATAAGGTTGCCAACAAACTTTATTATAGCAATTAAAAACAATAAAAAGCACTAAAAAACCTTGCAGGAACAGTCTATTAGCAGTTGTTAAAGTTGCACCTCTCTGCTATGGTGTGGCCCCTTTAAATCATGGTGGTCTTGTTGTGAGGTATAATCCACTTACATAGTAACAAAGTAATTGAGGTTTAATAAAGACATACGTCCATCAAGTCCAACCTATTCACTTTTTTTTAAACCCTTCTTAACAGTTGATCCAGAGGAAGGCAAAAAACCCAGCTAAAAAGGAAGGGGGGATTCCTTCCTGACTCCAAACGGCAATTGGAAAATATCCCTGGATCAACCAGATCTACAATATATGTATTAAAGGGCATGTCCACCCCCAAAACTATAATCCCCCCCACTACTGGCCCCATCACGTAATGTAGTTTAATCCTTACCTCACATCCCAGCTCCATATGGTTCTCCTGTAGTCCCCCCCCCCCAAAGTCCCAAAAACTGCCCACCAGGACTCTGCCTCCTACCTGGCCTCCGGGAGAAGTTTGGCATGCGTACTGCAGCCCTTCTCCCCCTCCCTCCCCCTCCCTCTCCCTCCCCCTAGCACAAATCCCCTTTGATATAGTATTCCCCCTGGTCTCCCAGCCCAAACCGCTTCATTTTTATGTTTAGAAAGTGCCCCAAACTTTTACTTACCTCCCCTCTTTCCTCCGCTGCACTGAATGACCGGCAGCCGCGTCCGTGATTGGCTGCCGCTCAGCAAAAATGAAGCGGTTGGGGCTGGGAGACCAGGGGGAATACTATATCAAAAAATAGTTTTAAGGGTGGACATACCCTTTAATACCAGTAATTCTCAATATTTTTTCATTTTAGAAACTTATCTATGACATTTTTAAAGCTATTCAATGAACTTGCCATTACTACATCTGCTGGAAGACAGTTCCACAGTTTAACCGCTCTCACTGTTAAGAAACCCTTCCTAACCTGAAGATGAAACTTCTTTTCTTCCAACCTTAAAGGATGTCCATGAGTCCTCTGATATGACCTATTAGTAACCAATGCACCAGAGAGTTCATTGTATGGCCCATTAATATATTTGTATAAGGTGATCATATCCCCACGCAAACATCACTTCTACCATGTAAACAGCCCTAACTTGTCTAATCTGCCTGCATATTTAAGCCCCTCCATTCCCCTTATTAATTTAGTTGCCCTTCTCTGAACTGCTTCCATTTCCAAGATGTCCCTTTTGTATATAGGATTCCAAAACTGCACCACATATTCCAAATGAGGCCTTACCTGTGCCTTGTAAAGAGGGAGAATATTTTTCTCTCTTTAACCCTTTGAGTGCCAGAAGAATTTCATAATTTTTTTGCGTTAACTGCCAGAGGAATTTTCATCATTTTGCCCTTAATCGTTTTAGACTAATTTTACAGTAGGAAACCTTGCAGTAAATCAGGAATATTATACATTGTTTTTTTCAGCACAAAGTGTACTTTAACATGGTAACAAAATTTTGTAACTTTTCTGGAAATTTTACTGGAATTATGGGTAAAATATGTAAAAAAAATTAAAAAATTTGCAAATTTTCATGGATTTTTCCCATTTTTACTTATAGTTATCTTAAAGTTTCACACAAAAATCTTACTGTTTCTAAAAGCTCTGATACTCCCGAGTACAACGATACCAGATATATGTAGGTACCCGACTTTTCCTGTACAGGAGACCCCCCCTAAACTAAAACTGCACCTTCAAGAATATTACACCAAATTAAAATGTATAACCACTACTTACAGTTAACATAGAATATCTACGAAATTAACTAAAATATCCCCACAAGTGAGATATTTTTAGAAACTACACACCCACAAGATTTTATGAGTTTCGATCAAAATGCAGATACCCGGACACAGCTCTTCGTCCAATTGTAAGTTATTTTCTCACATTTTCCTTTTTTTCCTCAACTGTAAAATCAGAGACAAAATCCAATGCAAATTTCAGCTAAAAACTGTGGAGGAAAGTTCAAACGCATCTCAAATATGAAAGCCTAACCCCTCCCGAATAAAACGGCATGCCACATTCATGGGTGTACCCAGAGACATGGCTACCAACTAACCCAGAGCGTGACCAGTGCCAAATGTCAGTAGCAACAAAAAAAATTAGCCAGTTTTGTATTTGAACAGTCTGCAGTTTTTTCCACAAAAACTCCCGTAACTGAGAAATAACCCCCACAAACTATATATTCCTGAAATTTGCACACCTTCAGCTATGTAACATTGTAGTTTGTTCATTCATACCATCAATGGTGTGGGCGCAGTTCTTCGTAGAAGTTCGCATTTGTCTGAAAAAAATTAACAAAAAACAACTTCAAAAGGTAGAAATCATGCCAAAACCTCAAGGAATCTAAAAAAATATACTAAATATCAATCTCCCAAATGTCCTGAATCAAACGGTATGCCATATGTGTGGTTACACACACGGACGTGGAAGCGAAAAGCCACAAAGTGAGACAATGCACGATGGCTCAGAAACAACGAAAATATTTAGCCAACTCCGAAATTGGACAGTCTGCAGTTTTTTCCACAAAACACCCCCGTAACTTAGAAATAACCCCCGCAAACTATATATTCCTGAAATCTACACACCTTCAGCTATGTAACACTGTAGTTTGTTCATTCATACCATCAATGGTGTGGACGCTGATATTTACAAACCTTCAGCTATGTAACACTGTAGTTTGTGTGGGCGCAGTTCTTCGTAGAAGTTCGCATTTGTCTGAAAAAATGAACAAAAAACAACTTCAAAAGGTAGAAATCATGCCAAAACCTCATGGAATCTAAAAAAAAGTTACTAAATATCAATCTCATAAATGTTCTGAATCAAACGGTATGCCACATATGTGGTTACACACGCGGACGTGGAAGCGAAAAGCCACAAATTGAGACAATGCACGATGGCTCAGAAACAGCGAAAATATTTAGCCAACTCCGAATTTGGACAGTCTGCAGTTTTTTCTACAAAACACACCCGTAACTTAAAAATAACCCCCACAAACTATATATTCCTGAAATTTACACACCTTCAGCTATGTAACACTGTAGTTTGTTCATTCATACCATCAATGGTGTGGGCGCAGTTCTTCGTAGAAGTTCACATTTCTCTGAAAAAATGATCAAAACACAACTTCAAAAGGTAGAAATCATACCAAAACCTCATGGAATATAAAAAAAAGTTACTAAATATCAATCTCCCAAATGTCCTGAATCAAACGGTATGCCATATGTGTGGTTATACGCGTGAAAGCCAAAAGTCACGATGTGAAACAATGCACAATGGCTCAGAAACAGCAAAAATATTCAGCCAAATCTGAATTTGAACAGTCTGCAGTTTTTCCCCACAAACCATATATTTCTCGAATCCACACACCTTTATCTACGTAATTCTGTAGTTTGTTCATTCGTACCATCAATGGTATGGGCGCAGTTCTTCGTAGAAGTTCGCAGTTTTATCAGATTTTCTAAAAAAAATTGAAATAAAACACTCTCAAAGGTAGAAATCATGCCAAAATCCCAAGTAATGTAAAAAAAAGTTACCAAATATCAATCTCCTAAATGTCCTGAATCAAACATTATGCCCTATGTATGGTTACACACGCAAACGTGGAATCAACTAGCCACAAAGTAAGCCAATGAACAATGGCCCAATTACAGCAACTTTTCAGATTTGTCAGACTAAACACCCCTCTATATTAGAAATACCCCCCCAAACTATATATTCTTGGAATCTACACACCTTCAGCTACACAATGGTGTGATTCCTTTATGCATACCACCAATGGTGTGGGCGCAGTTTCATGTAAAATTTTGCTTTTTTACCAGATTTTCAGGAAAAATTTATAAAAATACAATTCAAAGTTAAAAATCGTGGCAAATTTCCATGTCATGTAAAAAAAACTTGTCAATTATCAATCTTCCAAATGCCCTGAATCAAACGGTATGCCCTATGTGTGGATGTACACAGAGACGTGGCCACCAACTAGCTAAAATAGGACGCATGCACAAATGCAATTACAAGAATAAATCAAAGTGCTCTGTAATTTGAACAGCCTACCCTTTTTCTAAGGAAACAGTCCCGAAAAATGGAAATTCCCCCCACAAACTATATATTTTTGGAATCTACACACCTTCAGCTACGTTACAGTGCTATGCTTTCATACATACATGAAGAATTCCAGACCCAGTGATCCAAAGAACTTTGTGTTTTTAGGAGGTTTAGTGAAAAATAAAATAAGATGATTCAAGGATTGAAATCCTACCTAAACCAACTTGACAAGCAAAAAAACCCACTAAATGTCAATCTCCCACATATCCTGCATCAGACGGTATGCCATATGTGTGGGTGCACACAGAGACGTGGCCACCAACTAGCTCAAATGGGACGCATGCACAAGTCCAATTACAAGAAAAAAATCAAAGTGTTCTGTAATTTGAACAGCCTAATCAACTTGGAAATACCCCCACAAACAATATATTTTTGGAAGCTACACACCTTCAGCTACCTGATGGTATCATGCTTTCGTATAAACATGAAGAATTCCAGACGCTGTTATTCATAGAACTCCGTGCTTTTAGGAGATTTTGTGAAAAAATAAAATAAGAGGACTCAGTGGTTGAAATCCTACCTAAACCCACTTGGCAAGTAAAAAAACCCACTAAATGGCAATCTCCCACATGTCCTGAATCAAACAGTATGCCATATATACGATCTGTGGCAGTTAAAGGGTTAATCTATTCCTCTATTTATACAAGACAATATCTTGCTAGCTCTAGCCGTGGCTGTCTGGAATTGTTTGCTACAGCTAAGTCTGTTACCTACCGGAACCCCCAAATCTTTTTCCATTACTGATTCACTTAACACAGAGTTATTTATGGTGTAGGTGGCACAGGGATTATTAAATCCCAAATGCATCACCTTACATTTATCAACATTGTATCTCATTTGCCATTCTGCTGCCCATTTTGATAATCTATATAGGTCTGCTTGCAACACTTGCACATCATTTGAAGTTTCCAAAGCTCCGCATAGTTTAATGTCATCAGCAAACACAGATACCTTGCTCTCAATGCCCCTTCTAAGTCATTTAGTAACAGATTAAAAAGAAGCGGCCCAAATAAAGACCCCTGAGGCACTCCGCTTAGAACTGTAGCTCTCATACATTAGCTGTAGATCCATTTACCACCACTCTCTGTTTGCGATCCTATAACCAATTCTCTAGCCATGTACAAATGTTTTCTCCTAGGCCAACAGTCCTCAATTTATACATTAGTTGCCTATGTGGCACAGTATCAAAAGCTTTTGCAAAATCCAAGTATACCACATCCACTGCTGTGCCTGAATCTAAATTCTTACTTACTTCCTCATAAAAACCAATTAAATTTGTCTGGCATGATCTATTTCTCATAAATCCATGCTGACTACTACTAATAAGATCATTTCTGGAGACAAAGTCAAGGATATGATCCCGTAACAACGTTTCCAGCACCTTCCCTACCACTGATGTTAGGCTTACAGGTCTATAGTTACCAGGCTGTGAATGACTACCTTTTTTGAATATTGGTATTACATTGGCTTTTTTCCAATCCAGCAGCACATCCCCAGATCAAAGTGAGCATTAAGCCATGCAGGAGCGGACCTAATTTTTTTACACTTGTTCCCTAAAGTTACAAATTTAAAAATGTAATAGTTTAATATCCCATAAAAAGTGGTCCACATCTGCTCAGTATCTTTACCTAGAAACAATTTCCCCCAGTCTATGAGCAAGAGTGATTCCTTTAACAGCATAAAATTAGCTTTCCTAAAGTTAAAAGTTGTTAACACAGTGCCCTTTAGTTTTTTGCAACCTATATTAAATGACGTATGCTTGTGAAGGTTCTCATTCATCCAGGTCATGGTATATCTGTTGTATTCAATTAGATCAACTGTACTTGAAGTTTAGTTTGGCAGAAACAATATGGGTAGAGCTGTATACAGGAAGCAAGAATGTGGGTAAATTAATTATTGGGGTATGTTATAAGCCTCCAAAACGGCATATGGAGATTCATTTAAACTTTGTGTCCAGTTGATCTAATTGAATACAACAGATATATTAAATGACACTATATCACAATCACTATTCCCTAAGCTTCCCATTACCTTCATTTCCAAAATGAGCACATGTTTATTAGATATGACCAGATCCAACAACACATTCTGTCTAGTAGGAACTTCTACCATCTGTGTAAGAAAATGCTCATATAGGAAATTTAAGAACTTTATACCTTTTGAGAGCAGTTCCCCTACTCCAAACTATGTCAGAGTAGTTAAAATCGCCCCTAACCAAAACATACCAGCAGCCTTCTCCAACTGCATATGGAGATTCATTTACACCTCCTCCCTGGCATTTGGCAGCTTATAACATACCCCAACAATTAATTTACCCACCTTCTTGCTTCCTGTACACAGCTCTACCCATATTGTTTCTGCCATATCGTTTATACTCCCATCTATTCCATCTTTTAGATTTGGCTTCAATTCCTGTTTAACATACATACATACTCCCCCTCCTTTCTTATTAACTCTGTCATGTCTAAATAAGGAGTGTCCTTCAATATTTACTGTCCACTCGTGTGAATCATTTAGCCATGTTTCTGCTATACCGATCACATCATACCTTTCCTTTAAAGCTATTAGTTCTAGTTCCCCAGTTTTTCCAGCCAAACTTCTTGCATTTGTAAACATACTGTACATTTTAGATTATCAATTGATTTACTTACATACTTGGACGTACATGCCTCATTATCTTCTATGCTGTCCCCTCCCCCGTCTCCTCCCTCTGTTGTGTCATTAGACCCCCTGATCCCTAACTTCTCAATCTACCCCTGTGTAGTTCAACGTACCCTCCCCCCCATACCTAGTTTAAAAACTCCTCCAACCCCTTAGCCATCTTCTCCCGTCTCTACTAAAGAGCCTGTAGCCAACAGAAAAGTCAGCCCAGTCCTCTAAAAACCCAAACCCCATCTCCTTACACCCCTCCATAGCATAGCACGTAGCTGCGGTAGTATTTCTAAGATCACTACCCTTGAGGTCCTTACTTTTAACTTGGCCTCTAAATCTCGGAAATCATTTTTAAGGACCTCACCTCCACCTCTAACTTTGTCATTGGCACCAATGTGAACCAAGACTGCCGGATCACTCCCATCTTCACCCAATAATCTGTCTACACGATCCACCACATGCCGAACCCTAGCACCAGGCAGGCAACACATGTAGGGTCTTGGTGACAGATTACCCTATCTACCCTTCTAATAATGGAGACCACTACCACCTGCCTATCCTTCCTAGACCCCAGTTCTCCCTCCCTTGTATTGGAGATGGTGGTCCCCTGGGTGCTCAAGGGAAAGTCCCGCTCCATACACCTATTTCCGAGCCATCGTCCTCCACATCTTTGCCTTAAATAGGAAATCTGTTCGGATCAACCAGTTGGAAAGAAGTGTCCCTATCCTTCCGTCCCCTACTTCCCCTGGTGACCCTTACAAATCTATCTTCCTTTACCACCCTATCTGCCCCATTTCCACTCCATTTACTGCCCCTGCCAGTACCTGCAATACCCCCAGATTTGTCAAGCCCTGCAATGCTGCAAGTTTCCCCTTTAGATTCTGGACCTCAGATTCCAAATGGGCAACCCACTCACATCTGACGCATACATAGGTCCCTTGGTGCGGCTGCTCCAAGATCCCATACATGTGGCAGGATGCACATTGCATGGCCCCAACAAAACTGTTCATACTAAACAGCAATTCACAGCAACAGCAATACACAACAAGAGAAAATAGCAATAGACACAAGAGAAACAGTAGTCTTGTTCTTAAACCCTTTTTTTGTTCTAAATGCTTTTGTTTCTTAACGCACACCTTAAAAACAGACAAACCCCTATAAAACAGAGAATTCCTTTACAAGTAAATCGCTCTGGAGGAAGAACTTATGTGTGATTCAAAACCAAGGTTTCAACAGTTCAACAGTTTTTTCAAAAGAAAAAAATGCATTTCTTTTGTCAGCCCCCACCCTACAGGTAACAATGCAGTGGAACACAAGTATTTATTTTAGAAACCCAGTGCTTTAAGTTTACTTAAAGGGGAACTAAAGTCTCCAGACAACATTGTCCCAATAGACAGAGCACATTCACAAACATACAACAAGCTTTGTCTCACCTCTCCCTTTGCTGTGGTCATTGGGTGATTTATGAAAATAACCTGTGAGTACTAGGGGTCAGCTCCCACAATCCACCTTATCTGGGTAAACCCCCAGCTAAGTGTCTGCGTACAGGCACATGCTCCAAAAGCTCAACAGATCAATACAAGGAAGTTGCAGCCTTGATTCCTAGAAGCTGACAACCAATCACATTATAGCACAGAGATCCTCCCTCTCCAGGACACAGAACAGGGATTTCAGTTTTTTGTTTTTTAACACATTCAAGGCTCCTGTCCTAACAATGATATAATCCTTTACTTTTCATACAAAAAGAAAAGTAATCTTTGCAGTGTATTTCATAGATATCATGGATGTAAGAAACAGAATACTAACATTTCAGCAAAAATAAAAGTAAGTGTGGGGAATAGAACCTGCAACTTGTACATTTACCCTGTCTTGCTAAAAGTGGAAGTCTTACCTCTAGGCTAAGAGAGACACTATATAAACCATTGGTACACATAGAATATTGTAGTAGGAACATAATGGAAACAAAAATAAAGATACATTGGGGGAATCAAACTCATAACCTTCTGAACTGTATGTGTCTAAACCTGGCATCTTACAAGGTGAGCCACCACTGAATAAGCTGAAAGCCTGGGAACATTAAGAAGCTTTATCTTTTGCATGGAATATAATAAAAACAAAAGAAAGGTTTAGCTGGGGTATAGAACTTGTGACCTACTGAACTGTGTATTTTTTATTTTTTAAATCCGGTGCCTTACCTGGTGTGCCAACACTGAATAAGGAGAGAAGCCAGTTACATTTGGAAGCTTTATATTTTGCTAGGAAAAGAATAATAAAAAAAATGGAATATGGAATCCCTGATAACTTTAAAAGCTGCTTGTTATCCTGCAGTTTATTTTCCAGCAACTCACACTGACTGGTAAATAAACTGCAGGGTAACAAGCAGCTTTCAAAGTCTTATCAGGGATTCCATATTGGTGTGGAAACATCTGTATAGAAAACACTCTGTGATCAGGGGGGTGTGGTTCTTTGTAGGTAGGCACACTCAATATGGTATTCAAACAATAATCATTTATTTAAGTGCTGAAAACAATAAATGCCTGTGGAAGGGGGTTGGACCCCCCAAAACGTTGTGTGTATTTGGCATTTATTGTTTTCAGCACTTAAATAAATGAGTATTGTTTGAATACCATATTGAGTGTGCCTACCTACAAACTATATATGACTGATTATACTTACCTGCAGTGGCACAAGTTATAGGAAGTGCACCTCAAACCTTACCTATCAGGGCTACCACATTGGATTGAAAATTGACATGGTTCTTTGATAACTTCATGGGCTGTGGATTGTACTGGCAACAACATGGAAGCCTTCTTATTTACAGAATCTATTTCTCACATATACTAAATGCAATGTACCACAGAAGAATCGTACAATGTATAGGTGTTCTGGGGAGAAAAACTTTAAGTTTAGTTCTCCTTTAAACAATTCCTACCACCTTATTCAAGCAGTAAGTAGTAAAAAACAAACAAACAATTCCATCAGTTCCCTGATGAAGCTGTAAGAATTAAATCAGCAAAACGCATAGGAACTACCTCACAAGCCATTACCAAGTGGATTATACCTCACCACAAGACCACCACGATTTAAAGGGGCCACACCATAGCAGAGAGGTGCAACTTTAACAACTGCTAATTGACTGTTCCTGCAAGGATTTTTAGTGCTTTTTATTGTTTTTAATTGCTATAATAAAGTTTGTTAGCAACCTTATTCCTGTGCGCAGAGGTTTTTGGGAGCTATACAGACCAAGCAAGCATCAAAACAGCACAGAGTAAAGCCTGCATTGCCCCTAGTGATGGAGAGGCACAAGTGAGTGGTTTAAGAATTTTAATATATGAAAGTGTAATTTTAAACTGATTTTTTACAGAGATCTTGATCTTAACCTATTTATTTTTTATTTCTTGTTTTAACCCTTCCCCTACCCATACCTCCAAGCGCAAGCAAGATACTTTTAAAGATTTTATAAATAATTCAGTGGTCAACTTGCAGTGCAGCCACCCTACTCAAGTAGACATTCCCTACCACACCATAGCGCGGAAGTAACCCAATCTTCTATTATTAATTTGTCTTGAAAGAGACAAATTCTTGTTCTTACTATTACTTCCTTTTGCAAAGACTCATAGAAGTATGCTGTTACCTAGCTAAGGAACCGTGAAAGCAATACCTCGTTATCATCAAATTTCGGTCCATTTTTTCCTATTGACTTTAATGGGTCCAATCCTCAAACATGAACATTTTGAGGTTTTAGAGTCAAGTGAGCAAATCAAATCTCAACTGTCACTTACTGTATGAAATGCACCTGGAATTGAGAATTCACTAACTACACACTGTCAGGCTTATTCCAAAAGAGGTTTGTGCCCAAGCTGAAAATTTTCCTAAACCAATCATATGATACCTTTTTACAGGTCTACTACAAATAGAAAATATTGGATAGCACCTGATTGGTTGTAGCAGATTCAGAACATGGCCAACATTTTGCACCTCTTATTGCATAGGTTCCTGAGTCTCTCTGACACAAACACACATAACTACACAAATGCTCACAAACTAACACAATTGCACAAAACTGCACAAACGCACACAACTGCACAAAAGCACACAACTTTACAAACAACACGCACAATTTTAAAATAAAAGTCCTAAAATGTATACAAAATATGCACAAAACAATTTGCAGCACAGACACACACATTCCCTGCCAAAATACAGCCTTTCAAGCCAAATGTAAAGTTTATACTTAAACGTTCCTCTCTAGTTCTAAATAATATCTTTTAACCTTAATTTCCATTTACTTTACAAAGTGCAGTCTCACATTTTCCAGTTAATGAATTTACCACTCTATTATGTTGCACTTTATCAAAAGGCTTGAATAATCATGCAAAAGAACCAATATACAATACATTTACTAGATATCCTTCTAAAGAACTCTATATATTTTATATTTATAGTCTAAATGTTTAAAGTCAAATGAGGTGAAGTAATGGAAAAGTTTTGGCATTCAAAGATACAGTATTTTGCCATGTATTTTGGATGTTCACAGGACATCTGAACTGCATGGCCTGATCTCTATTTACATGTTTGATAGATTTGACAGTCAGAAGTCAAATCAAGCAAAGTGCACAACAAATCAAAACAAGGAAACTGCAGCCTGTCATCCTGCCCCCTAGAATCTGAAACCAATAATGTTTCAGAGACTAGCCTGTTTTACAGATCCTGCCTCTATCAGTTACTAATACTGATGTACAACTCTAACATTCCTTTGCTTTTCATACAAAAAAGTAATCTGCATGAATGGCAGAACTATAACCTGTAACCTCATGAATTTTTTATTTCTAAAATAAGAGGACAAAATTAACTAATCTTCTAACCAACTAACCCACCAGAGCTAACACATAGAGACTAGGTATATTTAGAAACGTTTGCTAGGAGCAAAATGGAAGGGGGAAAAGGCATTAAAATTAGAATATTTATATAGTCTGTCTGCAATTCATGCTAGCTGGAAAATAAACTGCAGGGTAGCAAAAGCATTCAAAGTCTTATCGGGGTTTTCAATTTTGGTGTGCAGACATTTGTATAGAATATGCTCTGTGACTAGAGACAGTGAATACTGGTGCCTGGTGTGCATGGCCAATAGATACACATACTCACAAGGCTGTTTGAAGACTACATTGGCACTAGAAATAACATGGAAGCCTTTAAGTTTAGTTTTTATGTTTGTGAAGTTTTTCATTCATCCGGATCATGGTATATCTGTGGTATTCAGTTAGCTCAATTAGACTTGAAGTTTCACTAATTATCCTCTGGCTTTGACAATTCAGAATGACTTGTACAATTACCTTTTGGTAGTAAATACCCTGGAATGTGTCACAATCAGCATATAGCAGCAAGGTGTTATATGCTGTATTCATTTTTGTTTTCCTTTAAAACCTTTAATTATTGTTTTAATAATCCTTACATTTTTCTCATAAAATCCCTTTATAATTATAATGCAACTTAACATTAACAGAATGACTCTTATCAGGGAGATTCAATAAATTTCCTTATCGTTAAAAATGGTTCTAATTTTGCCCCAACCAATCAGATATTATTTAACATTTGAAAGCTAACATCTGATTGGTTGGGGCAAAATTAGCACCATTTTTAATGATAAGAACTTTTATTGAATAAACCAGTATAAATGTTCTTTATTGTATTTTCTAATATTTTTGTTATCATTTAGTCACAGTATTATGAGCACATACGCTGAAAATAGAAAAAAATACATATACAATACATATATTCAATATAATTCTTTGCTTTAGTTGAATGTAGGCTGTACTAATGAATTCAGCAATAAGGCCCCAGTTCTTCTCCAGTATTCTCATGATGCCGGCTTGTCTTGGTCTATGGTAAGAGAAGAATGCTATCCAGCATCACCAGGGAAAAAAGAATGTGAAGGAAGTTCTCGGGAATTAAGGGAGTCCACTTCATACTATACTGGAGACTATGAAGATTGGACAAGAAAAAACATTGTCATACCAAGATCTATTGCATCAAGGTTGGTTACTGGTTAAAAACATGATATTTTTTTTTAAAAAAGCTGTTTAAATACATGACTTTCAATTTAATCCAGTTTGCTTTTTAAATAGCAGTCAAATACAACTTTTGGTAATTGAAAATGATTTTGCTAAGTAATAGATAATCCAATTATTTACTGTAGGTAGCAACACAGCAGGCCTAAAAAAGCACTATATTAAATATACCTTTTTAGTGCTGTCTACAGGGGAAAGACGGTGAACTAAATTGGAATTGTGCTACATGACATGTCATAAATAGCCCAAAGACTCCAAGGTATCATAACATAAGGGGTCAAGAAGGGCAATGGGTGAATTAAAAGCACTGTAGACAATAGAAAATAAGTTAAAAAGTGTAAAAACAAGGGGCATATTTATAAATGTCCGTTAACTTTTTGCGTCCGAGTTTCCAGACATTTTCGCCAAAATCGCTATTGTTAAAGGGCGAAACCCACCTGCAAAAATGTAACGCCTACTTAACATTGCATCAGTTACCGCTCGCTTCTAACTGATGCATGGCGTTAATCTCAGCCGTTTCACTTCGCCATCTTCGAGGTGGCGAAAACAGCCGAGATTGCCCAGGGTCGGGCTGCGGGTGGTCGAATTCACCAGAGGGCATGCCTTCCCAGCAGCCCTGTACTTTCATGGGGAGGGGAAGGGAGGGACCCACTGGGAGGGGGGGAGGGACCCTCCAGCGGGGGCACTGGTAAGTGCCTTTTGGGGCTTATTGGGTCCTGCAGCTCGAACTGGGAACCCCCCTCCCCGGCCCTATCAGGGCCTTTGTGGCTCTGAAAAGAGCCCTTTAGGGCTTAAAGGGTATGTACACTGAAATTTTTTTTTTTTAAATTGCAGATTAGTGGAAACTATAATTCATCCCAACTATCACTGTACCATTATTTTGTTGATCTGCCCCCTATTTTATTAGATATCCAATCTGAAACATCTTATATTTCAGCATTTCTGTTTTGCTATAGCTGGAATGGTTTGACAGTTGGTGTGCTGTATACTGTATGTGGTTTTGACAGTTTTTATGTAGGATAATTATCAGGTCTGTGGTTAGAGTCTGAGCAAAACTACTAATGTATAGAAGGCATGCGGCAACACACACACCCCAAAGTTAGTGCAATTTACACATATTCATATAATGCAAATTCATTTTTTCAGTATACATATACTCTAAGGGGTCCCGCAGCTCAAACCGGGACCCCTCTTCCCCGGCCCTATCTGGGCCCATGCGACACAAGTGCCCTTGCGGCCCTGAGAAGGGCCATTGGGGCTTAAGGGGTCCTGCAGCTCAAACCGGGACCCCCTTCCCCGGCCCTTGTAATGGCCCTTGCGGCACTGATAAGTGCCTTTGTTGGGGGTCTCTCAACTTGAACCGGGGCCCCCATTGGATCTTAAAAGAGCCCTTGGGCAGTCTCTTCTTTCTTCCATCCGGTGACACCAGCTCCACTGAGGCCACCAACCCCAAGAAGTACCCCTGCGGCCACCTGGGGGCCTCCGGCGCCGGTGGCCTTAACGAAACCGATGTCGCCGGAGTCTTGATCCGATGTCTTCTTTCTTCGCAGCTGGTGACACTCACACCACTGAAGTCGCCGATCCCAGGCGCGCTCACTGCTGCCGCAAGTGAGCCCACTGGCACCGCCAGCTGGTCTTCTTCTATCTACTGCGATGTCTTCTGAGCTCTGCAGAGGATTGCAGCTCTTTATATAGGTTTGCAGAAAGTCCTAATCCGATTCTGATTGGTCAGTTTTTAAATGCTTGGTATCACATGGTTATACAGTACCCAATTATATTTCTGAAATATTATTGGGTACTGTATAACCACGGGACACCCAAAGGGCCCTTCTCAGGACCGCAAGGGCAGTTGTAAGTGCCGCAAAGGCCCTGATAGGGCCAGAGAGGGAGGTCCCGGTTCGAGCTGCGGGACCCCTTAAGTCCCAAAGGCCCTTCTCAGGGCTGCAAGGGCAGTTGTAAGTGCCGCAAGGGCCCTGATGGGGCTAGGGAAGAGGGGTCCCGGTTCGAGCTGCGGGACCCTTTAAGGCACTCATCACTGCCCCCGATGCAGGGTCCCTCCATCCCCCCAGCAGGCCCTTCCTCTCCCTGTGAGCGTACAGGGCTGGGAGGGGCTGCTGGGAAGGGGTCATGCGGCGGGGGTTCCCCCGTGGGGGGGCGAGGGCGGGGCGGTGGCAATCACCCGTGGCACAATCCTTTCCAAGCAGCCCCTCTCAGCCGTCTGTTCCATATGTCGGGTTCCAACTCTCTTCACCGCGATACTGTACTTATCGCATTACACTAAGTACAGTATCACCGTGAAGGGAGTTCAAACTACTGCCTTTATAAATATGGCGAAAGGGTTATTTTTGCCGCGGCGATGTGCATTGGTAACTTTTAGACAGTAATTACGGTCGTTTATAAATATGGCCCCAAGACTACAGATAGAGTAAGATAACATGTTTAACAGAAAAAAATGGAATTAATTTTTACAAGCAAACCAGCAGTGGATTTCTGTTATCATGTATTATAGATGCTTTGTTCATTTATAGTGTTCAAGATTAATATACTTTGTGCCATCCCTTCCCTACTCTTTTACAATCTTAGTGAATAACCTACAAGTTCTTATGTCCCCAGGTAAATTAATAAAACATAGCATAACTATTTATTTAAATAAATAATATATATGCACACAAGGTTGCAAAAAAAAGATTACTTTTAAAAGAATATAGTGGTCATCATTAGGTCAGCCAAACAAATAACATGATGAGCTACAGTACTTGTCATTAGTGAAGAATCAGGATAGCTGAGTAATATTTATGTAGGAATATGTAGGAAAGCAAAAGAAAGTAAGCATAGTATAGCAACAAGAGTATGCCTGAGATCAATGCAAAAACAAGAAACAGTGCTTATGAATAAGGTGTAAGCAATGTTTTTTTTTCTTTTTTGTAGCAAAGTAACATTAGTCTTGTTAGTGTTTGGGAAATGTATTACATTTGTTTTTAATATGAAATAAGATAATCTTGTTTCATGTTAAGCTGCTTATTACAAGCAGAGTCAAATCCCATACATTTTCTGCCACAATTTGAGTATTAGCTGTGCTAGTAGTATAAAGGTGTTGTACATTAATTGTTTTTGAGTTGAATTATACTTTAGTGGGTATTGCAATTCTCCATTAATGCAGGATTTGTCTATTCAAACCAATGAAAATACAGTCCCAAAGTATATGTTGCAATAGGTTTCTCAACATCAAGGCTGGTGGTCAATTTTGGGTGACATGGCCACATATTTCATTGTCATTGCTCTCTAATAGCCTATTTTGGCTTATGTTGAAATTTTCTTCTTTAAAAGGTATTTTAACCTCTAATAACAAGCACAGATTTATAAAAAGTTGCAGTACGCTAACTGAAATTTAAACCAAGCAAAGGGTTCCCAAACCCTATCAAATATCCTATGAGCAAAATTTTTAATGTATAACTGCTTTTCGACTGATTGCATCTGTTAATAGTTTAGGGTGGGTGTCAAATATAGCATTATCTATATTCTAAGATGAACATGTGGAGTTGAATTAAAGCCAGAAACACAGATCAATATTGTTTGGCTGAATTTCAGAATCAACATATTCTCCTGCTTGGTAATAATTAATAATATGAGTTGATGCTTGTTGCTTTTTTTCTTGGTCAGATGGTAAGAAACCTCTGCACAGTAAGGACGTACTGTTTAACAGCTTTTCTTTCTTGCCACAGAAAGGGAGAACAAGAGATTGGCTTTCCAGTGCAATTCATCACAGCTTGCTGCTTTTTCTATTCCAGGGATAGTCATTTGACTTAGGAGAGTTAGGAGCAAAATTAATAAGTTTATAAACTAACTAAATTTTACAACAGAGATTTATTTAAATGACCTATTACAAACTGTAAATTGTGTATGATATTGTATAATGTAAAGCACGAAATGCAGATAAAATCCCACCTCCAAAATAACTAGAAAAGAAAATTAACAAGAACAAACCACTACTACTATTAAAACTACTACTGTTTTCTTGCATTTGTGGAAATTCTGTCCACCTTACAGGGCAAGTCCAGCCCTGAAATGAAAACTTACATACAGGTAAATCACCCCACAAAACCCTAAACGGTAATAGTTTGAAATCTGAAATATATAAGTCTAACCTGAAATCCTGCACAATGTCCTGTTGCCCCTGTTTCTGCTTCCTGGTTATTCCAGTTAGCAACTGTCAGTTATGGATTTGACAGTTGACATCACAGCCAATGACTGAATTTTAATCCCCTAGCTGCCTCTTCTGAACATGCCCAGGCTCAGTACAAGTGCATAGCAGTTATACAGTAATGAATTCATAGGACAAAGTATGATATATCAACATATTCTAAAGAGGCCATTCTTTCTAAAAGATGTTATTATGAGGGTGAAATTGCCCTTTAAACAAAAACATGCCGTCAACAAAATGTCTTTAAAGTGTATGTATACTGAAAAAATGACTTTGCGTCATCTTAATCTATTAATAAATATGTGTAAGTAGCATTTACTTTGAGGTGTATGTGTTGCTGCATGCCTTCAATAAATTACTTTTTTTGCTCCGGCTCTGACCACTGTCCTGACTATTTTCCCCCATACCAACTGTCAATAGTGCATACAGTATACAGCACAGCAAATGTTAAATCATTCCAGCAAATGATTACAGAAATGCTGAAATGTAAGATGTTTCAGATTGGATATCTAAAAAATAGAGGTCAGATCAGCAAAAAAATACTGTGATAGTTGGGATGAACTTGTGCATACGTCTCCCATGCATGCATCTCACTCCAGCACTTACCCATTCCATATATTGTAAGCTCTCTATATAAATATACATATACATACATAAATAATAGTTTCCACTAATGGGAAATTTAAAAAAACAAATATGCCATTGTACATACCCTTTAAATTAACTGTTACCTTCTCTCAGCTACAGACTGCTAAATTAGTAAATGTTTTATTAGTTTTTGTTTATGTATTCTAAACAAAACAATATGATAGTTAAATGATATGCTGTCCAGAAAAGATGATGTGTTTTGTAACATAATATCAAATTTTTTTGCAGTAAAACTAGATTCCGCTGGATCCAGGAAAGCAGTTCTTTTAGAAATGTACCTGCTTTTGGATTGGATGGGGTTTATATCTCAGAACCATGTCCAAACTACTGTAATGGTTACGGCGATTGTATTTCGGGGGTATGTTTTTGCGACAGAGGATATACAGGTTTGTTTTTACTTAAATATGAATACTGGTAAAATTTATTAAAATTAAAGGAAAAAATATCAGAAAGGCTAGATAGTAGCCATATTAGAATATGTAATTGCTAAAATATGGGACTTTAATTTCATATCAAGATACAGTATCTAGGAATTGTTTGATATGTTTTTTTAGGCATTCTTGGAGTAACATATTATTGGGCTCTTGGGATGTCTAGGGCCTCAAGCTTAACATATGGTGTGAAAAAAGCTGGTTCATGAATACAAAAATTTCCCCCTGAAGCTGAGATTCCTATGTAATTAAAGTTACAGTACCATACCATGTATAGCTAAATAATAAAACACCTGCACAGTATATCCTAAATTCCTTACATTGTTCTTAAAATGTTATACTTGTTTCTAAACACATTGATGTGGATGATGTGAACAGCGCAAGGTGCATGCCCTGCAGGGTTTGCTAGTAAGATATAACCAGTCTCATCTAAGTTGAATAAGCTTAAAGCTTTGTGGTTATCTTTGTACACAGACGCACAACAGAGCTGATTGCTAAAATTGTAAGTTTTTCAGATGAACACCAGAAATAATTTTGCAGGTTTATTGGCCTGTATCACCATTTTATTAACTAGTCTGTGTATCTGCCAAACATACTGCATAATACCAACTGATCTGCCATGTAGTTGGCCAAATATCCTGTAAATAAGCATATGTTTAGTTAGTTTCAGATTCATTAGGTGCTATTGGGACCAGAGAAATAAGCAATGGCTGTCTACAGTAAGGAAGACAGCAAGAAAAATGACAAACCTTTAACCACCTTTAACATTCTTTTGTATAACAGCAACATTTTAGGTCTCTTCTCTACTTTATGATCTAAGTAAATGAGACTTATTATCATATATACTCAAGTATAAGTCGATCCGAGTATAAGTCGAGGTACCTATTTTTACCTGAAAAATTTGTAAAAACTGATTGACTCAAGTATAAGCCGAGGGTAGAAATTAGTTGCCCTTTAAATGGACAGCAGAATTCCCATACAGTAATAGCCAAATCCAGTACCAGCAACCCCCAATTCCTTGGCACTCCAGATATTTGGAAACAGTTTCTAAACATGTGGAGTGGCAAGGTTCAGTAAACTTTTAATTAAGCTTACCATCATTTACAATTCTCCTGAACCCCATATTGTAAAGGGCCCTCTGACCCCATATAGTAAAGGGCCCTCTGACCCCCATATAGTAAAAGACTCTCTGACCCCAATAGTTAAAAATGTCACTTGAGAGTTGTAGTTTTGAAGCTGTCATTTGCACTGTACTAGTAGCTGTTTTTTGCCTCAAACTGAGAAGACCCATCAGATTTACAGCATCCAGATGAGCAGTGACAGTGTTGAGTGAGTCCAGCAGCCAAACTACAGGACGCAGGAAGTGTAAAGGCAGATCAGCTCCTGTAACTTTCTATGCAGGTTAACAACCGCATCTGCAATTGCAGAATTTGGATCTAAATTAGGACTTGACCCGAGTATAAGTCGAGGTTAGGTTTTCAGGCTAACTTTAAAGCCTGAAAAATTCCACTTATACTCGAGAATATATGGTTTATGATATTTCTTAAAATCACCATCCCCTGTGATATACCTTTTAAGCCCTGTATGTACTGTTCCCTTTCTTTCTCAAATGTAAATAAACTTTGTCAGGAGGGTTGCCTTACTACAGACTATTAGGAATTGGACTCTGTTACAGACCAACTTGGTCAGTACAATTGTCCTTTAATAATAGGACAAGATCTTAGAACAGGCTTTAAAGGTGATTTTGCTGCACCGACCCCCCATCACAAAACACACCCACGATGAATGGTTGTTTCGGCCAGTAGTTGCGCGTGTGTATGTGTTTGGTTGGGGGTCTTTCGTCGTTCAGAGGTCTGCTGCAAAATAGTACAGGTGTAAAAACCTTTAGATCTCGTACTGGTTGGTATGTATGGCTTTTGTTTCATCACATTTTAAAATATATGGATTCTTTAAAATTCATTGTGGACTTTGCCTAAAAAACCTGAACCTTGTAGTTTAACTCCAAATGTGAAAATTGCTGTCAATACAGCTAATAATATTGATATGTATTGTTTGCAAACACATGTTTTGTTTGCAACACTTGTTTTATTTAAAAAATGTTCTTACACGTACACAATAATTAGCAAATCCCGAATACCTTTGGAATTATGCCATTTCATAAAAGTGCATCAAATAGCCTTCTCAGATGATCACAGAATTGGTTGTTTTTCTTTGCCTATACAGATGTTATATATATAAATATTATAAATGCATGTAATAAACTAGTAGAAATAGCAGTTAGGGCTGCAGGCAGATAACTAACAAGTTACCAGTTTTTTTTGTTTTATTTTAAGGTGGACATGCCCTTTAAAGGGAAACTGTGGTCTCAAAACAAGTTTAGGTTAAATGAAAGCCTGCAGTATATCCAGTATATACACTGAGCCAACAATCACATCTCTGGCTGGAGCCTGTGAGAAAATACATTGGGGTGAATGTTCAAACTTCCTGCTTCCAGTAGGTTGAGTAACATCACCTGACCTCTGCCGGACCTTTTCCCCTGGGGGAGAAGCATGCTCAGTTAAGACTTATTGCTGGGGAAATCAGGACAGTATCTGAGGAAAAATTGACAGTTGAGAAGGGGAGCCTATTAATGTAGACAGGCTGGTCACATAACTACAAGCTGGCCACATGGCTAAAAACAGGAAGAGTTCAGCCAGGAAGTTACATTGCTGAAACTTTCCAGCAATAACTTTTTACATAACAAATTTTATCTATAGGTGTCATTTAATTTTTATTTTGAAGGTGTGATGGAAGGCTTTTTGTATAATTCTTACTAGTTTGGAAGAATTTGAGACCACAGTTACCCTTTAAGTAAATAGAGCAAATGGTAATCAAAGCAGCATATGGCACCTGTACATTTGATTCCAGTATAAAAGGTATTGGGGTGTCTATGGGGTCTATGATTTCATCCACATTTGCTAGGCAGCTAAGAGCAATACTGTATGTTTAACCAGCTTTATGCATGATCTGTTGTTATTGGAGAGATCATTTGCACTAAATAAATTTATTGGAGAGGTTCCTAAAAATGTTATTAATCATTTATTTCAGCTGAACATGGAACATGTGTCTCAAACAAACCTAATCCAAGTGAGATGTTTGACAGATTTGAAGGAAAGCTCAGCCAGCAGTGGTATAAAATCACTGGTGGGCAGGTGGGAATGGGCTGTGGTACACTGAGTGATGGCAAATCTCTTTATTTTGATGGGCCCGGGAAAAGAGAAGCAAGAACCACCGCTTTAGATACAACCAATATCAGGTGAATAATTGCTGTTGTAGCCATTGCAATTATTGTGTTTAATCGTACTTTCGTATTTTCCTCCACTCATATTTTCCTTATAATTTTGTAAATAAACATTGCCTTTCAATAATTTGTCAGTGTTGTTTTTATAAAAAGATTTAATAAATATACGCAAGACTATTTCAGGATATCATTGTTCTTTAACCAAATTGATGCCATCTATCAAAAAGGGTATCTCCACTGGTAAACCCCCTTTTTTCTATTTAGTTTTATTGCAGAACGGGAGGTAAAGGAGCTGTGTCTTACCTCCCATTCTTCAATAAAACCTTCAAGAGCCGGGAACAAAGGGAAGGAACTTACCGATCGCTCGCTTCTCCACCGCTTCATCTGACAGGTCCTGACGGTCTTAGTAGTCTATGCACACACGCAAATCTGATATGCACGTGCATGGAGTACAGAGTCCATAGAGAGTTCAGAACATCCTTCCCTTTGTTCCCGGCTCCTGAAGGTTTTATTGAAGAACGGGAGGTAAGACACAGCTCCTTTACTTCCTGTTCTTCAATAAAACAAAATAGAAAAAGGGGTGTTTTACCAGTGGAGATAACCTTTAAATTATAGACTCCAGTGGCGTAGGGGAGCCCGGGAGCCAAGGAGACTCCATCTTCTATGACAGATATAGCCTCCTCCCAGAAAACCACTGTCAATGAAGCACATTGACAACCTGTTATGAGTATATTTGAATCTGCTATTAACATAGAGAAACAGAATCTGGGATTAATACAATAAAGGTAGAGTGGGAGTACTCCTTATTTAAAAATTAATACTAATCTAAACAATCTAAATGGCTTTTATATTGAGGAGAGGAGCTTTACATCCATTGCGTCATATCAATGACATAAGACCCACAATAATAATACAAGTGCACTGATAGTTTGATATTGTATGGGTTCTTGAAATGTGCATTGATCATCTTTCCTTTGATTAATCAGAAATAAATTGGAAAAGTAACTAGATCTCCTGTGTGTCTGGGTGTGGCAGGGCATAATATACTACTCTTTTACCTTTTCCTTAGTGTGTAAAAGATATACATACAGTTACAGGGCTTTAGCATTACTTTGGGTAGGTGTCCTTTCATTTAAACCACCTACAGTATATGATACATTTAGGAATGCATGATTGTTGCCGCTGTTTAGCTCTATCTTTAGCATGCTTTGATTTAAAAAATGTTTTCCCCTTTTCATAGACTGGTTCAGTTTTACATACAAATTGGAAGTAAAAATGGAGGTTTATCTTGTAGCAAACCGAAATCAAGAAACGAAGGTAAGTAATGTCTAATTTGAAATAATCTTTCCAGGTCTTAGGTCTGCATGCATCATATATTATACAAAATCATTTTAAAACAAAAGAAATGTATGTAGCAATAATAAATATATACAATGTTTCTCTACACTGATGATAATATAAAGACACAGTGGATCCCTTAGTACATTTTAAAAAGTTATGCAAACATAACTAGTGACCTATGTATTAATAGTAATTATATGAAACCTTTTAAAACAAAGATTAGCATATTTGTACCATCTAGGCAGCATTCTGAGATTTGGGTACAAATTTGTTGTAACATGCACACTGAGTTACCTAACCTAGGCACCTCTTATTTTAATTTCAGCATTTTATCATAGTTGCATTTTTTTGATTCTTTCTAGAATAGATTTAGTATATTTTTCCTAAAACTACTCTAAAAACTACTCTGGGTATACACTGTCAGATCCTACCGACCAATGGTCCAGGAGGAAGAACTGTCGGTTATGGCAAAAGTAGCCGCGGGCGACAGTTAGCCGCGACCAAGCATGCACTCCGTAGAGGGCTGTGATTTCGGACATTTCGGACGAACGAACAGTTGGTCGTGTCTGGAAGCCATGCAGTTATTTTAGTAAATAAGCTGGTGAAAAATAATGTGTCATGAGAGAAATATTTAACAATGCCATATGGTACCACTTTGCATTTGGTTAGTTGTGATATGAAAGTAAAAATTTACCTCTTTAAGTTTGTATGAAGAGATATGACCATATTGTTTTGAAATGCCACAAATTAAGTTTTATTAATTAAAGGGGAACTGTTGTATCCAAAAAAGTTTAGGTTAAATTAATGCTGGGTACACATGAGGCGATTTTTTTGGCCAAACTGACCAATATTTTGTATATCATATATATGTCAGTTGGGCTGAAAAATTGCTGGCGTGTATGCTGTTGCTGGCGACTGATGTCTGGCGCCTGGATCAGGCGAAAGGGTGATCGGACAGGGCTGTAAATCACAGACAATTGTGAGGTCACTTATTGACCACACGATCGGTCATAGCAATCTGTCGGACGTGGTGATTTTCAGCGTGACCAACAGTGATTTGTCCCAGCCGACCATTGGATTGTGGCTAACAGTCGGTGGGGTGAAAAATTTGCCTGTGTGTACACAGCCTAAAGCCTGTAATCTTATCTTTACAATGAGCCCTAGATCACATCTCTATCTGCTGTGTGTGGTACGTTACACATTGCTGAAAACATAAAGATATGAAAATAGCTGTAAAAAAGATTGCCAGTTGAGGGTTATGGCTATGGCTACAAGCTGCTGAAAGAAGTATGTGTTCTAGTAGTTATATTGTTAAACCTTTTCAGCAAAAATATGGTTTCACCTATATATGCAGCACGGTGGCTCAGAGGTTAGCACTGATGCCTTGCAGCGCTGAGGTCCTCAGTTTGATTCCACCCTTGGACACATCTGCAAGGAGTTAGTATGTCCTCCCCATGCTTGCGTGGGTTTCCTATGTGCACTTCGGTTTCCCCCACAATCATAAAGACAGGTTGTATGTGTACATAAAAGTGATTGGATTGTAAGCTCTTTGGGGCAGGGCCTGATGTTAATTGAGTAAATAATTGTAAATCGCTGCGGAATATGTAGCGTTATATAAAAAAATAAAATACATACATATATATATGGGAACCAGTCCCCATTTAAACACTAAAAGTCCAAGTCCCTATTTAAATAGCCCCAAAGGGGCTTTTTAACAATATACTCTATAATTCTTTACATGGGTTACTCTGTATTTGGTTGTTTGCATGTGTTTTAACTTGGTTGAACTGTTCTTTCCATTCAGGTATTGTTGTCCAATATACAAATGACAATGGAATTAGCTGGAATCTTTTGAGGGAATTGGATTTTATGTCCTTTTTGGAACCACAAATAATCTCAATAGAGTTGCCTCGAAATGCTAAAACATCTTTTACTGCATTCAGGTGGTGGCAGCCGCAGCATGGTATAGCTTTAATTTCCTTTTTAATGATGTTTCTGGTATTAGTAAATGTGCCCTGTGCACAATATGTACTTTTACAATCTGTATTTTTCCAGGGAAGCAGGCAGCAGAGTGGGCTCTGGATGATGTACTTATTGGTATGAATGACAGTTCAAGAAATGGATTTCAAGAAAAATTTGAAAGTTCAGTGGACTTACACTCAAATTGGTACAGAATCCAAGGTGGACAGGTAGATGTTGACTGCCTGTCCATGGATACTGCACTTATATTTAGTGAAAACATAGGTGGGTATTATAACAAAGTATCAGCACAAACCTGAAATAGATTGCAGATGTTTTAGTAACTTCTAGTTAATCTATATAAGGCAAAAAGTACAGCAGCCTGTATTTGTATATAACCACTTTTACTGTATGTCTTAGGAAAGCCACGTTATGCAGAAACATGGGACTTTCATGTGATGGCTTCAAGTTCCCTACAGTTTGATTTGAGCATGGGTTGCAGCAAGCATACCAGTGATGCACATGTTGTTCAGCTCCAGTACTCCATAAATAATGGGAAAGTCTGGCAACAGGTTACTGAAGAGTGTGTCCCTCCTAGCATTGGATGCTTACATTACACAGAGAGTTCTATATATTCAGCTGAAAGATTCCAGAACTGGAAAAGAGTTACAATATATCTCCCGCCTGCAACAATGTAAGTTTTTAATGTAAGAAACTGTGGCTACCACACACCATTTTAAAAACACAGATTTGGATATATAAGAATGAATGTTGAAATAGTATATAATGTGGCCCAGATGAAATTGTAAGAAATTTTGAGTAATAAATAAAATGGCAAGTGCACCTTTAGATGAAAATGTACACTTACATAGCTACAGGACGTTTCTAAAGGCAAATCTAAATTCTGAGGTTCACCGCCCCTTCTGTCTTCTTCCCAGTTCTTCTGAGTAGCAGCAGTCAGTCATGACCTTGATAGCCGACATCATGGACAATAACTGACTGCTGCTCCCAAACCATTTCCTCTAAGCATGTTCACTTTAAGAGGAGGCAGTTATCTTTACGAAACGGTGCAGCAAACATCAAACTGAAGATCTGCCTTCAAGAACATCTTGCAGCTTTGTAAGTATTGCAGTCTTGGGGGGGTTACTAAGGTTAGTATACATTTTTTTGCTGGGGTTGGCCTTGCCCTTCAATAAGTTCTCTTTTTTTTTTTTTTGAAAATTTAAGTTTAGTTCTCTTTTAAGTTACAATTATGTACACTAGTGAAAAGAGGCCATATAAATACATTATGTATTTACATTAAATACATTAACGGCCATAACGAGTGTGCATGTGGCACTGGGGTGGTGGTGCGCGTCACTGCAGGGGGGGGCACAGGTGTGAGGTAGGGTGTGAGGGGCTGCTGGGAAGTGGGGGGCATGTCCGGCTAATGGCACACCCCATAGGGGGACCCCCCACCTCCTTTGCTGAATTTAGAAGTGCCTTTGTGTGCCCTGACAAGTGCCTTTTGGGGCTTAAGATGTCCTGCAGCTCGAAACTGGGACACCACTCCCTGGTACTTATAAGTGCCTTTTGGGGCATAAAGGGTCCCGCACCTCGAAGATGGGACCCCCCTCCCCGGCACATACAAGTGCCATTGCGGCACTGACAAGTGCCTTTGTTAGGCGTCCTGCAGCTGGAAACCACTGGTCAATGGGGAAGGTGCCAGTGGTAATATATTTTTATAAAAACTTTTAGCTACATAGTTAAGGTGTTTATTTTATAGGAATATCTCCACTGGCACCTCCCCACTGAATGTCCAAAGCCTTATGTATTTATATATATATATTTATATTATTAGTGAATCGGTACACTGAATGCCCCTAAACGAATAGTTAGCCTACTTTCAACACAGACTTTTTTTTCTGGTTTTCCCCTTAACGGTTTAAGATGTTTTATAGCTTGCGAAATGCTACTGTACCTATATTACCAGTCAGGAGACTTTGGGGTGTAACAATTTGTACAGTTGCAGAGGGGCCGGGAAGGATGGCAGCAGTGTTCCTCACGCTATGTGCTTGTGGGCACACAACAAACTCAGCAAGTTTAAATGTGAAATATAAGTATGTGGGTGTGTAGCGCACTTAAAACCAATATTTAAATTAGAGAGGTCATTGCCTGGCGGCGGTATTGTTCATATCAGCGTCATGGGGTAATCTTCAAAGGAAAAAGAATTACCCTCGGCACTCTCAGTCACAATTAAAAGCGACCTTATTGATACATAGGTATATGGATTAAACAACAATTCAAAATATAGCATACCAAACCCACCCTTTCATTCACCATAAAAAGTGGATACAGTAGGCAGACTTATTGTAGCATGTATGCTAGAACAAATCCAAACGGTAAGTTAGGTATAGTACCGCTCTACTACTCAAAGGGGTCTGGGAACCTGGTTCAATATCCCAGCATTTGTTGTCCAGCAGGCATAAGTAAGTATAGGTGAAAGAGGGTTGGTTCAAATAGGAGTGGAAATAGCCCTTTTTCTAATAGCCCCAACATTTGTTCTTACCGTTTAGAATCTATGGAACTGTACAGAGACACAGTTTCAAACATTTTGTAGCCTAATTAACGAGCTACATTATAATTGGAAAGGACATATGGAAAATGTACGTTTAGTTGGAAAACTAAATGTTTCAGAATTTATAGTTCTTTTAATACCCCATTAATTTCATTCACATTCTAGTGATGAAAAACCACTTTCAGAAGTTATAATAAAGTTATTGAGGTTAGATTGGGCATGTTTACACTTAATTAATTATAAGGGTTGAGGTTTTTAGGGTAGATCCGTTATTAACGTCTGCTAGGCAAGTTTATGCTTTATAATGTGCTGAACTGCCAAAAGCTAACCCATGTTTACTAATGTTGGAGCAGGTACAGCAGAAAATTCATATGCAATTTCAAATGTATAATTAATGCATAGAAAAATAAGCTGTTTAAACCCACTGATTACAATAGCATTTTATATATAACATAAATGAGACATAATAGTAGAAGCTAAAAATCAATTTTAAAGATAGAAGATATAGTGTTTTTCATTTCTAACTTAAAGGGCAGTCCATCCCCACCACTAAAATTGTGGATTACACCCAAAACTGAAACCGAAATTCCCTGGCCCCCTCATATAGCTGTAAAGTTCTTCACAAAATCACACATGTGCAGAGGGACAGTATTCAGTCATTTGTCATCTGTCACAGCCATGACTTACTGCTGCTATGCTATCCAAGAGAAGGTTAGAGGCAGAGGTACTAGGATCGGAACCATGGGGTATATACGTTGATATACAGGTGAGGAGATTTTGTTATTATTGCCGTTGGTGGATATTACTGTCTACAAATTTAAGGTACGGGTAGGGACTGACTTCATCTGAATTTGATGAAAGACAGATTGGTTAAAGGGGAACTAAAGTCTCCAAAACATTGTCCCAATAGACAGAACAGATTCACAAACTACAAAAAGCTGTGTCTCCACCTCTCCCTTGCTGTGGCCATTGGGTGATTTATGAAAATAACCTGTAGTACTAGGGGTCATCTCCCACAATCCACCTTAGCAGGGTAACCCCCAGCTAAGTGTTGCTACGGGCACATGCTCCATAAGCTCAACAGATCAAAACAAGGAAGTTTGCGCCTTGCTTCCTAGAAGCTGACAACCAATACATTATGCACAGAGATCCCTCCCTCTCCATGCACAGAACAGGGATTTCAGTTTTTTGCTTTTAAACACATTCAGGCTCCTGTCCTACAATGATAATATTCCTTTACTTTTCATACAAAAAGAAAGTAATATTTGCAGTGTATTTCATAGATAGCAGGGATATAAGAAACGGAATACTAACATTTCAGCAAAAATAAAAGTTAGTGTGGGGAATAACCTGCACTTGTACATTTACCCTGTCTTGCTAAAAGTGGAAGTCTTACCTTTAGGCTAAGAGAGACACTTATAAACCATGGTACACATATAATATTGTAGTGAGAACATAATGGAAACAAAAATAAAGATACATTGGGGAATCAAACTCATAACCTTTGAACTGTATGTGTCTAAACCTGGCATCTTACAAGGTTTAGCTGGGTATAGAACTACATTTGGAAGCTTTATCTTTTGCTAGGAAAAGAATAATATAAAAAATGGAATATGAATCCTGATAACTTTGAAAGCTTGCTTGTACCCTGCAGTACACTGACTGGTAAATAAATGCAGGGTACAAGCAGCTTTCAAAGTCTTATCAGGGATTCCATATTGGTGTGGAGACATCTGTATAGAAAACACTTTGTGCATACACTTTGTGGTAAATACTGGGGTAGGGGGCTTGGTTATTTAATAACTTTTAACGTTTTTTGTAACAATTTAAGTTTAGTTCTCTTTTAAGTTCACATTATGTCAACTAGCTGAAAAGAGGCCATATAAATACATTATGTATTTACATTTAAAGAAATTAACGGCCATAAACGAGTGTGGGCATGTGGACACTGGGGTGGTGGTTGCGCGTCATGCAGGGGGGGGCACAGGTGTGAGGTCAGGTGTGAGCGGGCTGCTGGGAAAGTGGGGGGCATGTCCGGCTAATGGCAACACCCCTAGTGGGACACCCCAACTCTTTGCTGAATTTAGAAGTGCCTTTGTGGCCCTGACAGTGCCTTTTGGGCTTAAAATGTCCTGCAGCTCGAACTGGGACACCACTCCTGCGTTACTTATAAGTGCCTTTTGGGCATAAAGGGTCCCGCACCTCGAAGATGGACCCCCCTCCCGGCACTTACAAGTGCCATTGCGGCACTGACAATGCCTTTTGTTAGGCGCCTGAGCTGGAAACCACTGCGGGCCGCCAGAAGTCTTCTTTCATCACTCCAAAGATTGTGCACCTCTTATTTAGGATGGCTGAATCACCAAATTCAATTTGGTCATTATTCTCAGATATTCAATCCTTGCAATCATATGATCACACTAACCAATCATATTTTAATTTAAAATATGATGGTTAATTGCGTTACCATTAGAGAAATGTCCGAACTTCGCAAAATCCGGTCCGCTCGAGGATCCGCAATTTTCGAAAAATGAGTTTTCACGTATTTTCGGGAATTTTCGAACATTACGAGTTTTCACTGTATTTTCGAAAATATGTACTTTAGACGAAATACAAGTAATCCTCGTAATTTCGAATATTTTCGAAATACGTATGTGAGGATTAAAGGGTATGTCCACACTATAAAAACTTATTTTTAATATGCTGCTCCCCCTATGTACCCCAGCCCCCAACCGCATAAATATAGTTTTCAGAAAGACCCCAAACCTTACTTACATCCCCTCGTTCCTCGCCGCACTGCCGCCCTCTGCTTGCGAGAATGCAAGCAGAGGGGCGGGACCGGCAGTCGCGTCTGTGATTGGCTGAGCGGCAGCCAATCACGGATGCGGCTGCGGTCTTCAGTGCAGCGGAGGAAAGCGGAGAGGTAAGTAAGAGTTTGGGAGCTTTTGAAAAAAAAATATGCGGTTGGGGCTGGGGGACATGGGGAGCAGCATCTTAAGAGGATTGACGCTAGGGGGAGGGATAGTAGAAAGGGAGGGAGAGGGAGGAGAGAGAGGGAGAGGGAGGGGGAGGAGGGGGGGGGAGAAGGGCTGCAGTGCGCATGGCAATATCTACCGGAGGCAAGATAGCAGGCAAAGCCCTGCTATCCTACTGGTGTTTAGTTTTGGGACTTTGGGGGGGTTTACAGGAGAACCTATGGAGCTGGGGATGTGAGGTAAGGTTAAACTACACTAATGGTGGGCCAGTAGTTGGGGGATTATGTTTTGGGGGTTGGACATGCCCTTTAAGAGAATCCTGTGATTTTGGAAATTTTTTTTCCTGTATTTTGGAAAATTTTCGAAAATACGTGAAACTCGTAATTTCGAAAATTTTCGAAAAAATACGAAAAATCCGCGATCGGAAGTTAGAAGGCGGAAAATCCGGAAAAAAATCCGACGTGCGGAAACGGGATAATCCGCAGCGGATCCGGGTTTGGATCCGCGAACTGGCCATCCCTAGTTACCATATACTGCAAAATTGAAATCTTAAGCAATCTATAGTCATATATTTCAATCCTAGCAATCATATTTTTTGGAATGCCCCCAGCCCTGGCTGAGACCACAACGCAACACGCAACAACACACCCTTCCAGCAGCCCCTCACCACCAACAGCACAAAGTTTGCCTGTTTCGTCACCCTAAAGTTGGCAAATTGAAACGGGCAAACTTATGCAAAATCAACCTTATCAACGATAATGACTCTACACCGCCAATATCATTGATTTATAAATAGGTCCAATTTTGGCGAAAATTACATTATAATGGAGGTGGAAAGTTAACGCACTTTAGATATGCCCCATAAAGGTGGGGTTGAACCAGGGATATTTCTGATTTCCCGGAGTCCTGGATAGTCAAGGAATTATTTTCCCTTCAAATTCTGGTGGAGGGTTTTTTGCCTTCCTGTATCAACAGAAAGGCAGGAAATGTGATATATTTCTCAGTGGGTTAAACTGGATGGTTGTATGTCTTATTCAACCTCAAATACTACTACTATACTACTATATTACAGATTTACTGATGACATAAATTATTGATTGATCTATGGGAAATATTTAGACACAGGTTTAACAAAAGCAAATGTCTTTCCTTTGTTTTTGGCTTCAATGGTTGATTAATTGACTATTTGTTCTATTAAATATAAACACAGAATAAATAGATGTGTTATTGCATGTAATAGTAAAATTAAGGCTCAAATTAACTTAAATAAGTAAGTACTAAGTAACATTTTTGTAATTCATATATATTTAATTTTCGTAATTTCTGGCACTATAATGGAGCCATCCCAGAGTAGACAAAAACAGAGTTATTAGGAACAGGTACAAGGGTTCACAACAGTATTCCGGTCGAGTGGACCAAGGTGCTGGTACTATATCAAATGAATATATTAAGCAAAACAAAGGAGACGAAAGAAGAGTACCGCACTCAAAAAATACTGAATATAAATAAAAACCCTATTGGGGACCCATAAGGGTCCAAATAGGGTACACAGACAGGAAATAGATAGAAAAATAGTAAAACTCTAAAAACATATCATACATCGTATTATCCTCTACATGGAATAGCATAGCCAGTGCACAGAGCCCTGTCCCAACAGTCATATAAAGTCTAGTAAGTAAAGTTCCGTACCTACTATCTGTCAGAAGTTGGCAGTATCAAGACACAAAGTGGGGGGGTCCCGATAAGAGAAAGGGCACCTGTAGAGGGACACACCGGTCAGCCAACCATTGAGAACGCCGAACGCGTTCGTCTAGAAGCGGACTTTCTCAGCAGCCAAGCAGCTGCTGAGAAAGTCCTTCTAGGACGAAAACGCGTACGGCGTTCTCAATGGTTGGCTGACCGGTGTTCCCTCTACAGGTGCCCATCCAAGACTTAGAACATTATGCAAGGACTTCTCCAGTTAAGAGGAACTCGTATAATAACAGTACTGATTATCTAGCTATACATGTCTCTAGGGAGAATGGAAAATTTCCCCCCAAAATATAGCCTGGATGTTGTTAATTATCTTACCTTAACATGCTTCTCACACATAACCACATCAAACAATACACTGTCTTATTGTTTAGATGTGTAAAGGAAAAGGTCTGTGTCAAACTGACAATGGGACTTACAAATCGGACCAATTATTTTTGAGACTCACTTATTTTGAGCTTTTTAAAATTCCCTTTTAAGCATTTGTAAAGATGGAGAAGTAAGGGAGCTTTACTAATAATTCATGCATCTGTTCATTAAAATTGCCATGTTTAAACCATAGCGTACGTGAACAAACATGCCTGGTAGTGAGTGCACATTAGCCCATAGCAGTCTCACAAACACAAGCTGAGCAAGCTGTGGATTGTCTGTCTTAACAAAAAGGCACTGAAAGTTCCAGCTGTGAGTAATATTGATGGCCACACTCTTATTTAAAAATTATTGTTCCTTTTACTGCCACAAAAATAAAGTATATTTCCTTCCTAACCCCCTCTTCTTACCAAGTTAACAAAACTATCTCTTATGTGCATTTCAGAACACAGTGCATTAAGTTATAGACCATGGTTTAACAATGTAACATGTAAACACGGTAACATTTTATACCATACAATCAGTCATAACGACTACAGGAGCAGCCCTGCAGGGGGCACCATAAGCCATAGGGGCCCTGAACGTCTTATATTTACATTCAACGGCACAGTCTAAGTAGTTCGTATGGTGAGTGGTGTAATAATTGCCCTGCAACCCCCGCAACTATAATAGGGGGGTGGAAGGGGCTCCAGCACGAGTTGGACAATCTGGCCCCCCTGCTGGCACTTATATGCGTGGCAGCGATCCTGCGAATAGCTGATCGCACAGACGCAAACTCATTGGAGGGGGGATGGAGAACGAGTGTATGGTAGCTGGACAGCTACCGTACACTACACTGGGGGTAAGTTGCACATAAAACATTGCTGGAAAAAAAAGATATCTAAAACAAGTCACTTTCAGTTTCTTTGGTAACTCCACAATTGGATCATAAATGTTTTTATAATTTTCAAAAACTATCAATTCCAAGAATTGTAAAGAGCAACTATGCCCCAAAGAAACCTTTTCAAATGTTAGTCTCTATCTCAGGAAGGTAGAAACTTTCTTGGGTGGCCCCATGCATGAGCGGCAAGCTGTATTGCCCCTCGAACATTAAAGGTGCCCCTACATTAGTACTTACCTGAGATTCGATTGCGAGGTCCCACCTGGCCCCATTTATTTTGTGACCAAAGTTTTGTGACAAAGAAGACCTACCCTATATACACAGACAGGGCAATGTACCAAGATTCTAATGTGATGGTCCAATGCAATTGCAGTTTATGGTATTATTGTGATTGATTTTAATCTTTTGCCTAACCTTAATATCAGCTATTAGTTGGCTTTTGGCAATTGCATGTGCATCTTTTTATGAACCACCTCAATTCTTTAAATCAAGCTAACCCTTGATATTTCACCGTTAATGCATTAACATATGCTAATAAAGTTTTCTGTATCAAAAAATGGATAAGGCTGAGGCCACCCACACGCACAAAAGTGTTCGCATTAACTCTCGATTGCGAGCATGTTCCCGGCATGCGAGAGCGCATTGATTGCAATCGTAGCACAAAAATAGAATAAAAATGTGGATCGCACATGCAGCGTTTAGCAGCGCACCAGTGTGGCCATATCAACTGGGCCACACTAGTGTGCACTTTAAAAAGAAGCACAATCGGATCGCATCACACTTAAAAGCGCATAAGTGTGGCCTAGCCCTAAGTCCTATTTTTCTTATAAACAGTGCCCAGGGAATATGGGAGTTGTAATTTTACATTTCTGTCAGTCTATCTATCTATCTGTATATCTATCTCTGTCTGTCTGTCTGTCTATCTAACAAGGTAGAAAATCCAGGGCACTCTCAGGACATAAATGAGTGAGCCATAAATGAGTGAAAGCATATACAGGGTTATTCAATAAAAGTTATTGTTTAAAATGGTGCAAATTTTGCCCCAACCAATCAGATGTTAGCTTTCAAATGTTAAGCTGGGTACCCACGATGAGATATTTCGGTCCAATCGACTGATAGTTCAGTGTATCGGTCGATCGGACCGAAATGATCGCATCCGAATGCGGCCATGTCGGTCCGATCGTTCGTCCGAATCGGACATGGTGCAAAACCTCGTCCGATCGCGCGGTCCTCTATGGACCGCACATTCGGTTGCGGTAACTGTCGGACGCGGCTGCTTTTGCCGCGACCGACAGTCCTTCCTCCTGGCCGACAGGTTGAAAGTATCGAACGGTCAGTCAGGAGGAAAAATCGCTTATTTTAAACGATAAGAACTTTTATTGAATAACCCTGTTTGTGCACTAATATAGCTTAAATCCCATCCCTTTCTATCATAATTAGATTAATTCTAATTAAAGTGCATAGTGTTACATCCTATTAAAAACTATACCTCACTTTAATTAAAGTGCAATATTACATCAAAGTGCAATTTTTTAATAAAAATCTATAAAGTGCAACATTTTCAAACATATATATAATTTAAATCTACTTTACATGTGCAACACTGTTAAAGTGTCTATAGTGCCAATCTAAAATAGTGTATATTTAAAATAGTGCATATTAAAAGGTGCTTAAAGATATTTCTACATACACAAACATAGGGGTGGTATTTAGGCTATATTAGTTCACTTTCAGGGTTATTCAATAAAAGTTCTTATAGTTTAAAATGGTGCTAATTTTGCCCCAACCAATCAGATGTTAGCTTTTCAAAACGATAAGAACTTTTATTGAATAACCCTGTATTTGCTTTCACTCATTTATGGCTTGAGAAAGGTCTAAGAAGGAGACCGAAATGTAGCTATCTGTGTGTTTTGCGCGTTAAATAAAGCATTTTGTTTGCAAAAAGGAAAAAGGAGGGAGGCGGAGGAGGAGTGAGACTCCGGTATCCCTGAGAATGCCCTGGATTTTCTACCTTGTTGGATATATAGGAATCACAGCCAGCAGCACCTAGGTGAACTATCTATCTATCTATTTATCACCTATCTACAGTATATATCTATCATTTATCTCACTCTCTCTCAGACACACTTTCTCACATGCACACAAATAAACTCAGAAATTTTCACACTATACTGCACAGATTTCCTCACACACAGGCACCAATTTAAACAATCTATCTCACACCCAGGCATTCACATACATACCGTAGACACACTCCGCCAGCAGACAGGCATTCTTTCTCACACAAGACGCTCTAACACACTTATGGGGCAATTCACAGAGGAGTATGATGTTAAGTCTCGATTTGTGGTGGCACTCGCACAGCCGGTGCAAATCGATTTATCAGAGGCTGCACGGGTCTTAGCGCAAAAGTTTTTTTACGCCAGCTATATTATATAGCTGGCATTATATAGTGAGATTCACCCATAGTCGCACAGCCTCTGGTAAATCCCGTATGGAAGATTTGCCCAGAGCATTTGCGCCTCTGGGTGAATCTCTCTGTTATTCTTTTACACACATAGGAACACACATATTCCACTTTTGCACTTACAGTTACTTGCTCTCTTTTTCTGAATTTGTTGATCAGCCTGCAGGTGGTTTTACTCTCTCACCAGTTATTGTTTGCCTTGTCTCAGCCTACCTTTCCTACTCAGCCAATCAGTTTATCTCTTCTCTCCTGCATTGCTCATGTGAGCCTAAAGCTGGGTACACACAGTACAGATCAGTGAAAGATGACAGATAGGATCTGCAAGATCCAGTCTGTCATCTTTCAAAGATCTGCATACACACAGTACCGAGCATTCTCCCTTTACACATCATAGGGAGAACACTCGGAAATGTGTGTTTCCCTCAGGCGCAGTAGACTCCTCTATAGAGAGCCTAGCACGCCGATGAAATTTTCGGTCTTTCCCGATCGAGCGTTCGTCCGACATAATTGTTCGGTGGCCGCGCTCTCGTTCGGAAAATGAAGGTACACACATAACGATAAAGCCCCGATACCGTCGGATCCAACGGTATTGGGGCTTTATCGTTACTGTGTGTACCCAGCTTAAAGAGGATCCAGACAGACGTCTGTACTAATCTACTGGGGCAATGTTGCGGGACAGGCAGACACCCTCGCAATTTGCCTAGGTTGCACATGCCTAGAAATGTCCCTGCTTATAAGGTTAAAATGCTAAATGGTCTTTACTAAAAGAACTGTAGCATTTTCTGGATTCCAAATCTTTAAAGTAATGCTCAGTGGCTGTGGCGGTTTCTGGGAGTGGACCATGCAGCCGCCACAACCCGATTTAATATTAAAATTGGGTTGCTTTTTTGAAACGTTTAACATTAGCACCAGATAATTTTCAGAAATCCGCAATGGCGATATATGAGTGCACATAGCTCAGAGTATCAACCTTTACTTATATATTTTTATATATAAGTTGCTGCTACCTAATAACCTTCATTTAAATCAGCTAATTCTAAAGATTATATTTAAATAAATATTGCTATTATTTTTTCTGGACTCTATTTTTTCTGGACTCTATGGATTCTGGAGGTGAGGGCACATTTTGCACCAGCCCAGTTTATTCCAGGATTGATGAAACAATGCTTTTACATTCTCAGGAGGGGGCAGTAAGGTGGATGGCTTTAGACAGCTACAAACTGGAAGAACCAGGAAGCAGAAAGAGCAACAACAGTCCTTAGGCAGCATTTTAAGTTAGATTTATGTTTCTCAACTTTCTAACTCTTGCAATATTAGGTTTAGGGCGGTGGTTTACCTGTATACAAATGTTCATGTGAAGGATGAACTTGCCATTTAAAGGTAAGAGAAGGCAAATCTGTTGTATTCAATTAGATCAAGGATAAAGGACACACCTTTGAAGATTGTAATGTTAACAAATTGGCAAAGGAACGTGACTGGTTCAAGAGAGGTGTTAAGGAGGCCATTTATGTGAAAATAAAGAAATCAAGCCTAAATAGAGGTAGGGGGGTTCGACACCAACTGTCTTCCATGTACAATGCTGTTTTGACACCTTACTCTGGGCGTTCCTATAACACCTCTTAGCCACTATCCAATCACGCCCTTAACACTTGGCTGTGATATGCTAATTGGGATTTTCCAGGGTACATAATTGCCACAGATTCTTGTACAAGTCATTCTGAATTGAGAAAGCCAGTCGGATGACTAATGAAACGTCTTCAAGAACTAAACTTCAAGCTCCAGATTGATCTAATTGACTACACAGAAGATACCAACTGAACGGTCATGAAGTGAGACATTCCCAAGCATATTTCTAAGAGAAGGCAAGTTTGGTAAAGAATTACACTAACACACAAGAGTACCCTGCTGAAGAGTGCCAGGCAGGCTGAAACACACGGGTCAGAAGAAGACTAAGGAATCTTCTCTTTTAAAGGGCATGTCCACCCTAAAAACTATCTTTCAGTATAAGGTAGGTGCCAGCTGTCCACCCCCAATCTGCGTAATATTTCTTTTTAAAAGTTTTAGATCGTTACTTACAGAGCCTCCCACAACGTCTCTGATTTGGCTCCCTGCTTGCGGAGGTTGCAAGCAGGGGCCGGACCGGCTAAGACGCGGCCAATCACAGACGCGGCTGAAGTCATTGAAGACTCTGTAAGTAATGATCTAAGCATTTTTTTTTTAAAGACAGAGGGTGGGATGACTCACTGACAGCCTTTATACTTTCCTGGACTTTGAAAAGACATAGGAGGAGAACCATAAGGAGCAGAGATGTAAGGTAAGGTTTTTTTAAACTACAGAGTGGGGCCAGTATGGAGTTAAATGTTAGTTTTGGGGGTGGGCATGCCCTTTAACGATTGATTTGTATATTGCAAACTGATAGTGGGATTCGCCCAAAGCCCCACTTGCTCTGAGCAAATCTCCCAGAGTAGATTTTCCATAGGCTGCATGGCTCTGGGGGAATCTCACCCGCAGGTAAGTATTTAACGGCAGCTATCAGTTTGTGCGCAGCCTCTGGTAAATAGACTTGCGGCGGGTCTCTTCCGATATTTGCGCTGCTGCCCCAAACGTCAATCCGATCGTAATTAGGTTAGTGCGACTTTAACCCTTTAAAAAAGCATTGCAGCAGCGCACATCCATATCCACATCCTGTGAGTGTCTTGATGTTGTGTAAGCAGCCCAAGGTATAATCATACATGGGCATTACTGCTGCTCCACCAAAACCATACAGAGGATTCATCAAGTTTTCCCCCTTATTCACAGAGATGTTACATTTTATTGCACACCGCTTGCTGATTTTACGCCAAAAAGAGCACCTGGAATAATTCAGAGATAATACTGGTTGAACAGCGTGCAATGAAAACCATGACAAGTTAATCGTCTCCTGATGTGTGTTTATTGGAAAATAAACGCAGAGGGAAACGTTGGGCATGTGCTTTCAAAGCAGGAGGTCAATATTATCTTGTCACTGTGCTGTGGAACGGACAATCTTTTAAATTTCTGTCAATTAATTAAGAAAACAGAGAGCGATATGTAGTAAAATCCCTGGAATGAGCTGCACAAAGGGAAACAAAATGTCCAATATAGTAAAATCACTGTGTGCAGCTGTCAGTGCACATTATTACCCATAATTAGTTTGGGTTGGAACTAATCTTCACAATCAAAGGTACAAAAAATGTGTTTGCGCACTTGACCTTAAACTCCTAAAACCATTGTAACTTGTATTCAGTAATTGGGAAACAGATCTGTAATAGGGAATTCAGAATTACTACTACATAGTTAAAAGGCAAAACAAAAGCCGTAAATCAAAATAACGAAAGCTTTTGCTTATCCAAACCAACATCCAAGTGTAGATGTTGCCCTCAGTTTTTTACTAAGACCCAGACAATTTATACATTCAGTCTTTTTAGTGCATTATGGTATTTGTAGTTTCAGAACATGTCAAAGCCTATAAACTTTAAATAATAGAATTTTAAATGAAGCTGAGGCACCTCCTTGAGTAAATGCAATGCATTCTAAGAGTCTTTTTACAGCATTGCACAAGTTGATTGCAATAAATCCGAAACTGATCTACAACAGTCACTCTGGGTATGCGATTAGCTTGTGCAATGCTGTTAAAGGGCATGTCCACCCCCCAAACTATAAACCCCCCCCTTCCTGCCCCCCCACGTCGTGGAGTAAAATCCTTCCCCCCCCCCCCCACCCCCAATAGAGCTCCCCCCAAACCCCCCCCCCCCCAAAGTCCCAAATACTGGCCACCAGGAGGATAGCAGAGTCCATATAGGACTCTGCCTCCTGTCTCCCCTCCGGAAGACGTTTGGCATGTGTACTGAAGGCTTCCGTTTTGGTCTCCCTCCCCCTAGTGTAAAACCTTTTTAGTATGTGATAGGCAATGCTTCCCCAGCCCCAACTGCTATAAAATTAATGCCAAAAAGTCCCCCGATCATTACTTACCTTACCTCTCTCTTTCGCCGTTCTGAACTGCCGGCAGCCGCGTCCGTGATTGGCTGCCATTCAGCCAATCAGAGACGTGGCTGCCGGTCCCGCCCCCTGAGAGGGAAGGTAAGTAATGATCGGGGGACTTTCTGGCAATAATATTATAGTATTTTGGGCTGGGGAAGCATTGCCTATCACATACTAAAAGTTGTATTAAAGGGTGGACATGCCCTTTAAAAGTCTCATAAAAGGTACCATATTTGCTCAATGGTTACAAAGGAAACATGGGAAGCCTCTCCTCCTTTTTTTTGTATATAAGTAAGGGAGCTCTAGTCCAAACTCACCCTAACTTACTGGATCCTTTAGTGATGCCAAATGGCATTTTACTTTGCAAGCAAGAGACCTATGTTGTACTAATGATGGCTCAATAAAGTCAAAACCAGTCTATAACTGCCACTCTGGATATGCAATTAGCTTGTGCAATGCTGTAAAAAAATCTTATTGCGTTTGCTTAAGGGCTACTATGGAAACCACCCAAAAGTCTATCCGACTTTTAGATCACAATACATAAGTCTGAAATATGTATTCATTTATGATATCTATTACAAATTGGGAAAGAGTGAAAATTATTGCTTTAGAATTCGTATCAAATAGTTTACTTGCAACCGTATTTACTCGAAGTATAAACCGAGTTTTTCAGGCTGAAAAATCAGCCTGAAAACTCGGACTCGGTTATAATCGAGTCACTCACCTTTGAAGATATCTAGCGTCCTCTCCATTCCAGCAGCGTCCATTCCCCGGCAGCCGCACGATCAGTCCATGTACTGGCGCGCCGGCCGACGTCACTGCCGGCGCCAATTAGTGACGTCAGCCGGCGCGCCAGTACATGGACTGATCGGCGGCTGCCGGAGCGGAATGAGAGGACGCTGCTGCCGGAATGGATAGGGAGGACGCTGCTGCCGGAAGGAGAGGAATTCCAGCACACAGTCCCAGGAAGCCCTTGATTGGGGAGAGCCCACAGATCCTGGTGAAAGAGCCCACAGGTACAAACTTAACTGGGTTTTAGGGGAGGGTGGCATTCAAGATGTTTTGGAAACAACTAACTCCCAGCATGCTTTTTAGCTGGGAGTTGAGTTTCCAAACATCTTGAATGCCACCCTCACTTGGCATTCAAGATGTTGGAAACTACAACTCCCAACTAATAAAGCATTCTGGGAGTTGTAGTTTCCAAAACATCTTGAATGCCAAGTGAGGGTGGCATTCAAGATGTTTGGAAACTACAACTCCCAGCATGCTTTATTAGCTGGGAGTTGTTAGTTTCCAAACATCTTGAATGCCAAGTTTTTACCCTCGGTTTTACTCGAGTCACAACTTTTATTAGATTTTTAGGTGAAATTGGGTACCTCGGTTTATACTCTGGTCGGTTTATACTCGAGTATACACGGTATGTTGAAAGTAGTTTTCTGGTACTCCTGTATTAACCTTAAAGGGTATCCCCACTCACAAAACTGACAGGGTACCCCACTCACTTTAATTGAAAAACGGGAGGTAAAGGAGCTATGTCTTTACCTTCTGTTATTTAGTGAATACATCAGGGAATCCAGCAAACGTACCCACATTCGCAATTCTCTGACATGTCCCCCACTACGTCCACACTTGCACTGTACGCACATGCATGGGAAAATATTACGAAATATTGACACTTTAAGACTCTGCATTCTAAAACAGATACTGACTTTCCACCAAAGTCTGACTAAAACACAGCAAAAATGTTCACTAGGCCTGCTGAGAAAAACATAACATTAACTGTTGCTTCATATTGTGCATCTCTTCTAATAGCAAGGAGGGGGGAAAAACGCATTTGAAGGTGGTGAGATGATTAAAGAATTCTTTGTAGAAAAAAAAGAAGAAATTTCTGCATTATATTACTTCAGATTTTTGCTAAGAAGAGTTGAAGTCATGTCAGCTGAAAAATTATTCTGAAACATTAGAAAGGATTCTATAACACGAGAAATGATTCTGATACATGAGATGTCCTAAAATGGACACCATAAAGCTGATTTCATTTAACAATAATATTTTCTTATTTGTGAAAATATTCAAGTACTTGTCAGCATTAAAACCAATGGAGCTTCTGCTTTCACTTTCAATACCCATTGCATTGTAAACCAGCAAGCACTATGTGCAAAGTTTTTAAATATGACTGATATAATGAAAAATGTGGTTAAGATTGTTAACAAAAATCAGGCCAACACTCTTCAAAGATGACTTTTCAAACAGTTGACTGAGGAGCATGAAATTCAACCCATGGAACTTTCCTTCCATACAGAAGATAATTATATCACTGAAAAGTGTTTCAGTGAATTTAAGAGGATTAAACTTGTCTGACAGTTTGTGTTATTTCCATTGTCAAGCCTGAATGTTGAAGAAGTATCTGCTCTAATAGAGAAGGAATTTAACAAAGATCCATCTTCTGTTGAACTGAACTTATTTTTCTTAGATATAATTTGGCTGAGTGTTGCTGACCCAATACATTTCTGGCATGTTGTCCCAAACAAAAAGTAGCCCTATTTGATTTCTTTCCATCAACATATCTTTGTAAGTCGACATTTTCAAGTACGAACTTCATCAAGAACCAATACAGGACCAGGCTGACAGACGACCATCTGGATTCTTACATCAAACTTGGGGTGACCAATTTCTCGCCAGACTTTAAAGGGCATGTCCAGCCAAAAAATAACTTAAGTGGTTTTAGTCTCATTACCCCCCAAAACCTAAGATGTGTTTTGACCTTACCTTAATACACCACGGTCTCCTACTTCTTTAGATATCCAGTATGATACATCTACATTTAGCTGTCAATCAAGTGCCTTATGGGGCCCATAAACGCACCAATCCAGGTCATACAATATCTGGATATCCTGATATGGTACGATCGTCAGTTTGTGTATGGGGGATCATATGATCCTTGCACAATTTCTTTATTATCAGACCAATGGAATTTTTTTCACTGACGTTCCGCCAATTGTATGGCTAACCGATCATACGATCGGGATTGGTTTGTGTAAGGGCTCCATTAGATAAAGATATAGAGATAGGGCACTAGTATAATGTACTTATGTATAGTAAAGAGGTGCTAGGTAAGGGAGAACCAGATAAAACCAAAAAAGAAAAAAGGCCCTAAGGAACACCTGCACACTCAAATAGTAAAATAAAAATCCTTTAATTAGAACAGGGATAATATAAATAACAGATACTTCACACATTTAAAATCAATTAAAAAGATGTTAATTGCACTAACTCATGGATGTATCAGCCTAAACCTTCTAAATAATGTATAAGTAAAAGCAGTCAATGTTTATGGAATCTAAGTGGGCATAATACAGTCAAAAATGCAGATAAACAGTGCAAAGGGGGTAATTACAAACCAGAATGTAAGTCAGGCTACTTATCTGTCTGAATGTGTCGTCAGGTAGTGAATCAACAGGCAGATGCAGTGTACTTAATAGCTATACACAGGGATCAGGCAGATCCAAATAAGTAAATCCCACTGGATTCCATTTCAAGTGAAGCAGGCTGTCCACGAGGAGTGCAAGGCAAGATTCCATAAACATTGACTACTTTTACTTATACATTATTTAGAAGGTTTAGGCTGATACATCATGAGTGTAGTGCAATTAACATCTATTTAATTGATTTAAGGTGGGAGTATCTGTTATTTATATTATCCCTGTTCTAATTAAAGGATTTTTATTTTACTATTTGAGTGTGCAGGTGTTCCTTAGGGACTTTTTTTCTTTTTTGGTTTGTAAGGGCTCCATTGGTATCAAAAATTCTTCTGTTAAGTATAGTTTAGCTGTATCTGGAATGGTGAACATTGGTACGTGAACTGCATGGTGGGAAATTCTCTCTCCCTATACTGCCTCATAGGGATTACTGAGCATGCTTCCCTTTACAGAGAGTCAGATAGTCTGTCAGGGGGCTGGGGGACTGAGCTTGAGCAAAACAAGTACTGGATTGAAGTCATGCAGCAATACAAATGCTTACCTGTATTCATTTATAGATTTTTTCAGCGTAAAATTCCTTCAAGAAGTATGAGCCCAAGACAAAATCTATAATGTTGTGATGATGGAAATTTTTGATGTTTAAATAAAATGTTTAAATGTCTGAGTGAAATTATTTCTGAGCATTTAAAGAAGGTAAAGGTGATAAGTGGTGAAGTGGATAACCTAAAAAAACAGATGGAACAATTCAAGGAGGAAAAAGAGTTTAAAACATTTAATAAAACATGAAGAAAAGAGATAGATATGAACGTTTCTTTGTGATGGGTTAGGATTACAGCAAAAGGAAGATTGATACATGGTATGGGGTAAGGGAGGTAAGAGAAAAAGAAATATAGTAAGAGATTGCCCTTGTGAAAAGATAAATGGTGAGACAGACTTTGGTAGATGTGTTGAAGATTGTTAATACACAGGGAAGGAACTGGACACTGATAAACATCACTTTCCTTAACCATGCTTTCAAATCAGGCAGTGCAGCTTTCACACAACCTTTTGATTTATTATCAGAGACATAATTACCTAAAGTTAAGTCTGGTAGTAGGTTCCAGTCTGCAACTGCCTGCTTCCAGAGTCCATACATGGCCAAAGAGAAGATGCAGTTCTTGCAAAGTGTGTCTTCCCTTTGACCATGCCACACACAGGACCAGAAGATGGACCAGACGTACCTACTTTAACTTAATGTAAGTATTTTTCTTTAACTATTGTGAACCCAGGGGTGAGGACTGAGCAATTCATGTCCTCCTACTGGGCCCTTTAATGGGGGGAGGAAGGATTGGGGAGGTGCAGTTGTCAACAATTTATGTTAATTATGAAACTTTCATCTGTTCCTAAAGGAATATATAAATAAAATTGTAAACTAAGTTAATAGTGTGGAGGTTGAAAAGAGGCATTTAAGCATCCCCCAAACTAAAATTTTCCCCACCGAGTAGTGTTGAAAAATCCTCACCTTTCTCCTCTGCTCCTTATGGTTGTCCTGCAGTGGCTGTTGAAAGTCCGGAAAAAACTGAGGAGTAGGTACTGTAGGAGCCTGTCTGTGTGTAATCCGGTATCTGCTTCTTCCCTGTCCTCCTGGAGGACTCTACTATGCACAGGGGAGCTCTCCCCCCTTGCTCTGGATCCCTCTGTGCTGCTTCCTTCTTTAAAAAAAAGTCAAATAACACAGTGTAGGGCACCTCCACACCAAAAAAGTTTGGTATGTACATTTCTGGGCACCTTCTAAACATTTCAATATAGCTTTTATGGTTGGGGGGGTCCACTATACTGTTAATTTTCATTTTTCTGGGTGGAGAGCCTTTCATCCTACTCATGATGCCTCTCTACTTAAAAAAAAGGGGAAGTAATTGGTTACTTCCCAGTAATACTGGTTTTTACTTGGTTCTAAAAGGACACTCAGCCCTCTCTTCAAATAATCCAATGCTCTTTCAGTGTCATTAAGATGATTCCTCAATTTAACCTTTAATGCATTTAGTTGGGAATAATGAAGATGAAGGAAGATCCTGATGGACTTAACTTCACCAGTTATGTATGCCAAAGTGCTTCAATGCGTTTAGATATTCTGCCTTTAGCATGGAGTGTTTTAGCCTAGAGAAACCTGTCTTTTAAAAATGGCAAAAATGGATGAATGCAGAATGAAGTAAAACTGAAACCATCCTTTGATTTTGGCATTTTGTGGCGAGAGCCCCATATTGTTTAACTGTCTGAGTCTGATATAACATCATTAGCTGTGATTCTAATCTGAATCTGTGGGATCTCAGTTTTTTCTAACTGAATCATATCAGAATCAGCCAAAACACACAGAGGTGCTATAGGCCCTGGGCTATGTCTGTAGCTAACAAAACACTGAAGAAAAACTCATACACCCCTATGTAATGTTTAAAATTAAACAGCGTATTAAGTAGTTGAAGTTTTCACATGAAAAATATCATAGAATAAATACCCCCTAAGTTTTAGGTGACATGGGGTTCATTTTTGGATACGCTGTTAATCTAAAGCCCATAAATTCTTTTAAGCAGTCTACAAGGCGGCTGTGTTCTATTTTTTCAAGCCAGATGTACAAGTGTTTTCACAAACGATCCCACTTAAATACAGAACAAGTAATAGAGCCATTCAGCTTTCAGTCCTGTGTCAGGTGTGTTTTATTTCACAACATTTTTATGAAGAAAAAAAAAAGTTCAATTATTACCTCTTAAAATCTTTCAGATATTTAACGCAACATTTCTTTTTGCTTTTTTATTCTTTATTTTATAGTATTTTTTTTTCTAAAGCCAACTTTTGACTTAAAATTACATGCAAGAACAAAACAAAACAAAAAAAAGCAAACCGTGAAAACATTTTGTGTTTGCGTTTTAATTAAACAAAGTTTTATATGTCAAAATTACAACATCTATATATTTATTATGGTTGTTCACTGTAAGCCCTAGTTAAAAAAGTACATTATTGCTTATGATTGCTTTTTGTTTTGTGTTTAGGTAAGAACAATACATAAATCACTCAATGCTAAAAATGTCATTCCCCTCAGTTCTCAGTATTTTCTAACAAGGCTACTACTGTATATCATATATAATATAGTTTAATTAATGATTAATATTCACTAATTGATTTTTTTTTAAGAAACTGTAGTTTACTTTATACAAAAGTTTACTACAGTGTTCAGCTAATTAAATTAAGCACCTGAAAAACAAATTTCATGCTAAGCTTAATTATATATTGTAGTATATAAGACCCTGTTCTTTAAATTAAGGCATATAAATACTGTGAGAAAAGAAAACATTATAGCACTTATTTATTTAAGTAACATACTGTATTTAGAGATGAATATATTTTGCAGAACTTTTTTACATGCATGTCAGCATCAAATTGGGTAGTGACGTAAATATCTGCGGCTCCAATCTCCCCCACACCAGCAATTCTTTTAAGCTGCCTCCATGTGCTAATTCAACTAAGGAGCTCTCACTCCTCTGTAGTAAAAAAAAGAAGAAAGGAAAAAGCTGCAGCACCACGATAGGTCAGAATAAAAACATAACTTTATTAAATACTGTTAAAAATCTCTGTCAGATGGATCACAGCAATATTGTAGAGCTAATTTAAGTATCGGGTTGGGTACCTGCAGGTTAGCCGATTTGTCGAACGGGTTTGAGTAAGCCACAGTTAAATGGCTTGTGGTTGGGGTTTTGTGTAAATAGCTGTGGTGCGGGTAGGGGTCAGGTAGCGGATGCGTGTTGGTTCCATATCGGGTGAAGGTATGATTGTGGGTATGGATACTTATAGGTCAGGTTATGGAACCCACTAGCAAATGAGGTAGCGGTTTTGCAGTTCTGGTGTGGGTCTAAAAAATTATACCAGCGTAAGACTCTAATGTCAGGCCATGCCATCAAAAGCACTTATACACCTGCACTATTGCCAATTAGTTAGGATGCCTTCCAATATTTCATGCCATGTAGACTGTGGGAGGAAACCAAAGCCCACAAAGAAACCCCAATCAAGCAAAGGTTGTATGAGTGCAATGTGAAATCTTTACTTAAAAGGCACATAGTAAATCTACATAATGTGCAGAAATGCTGTTGAGCCATGTTCTTTCTTTCTTTCTATTTTTTAACTCTGCTCTAGAGAAAATGCCACATTTACATGCTGTCACTTCTTCTGTCATCAGTTAAGGGTACCAAGAATTTATATGTTATGCAAAAAGTTTTTCCAGAGAGTCACCTTCTGTATAATGAGCTATCAACATTACTGCTTTTCCCAGTTATACTTTTTTTTTGTGGTAATTTTTTGTATAGACAAAGGGGGTTATTCAATAAAAGTTCTTATTGTTTAAAATGGTACTAATTTTGCCCCAACCAATCAGATTGGTTGGGGCAAAATTAGCAGCATTTTAAACGATAAGAACTTTTATTGAATCTCCATGAAAGGATATTAAAACAAGGACATTGTTGGTACTGGTTAGTAGGCATTGGTTTTGATCCTCATAAACACCCATATAGTGTTACCATGAAATTTAGAAACTAACCACAAGTCATTATGCACAAGTCTTCTGACTTGTGGCCATACACCTTCATAACTTCAGTTGATATCATGCCTGTATTCCCTGGTTGCAAATTAAAGAAGAAACTTTTCCAATTATCTGAAAATAGTTTGTCAGGCTTGTGCGATAAGGAGAAAATGGTTTAATAATTATGGATGTATAGAAAGCTGCTTTTTATCACCTCTCAGTTGAGCAAAAAAAATCATGTGAGTTGATCAAACATTGTGAATATTTGAACTCCACCCAAAGTTTTTTCAGGTACTTCAGCTCAAATTCAAATCCTATTATCTTAGGACCCAGCTTACAAAATCAACCTTGGCATGGCAGCTGGGATTAGTATTATATAAATTGGCAATTTAATAATAATTTAATTGCTATAATTTATATATATTATATTTTATAATTTATCCAGAGAAAACGGCAATGTATAATGCACAAATACAACTGAATTTAGAATATTATTAATTTAAAATTAATTGCACATTAGTAATAGACTAAATATTTATCAAACCTAATTGCTTGAGTATTTTCAGATTTTGTTTTACATGTTTCTATTGTATAATATTGAACTAATTATAAACATTGATTGAGTTTCAAAGGCTTTTATTGGCTTATACATCAGATGTACAGACTAAATATTTAAAGCGTTGAGCCTTATGATTCAAAACTTCTGTAATTCACTCTTGCATGCTCCATATCAGCTTCTGGGCCAACTCCTGACTGTCAGTTATCCATTCTTGTCTTATTAGTGCATGGATGAAGTTGATCACAATTTGTTGACTTCTGCTTGGCCACCTGCTTTTTGAGAACTGACCACAGATTTTCAATGGAAATCTGGATTCTGGATTTCAAGCTCATGTGCCCCTCTTTTATAAAAATTATTTCTATAGAAAGTTGTAAGTTAGTATGTATGTATAGTTTATTTATAAAGCGCCACTTGGGGATGCAGCGCTGTACATTAACAAAATACAATAAAGTCATATGGGGGGACAAATACTGTACATAGATTGATCATATAAATATATAAATTATATAAATAGAAGTGCTATAATTTGTTCAGAGATCACAGATGCATCTGATCAACTATTTTGCGAAACACATTTGTTTCACTGCTAAAACTGTTGTCCATTACTGTAATATTCTATTTTGTGAGTATACATTTTTTATTATTTCCTATAATAAAGCACAGAAACATTTAAGATACTATACACCATGTTTATGTATTGGAATGAATGTGTGTTTTTCTGGACAAAGTGTGCAGTTCAAAAAATGCTGAAAACCACTTTAATATTAAATATAAATCCAATTTAATTAAATGTAGGTTTGTTTATATTTTTCCTTTTAGAAATAAGAACAGTATTCACTTGTTGAGCTGCAACAAAAAATAAATCAATTCAAATTTCAGAAAGCACAAACTTTCCTGCGTTTGAAATGAAATTAAAGGAGGAAAGAGAACTTTCAGCCTAAAGAACACTCGTATAAACAAACCAAGGCGAATTTGAAACTTTATAAACAATATGCATTTACAGTGATCAGATTTAATGTAGTTGATGTTGTAATCTCCCTTCACTCATGTAAGCATTACCTGTCAAGTTGTTGTATTTTTGTAAATAAATATATAGAAGAAGTGAGAAAAAAAGCAGATGCTACGTTAGCTCTTGTGGTAGCTGCAAAATTATTTTTATTGGAACTTTGTGGCTTTATCTTGAAAGAGCAATACGCCTGCATACAACTTTACAAGTAAAAATAATCAAGAGATTAAGTGATTATCTTGTGGCCAAAACTGCTTTCCAGTTTGCATAGTATAGCTGTATGTGCTCTTGCAAGGGGAGAAGCACTTAGTATAATTTGCAATGAGCATTTGGAGTCTTGTGGTTTCTTCAGGGATGGGAGTTAATAGAAATCCTGCACTTCTACAAGTACAACAGAGTTACCCTGCTGGCAATGCCTGAAGGAGTTGAGAGATAGAACATAGAGGCCCACACAAGACGGAAAAATAGAAGCCCACACACAAGGGAAAAAACATTCCATCTGTTTACAACTTATGTTAGTTTATGTATATTAACTATAGTTTCTTGTTTCATCTTGATGTCGTCAAGTCTATGTGTAGCTATGTCAATGTTACTTTTGCTGTATAGTATTTGAGATTGAATAAAGAAATATGTTTATCTAGTCCAACCTACTCAGCAATACCCACATTTCCTGCCTAACAGTTGATCAAAAGAGAAAAAAGAACAGTATGGAAAGGGGAACAAAAATTCCTTCCTGACTCCAAGTGGCAATTGAAAATGTCCCTGGATCAACTTTATGTATCATTAAAGGGTATGTACACTGTAAATCCAACTTAATGTTACTAGATAGCTTAGGCTTTAGATGTAAAGTTTTTTTTTTTTCTTTTAGCACCCTCCCATACCCTACCTTTACTCTTGAAAGTTTCTGTATTCCTCCTCCTGTCTCCTCCCATTTTTAGCTCCACCCCCACAAGAAGTGCAAATCCCTTTGGCAAACAAAAACAAATACTGTCTTGTGTGCATAATTGTAAAATGTATCCAATCTGTCTTCATATTCAAGCTCCCCCTTTTTGCACAGGATTCCAAAACTCCATTGCACATTCCAAATGAGGCCTTACCAATGCTTTGTAAGAAGGGGGGAATAACAATTTTCTCCTTTGAATCCATACCTCTCTTTATACAAGGCTCTAGCTGTTGCTGCCCAGCATTGTTTGAATTTGTTATCCACCAAAACTCCAATATCCAACAGATCCATTTTCCAACAGAGATTCTCTTAACACAAAGCTACTTACAGTATAAGCAGTATAAGGATGTTTAAGCCCAAAATCCATCACATTTATTAACATGGAATCTCTTCTCCCACTTAGCAGCCCAATGTGACAATCCATTTAGATCTGCCTGCAGCAATTGCATATCATCTGTAGCTTTTAATAGTCAACAAACTTTTGTAGAAGAAACTATTATAAGATTTAAGATTATTGGGGTGCCTAATGTCATTTTAACACTAGAATTACCAACTTTTTTAGTTTCTGGTGCAAGGCTCACCCCTGCTGAGGTTTTCACAGGTCTTCAGGTTGATTATCTGCAATCTATTGTTGTGCAAATCACCCATTACCTGTAAGGCCTGGCACATTTGCATTTTACTCAGAGTAGCTCAGATCCAAACCTGTGTGTGAGACGTGGAAACCTTCAGAAATGCCCGCATCTATACAAAATGTCCCCCACATGTCAGACACACATTCACAATATATGGAAACACAAGTCTTTTATAAAAAATAGTGTGAAAACAGAATGAAAACTTGCTGATACAATGACATGAATACAATGAAAACTTGCTAACACTTCAGTCTCCAATGTATGTTTGTACATGTTAGAGCGGGCCGCATATTTGCGCCCACTCTAGCTGGTCGGGCCGCCCGCTTATCGAGGTCTGACGCTGCTGGCTGCGAGGTGAGGGGGCGCCTGTCACTCACTACCTAATGGGGGTCCCTGTCACTTACTACCTAATAGGGGTCCCTGTCACTCACTATCTAACCTGGGATCCCTGTCACTCACTATCAAACGGGGGTCCCTGCTGTCACTCACTACCTAACGGGGGGCCCTGTTGTCACTTGCTACCTAACGGGGGTCCCTGCTGTCACTCACTACCTAACTGTGTGCCTTTACTGATTGTAAACCAGCTGTATTGTATGCTGATCCCTGCTACTTTCAGTAAGTACAGTATTAGCCAGGGGCGTAGCTAGAAATGACTGGGCCCCATAGCAAAAAAAAATTATGCCCCCCCCATGACCTTCCAACCCCACGGACCTCGGACCTCCCACCCAAACATTTTGTGGGGAAATCAGTGTGGTGTAGACGTGTTGGACCAAATGGCACGGATGTATTCCATAAGAGCAGCAACACGCAGGTGTCCAGTAGCAGTTTTTTACAATATGCTGGACCTGGCAGCGGTGAATGCCTACATTTTGTACAAGGCATGTACAGGGTGGACAGGCAAAAGAAGATTGTTTCTGAGTCTTCTAGCTAAAGAACTCCGTTGCCGATTCATGCAGCACAAGGAAATATTGGCACAAAGGCAGGCTGCTGAAGCTGTTGCAGCTGCTGTGCCAAGGACTGTACAGACAACACAGTGCCAGGTCCAAGAGAGCTGCAACAGGAATCGCAGCAGGTTTACCTGTGCAACATGTCAGAAATTCACCTGTGCCAAATGCAGGGACGATGGACACTGGGTCTGCAAATGCTGTAAACTGTAAAATTTAAAAAACACTTAAAACAGACTTGTGTATCCATATATTGTAAATGTGTCTTTTGTATAAATATGGCAGGCATTTCTGAAGGTTTCCACACACAAAGATTCAACCTTCCTTGGTTCAAGCTAATAAATGCAAATGTGCCAGGCCTCACAGGTAATGGGTGTATTTTCAGAACAAAAGAAAGGGAACAATGGAGCTGATAGCATGTTAAACAACTCAGCAGGGGTGCTAGTAGATATGAGGTCCAGGGAATTTACGCAAATCTGCGCAGGCCTGGTAAATCTAGGATTACAAACTTAAATATTAGGAAATGAAAAAAGAAACCAATTCATAGTAACAAAATGGTGGTAAAAAAAGCATAGCTGAAGAGCCCAAATACCAGGTCTAAGGGCTAGGCCACATGCGATTGTGCATGCGATTTTGTTTAGAATGGAAATCACCGGAATGCAAAAATTCCCACGATTTTCCAATGCAAATGCAATTGCACATACGTTTCCGTTTTGGTAACACATGCGTTCACCATTTTTTTCGTTAACACATGCGTTTCCATAATGGAAAACGGCAAAATCGCACGCGCAAATGCACAACCAACGTTCCAACAATCGCATGTGATAATGCACATGATTCCATTGGTGATTCCTGCATGTTACGGTGTGGCCTCAGCCTAACACTGATCAGGGTAAGAATATAATAAATGATTGTTTAAAAAAATCCTGTACGTTGCTTAGCAGTTCATATTTGACTGGCTGTTGGACATTTTTTCTACTGAAATGTGAATCTTTTTGTTGATTTAGGACCTAAAACATAGTGCAAAATTATCAAGCTTGATAATGGTCCTTGTATTGTGAATGAAACGTTGCTTCTGTTTGCTATGCACTAATAAATATTGAAGTTGTCCGAAAAGACCCAGGAGTCGTCCATACTGTACATACATCTTTTTGATAGATACAAACATAGAAAAGATAATTAATGCACATTCCTAGGCCCCATACAATATCATATTATCTGCACACTGGCATAGTTTATAAACAAAGGGGTTTTAGTATACATTACTGTGATCACCTCTACTATACTACTATACAGTGTGACACATATATAAAGTATACAAATACAGATTCATATGGTGATGTCTGCACTCAGTCTTCCTTTTTCTTTTTATATGTATTTGGTGGGTGCTTCAAGGAACACAGATGCCTCAGGTCTGTCCATACAATAAACCAAAAAAGTAAGAGGTTCCGAGCACTCCTTCTCACACGAAAAGTTTTATTAACGTTTCGGTGCTTCACAGAGCACCTTCATCAGAACCAAATACAATATATCAAAATTTGTACAAAACAGTTAAAAATAGTTAAAAATATCATCTTAAAACCCACTTCAGCTAGTACCTTAGTTAAATGTCCTAGTTGTTTTACTAAAATATTACCTTGGTGTAAAGTTATTATATGGTTGACCATAGAGCTTACTATCTCAACATATATTCCATACATATGAGGTAGGCTGCTAGTGAATAGGAGGATAACTGATCTATAATGAACTATAATAAATACATAATCCTAGACTACGTTATGAGTCCTTGTATAAATACACTACCTCCCTGATAGGGGTTTCAGACCTGGGGGCATATTTCTAAAGGTTTGTTAACTTTTTGCGGCCGTTATTCCCGCCATTTCCCCAAAAATCGCGTTTTCTGCAATTTATAAATGGACTGAAAACAGGCGTGAAAAGTTAACGAATCGTTAACTTTTCGCGGCTATCTGAACAGTTACCGCCGCTTCTATTTATAAAACTGTTACGCATTGCTAATCTCGGCCATAATACTTTGCCTCCTTGAAGGTGGCGAAAACGACCGAGATTCCCCCCTGGATCGCGGCGGGTGGTCGCATCTGCCCCGGGAGGCACGCCCACCTCGCTGCGGGTGGTCGCTGCTGCGAAGGGGCGCAAACGGGGCATTCGCCCACCTCACCTTTGCCGCAGGAGGCATACGCCCGCAGGAGGCATTCGCCCACCCCGACCTCGCCCCCCGCGGCGGCGACGACCACCCATCGTCACCCCTTCCCAGCAGCCCCTCCCAACCCCATCCCCGCTCGCGGCGAACATATGGAACAGGAGGCTAGGATGGGTCCCTGCGGCCGCCAGGGGTACCCCCGGCGGGCACCGGCGACCTCAACGAGGCTGATGTTACCGGTGTCTTGATCCCCCGCGACGTCTTCGGGCTGGCGACACCAACCCCGCTGGGGTCGCCGATGCCAGGCAGGCTCACCGCAGCCGCCAGTGAGACCGCTGGCACCACCGGCCACAGCAGAGCCGATGTTGTCAGCCGCTTCTTTCTTCAGCCATCTACTGCGATGGCATCTGAGGTCCGCGACGGAGTGCACCTCTTTATATAGGTTTGCAGAAAACCCTAATCCGTTTCTGATTGGTCATTGCAGTGCAGTATCGCCGGGAAGGGACTTAAAATTACCGCCGGACATCGCGGCCGTGATTTTTTTTTGGGTTACAGTACTTCAGTTAGATAACATTTGATTGGTTGCAGAAGATGGATATCAAAGACAAAGTTTTGACCCATTTAATAGGCAGGGTTGGGGCCTTGAAGTGGCATGCAAGCTTACATATTTTTGCACATTTACATTATTTTTATTTTATTTTTATAAAGAAACTGTGCACTGCCAATTTTCCCATTTTAAAATGTAGAAATAGTGATCAATATGCATGTAACTCTAGCATTCCATAGTAGTCTACTACAGTAAAAATCCCTATTTTTTTCTTGATAGTCAAAACCTTACCCAATGCTTAAATCAATCACTATGCTAGCCTAACTAAACTAACCTGGGTTACTTAATGTAAGTCAAGTTTCTGGACTTTGCCAAAATATCATGATTAAGATCAGAACGTGAGCTCACATTTACATACCTGATAACCTTTAAGCATTAAAAAAAAGCCTTTGTTCAGCCTAAATCAGGTGTATTTCATTAGTCTACCACATTAATAGGGAGGCAAGAAATCTAATAAAGGGCTACATGGATTTTAGCCTGGCGATGCATGATTTATTTTTCATTAATAAATTGGTTATGTTGGCAGGTATGCTGCTATTAAAGAGCAACATAATGCTTCAAATGAATTAAGTCAAGTTAGCAGAATATGTTGTCCTGAGGCCTTTTGCAATTTAGTTACATTTTCTATATTTGTAAGCCACCTGCATAATAAGCTATCTACAGTACATTTGCCAGGTTATGCTGGGCTCTTGGGTACATAAAGAAAAAAATATATGTGCCTATAAATGCTCAGGATCAATTTGATTTATGTATTCGAAGTGCAAAAAAAAAAATCAGTATGACATACAGTGTAGTAAGTACAGATGGACAAACTTTCAAAAGTTCGGTCCGTTTTTGAACTTCTAAAAAAGTTCCAAAGTCCAAAAACAGACCCATTAAAGTCAATGGGGGGTAAATAGTAATATTACAGTGTAAACTTACCTTACAGGCCCCTGGGAGATGGTCTGGGGAACACGTCCGTGCACGGGGAACAGCATAAAAACCGGACATAGCGCACATGCGTGCTACTTCCGGTTTCCGCATGCCGCTTTCGGTTTGAGGATTTCCAAACATTCAGTAAAACTGGAACACCCGCTCGAACCGGGACCCTCCTCCCCGGCACTTATAAATGCCCTTGTGGCCCTAACAAGGGCCCTTTGGGGCTTGCACTTGTGCCTAAATTAAAGCATGCTCAGCAGACAAGAGAAAAGTTGCATCTTTTTTTTTACACAAATTTTACCTGGTTCTTTAATTGTTATTTTGCCTTTTTGAACGGACATTTGTTACAGACCACTGCCTTTGTTCACAGTCAAAGGAGTTCTATTAAAATGAACATCCATGAGATTACCATCATTTTTATTGTCAACCCTCTCCCTAATACTTAGTGAAGGACCCCATTTACTGATAGTGCAGCCGCTCAATACCTCAAAACTTTTCACCTCACTAACCTTGTGCCGTCATCTTGAATAGATTTCAGCTTCATATCTGGACAAGATTGTGCAGTTGTGGATGGGAATGCTGAAAATAGTTTTGACTTGTCTGTTGTCTGATCAGCTTCTGTTCAATATACTGGCCGAATCTGGCAGGTAGGGGTTTTTTTTGGCCAATTAGATACAGTCAAGAAATTGACTTGTGACTTACTACTAAGGATGGACTAGAACTCGAACCCGAGTTCGAGACGAACTTAATGAGTTTGGACGAGCTCAAACTATTCGAACTAGTTAGATTTTCCAGACTCGCGGGACTATTTGGAAAATCCTTGAACATTCGAGAAAATTTTCAAAAATCCCCGAATGGCTGCTCGCGGATTGCCAAACGGCCGACAATCCCACGGCCGGACGTTCGGGGGTCCCGCAGCTCGAAACCGGGCCCCCCTCCCTGGCCCTATCAGGACTCTTGCGGGGCTTAAGGGGTCCTACAGCTCAAACCGTGCCCCTCCTCCTCAGCCCTATCAGGGCCTTTTGGGGCTTAAGGGGTCCTGCAGCTCGAACTGGGACCCCCCCTTCCTGGCCCTATCAAGGCCCTTGCAGCACTAAAAAGTGCCCTTGTGGCCCTGACAAGGGCCCTTGGGGGCTTAAGGGGTCCCGCAGCTTGAGCCGCAAGGGCCCTTCCAAGGGCCACAAAGGCACTTATAAGTGCCGGGTAGGGGGGTCCCGGTTCGGGGATTTTTTAAAATTTTCTCGAATGTTCAAGGATTTTCCGAATAGTCCCGCGAGTCCGGAAAATCTAACTAGTTCGAATAGTTTGAGTTCGTCCAAACTCATTAAGTTCGGCTCGAACTCGGGTTCGAGTTCTAGTCCATCCTTAGTAGTAAGTCACAAGTCAATTTCTTGACTGTATCTAATTGGCCAAAGAAAAACCCTACCTGCCAGATTCGGCCAGTATATTGAACAGAAGCTGATCAGACAACAGACAAGTCAAAACTATTTTCAGCATTCCCATCCACAACTGCACAATCTTGTCCAGATATGAAGCTGAAATCTATTCAAGATGACGGCACAAGGTTAGTGAGGTGAAAAGTTTTGAGGTATTGAGCGGCTGCACTATCAGTAAATGGGGTCCTTCACTAAGTATTAGGGAGAGGGTTGACAATAAAAATGATGGTAATCTCATGGATGTTCATTTTAATAGAACTCCTTTGACTGTGAACAAAGGCAGTGGTCTGTAACAAATGTCTGTTCAAAAAGGCAAAATAACAATTAAAGAACCAGGTAAAATTTCTGTAAAAAAAAAAGTTGCAACTATTCTCTTGTCTGCTGAGCATGCTTTAATTTAGGCACAAGTGCAAGGCTTACTACTACCAAGAAGTTTCTTTATAAAGGGCTGCCTATAATATTTAATAACCGAAGCTGGAAGATGCTAAATTATAAATTGGAGCTTTACAACCACAGTTTCCTATCTCTGATCTGGTATTAGCCATTTCCATTTAGGAGCTGTTGAACGCAAAATAATATTTGGGTAAGAATTATGACATTAATAACCATATTGAAATGAAAGAAATGTATAATAAGATCATCTTGCAAGCAATCCCACAGTAGACCAAGTATATTTCAATATAAGGTCAGTATAGAACAGAAAATCTCATCCTAATATTACTCATACACAACATTATTATTTGGCACAACTATGGGAAAATCAGATTTGCAAAGTATAGTAATTACTTGGAACACACATCAATGTCTCTCACAGGCACAGGGTTTGCCTTGAATAATATTTAAGTGACTCCTTTTTTTGTGGATTCCAAAGGTCATTAATTTGAAAGGGGAATTCCAGTTTCTTTGTAGCTACAAAGCAGTTAGTGTAATTAGTGTCACAAAATATGAAGTGTTACTTGGTTTACAATGTAAATACCTGCAGCTAAACCCATAGAGGATTTGTACATACCCTTGAAAAGCGAAACACGATATTCTTCATCAGTATATTGCTGGCTTAAGTGCCAGCGCTTTGCATGATTAAAACCTGGGAAACTAATTTTATTCATCTGTTTCTCAATAGAATCGAAACTGTTTAGAAATCTACCATTTATGTCAAATATTGGTGGATGTATATACATTATTTTACCCAACATCTTTATTATAATGGTAACAATTTATTTTCAACTACAAATAATTAAAAATAATGAATTTTCTAGTACATAAATCCTTTCAGTAAAAATCTTAAAATGAAAGTAACATTTTTCCATAAAATTATCTAAGACAAATTACTGTAATGGTCTGAGCCAAACTGCATGCATTCTTATCCAGGAACACAAATGCATTTACATCCATTGATCTCATGCGCACCACATGGCACAGGTTAAAAGGCATTAACACTCCCATCCCCCAAAGCTTCACTTATAATTATGTTAGGGACCCCCCAAACCCCAAGACCATGTTATTCTCTTTTGTTTCATAATTAACCCGCTAATTATACTCCACTGACAACTTAGTTACAGCTACTGATCTGCTTCACCTTATGTCTCATCCCCATCTCCTCTAGACTGTAAGCTCTCGGGCAGGGCCCTCCATCCTATTGTACCACAGTAATGCTGTAACTTACCACACTGAATGCTGCTGGACCAGCACTTACATTTTTTGCACTACCCTTGTATGTAACATGTATGTATGTATTTTAATACAACTGTAAAACGCCACAGAAAATGTTGGCGCTATATAAATCCACAATAATAATAATTATCAGTGGGGATTGGGGTTGTGGACATAGCCTTGAAGGGTATGTCCACCCCCCAAAAAAATTTTAATATGTGGCAGGAGATTGGCACAAACCTCTACCTCTCTAGGTTTATATATCTGAAAGCTCTCCCTAGATGTACTTACCAGCCTTCGTTCCCTTGCTGCCTTCTGATTGTCTTCTGTGCTTACTTTCGTGCACGGAAGCAAGCACAGAAGACAAGCAGCAAGGGAATGAAGGCTGGTAAGTACATTTGGAGAGAACTTTCAGATATATAAACACACCCTTTAAAATAATGCACACATTGACCTTTGGCAGAATACAGTATAAGCCCTATGGCACGTAGCACACAAAAAGTTTCTTTGCATCGGCACAGATGATTTATATCTGTGCACACTGCCAGATAAAGGGAAAACCAATACACAGTAGTAACCACAGGAACAAAGCCCTAGGCTTAGGTATGCCTTTTCTACCCTACTTATTTTCCCATGATTTTCAGAAATGTAAAACCTTACAGTATAATGTACTTTAACACACTAACTAATGAGAAAGCTTGTTGTGGCATTAATACAGGCAAAAAAGAGAGCTAAGACACTCATGATCCAAATATTAAAGGGCATGTCCAAATAAGAATAATATTTATTCATCAAAACCAAAACATAGCATTCAGACAAGCAGTATGCACAGATCACACCACCAGTTTAAACCACATCTCCACCTGTCCATTTTAAAAGAGAGTTGTTTCCTATGGAAGATTCATATTATACCCACAAATAATGTAAAAATCATAAATAGGTGAGTTTATGTTACCAGAGACAAACAAACAATTTGCATACACAATACTCAATAAATAAATATAATAAAATAAAAGGACAAAAAACCCCATAAGAAATAAAGCAAAAACATCTAATGCATTTTGGGCAGAGTATGTAATGTACAATGTAGTTTTCTTGTGTAGGTGTGCCACAACTGTAAGGGTAATGGTTTCTGCACTGTGAAATCATGCAATTAGATGCTACAGCTGATTTAATAAAAGAAAACATTCGTACTTGTATTAAAGAGAAAGTTCAGTGCAAAGATATATTCCATTGACCTAAATCTGCCCATTAAGCATATAAATGCTTTCAAAATACTGACTTCCAGTTATGGTCTTGCCCTTGACTGGAAGCCTCTGGGTTGAATTAGTTGCAGAGTAGAGATCTGAGCGTGTTTGACCCATCCAACAGCCAATCAGTAGAAATTACAGTTAGGAGCATTCAAATGGAAGATAATATGTAGAATAACTTTGTATGTGTAATATAAACTTAAGAATATAAAAAATAATTATATTATCTGAACTTATTCAGTTGGAGCATATTATAGAAAAGTACCTGTCTTCTTTTACATTGATCCCTGTGAAGATCGATGACAAGCAGAATAATTAAATTAGTATTGTAGCCCAATAGTCTTTGGTCTCAGGCTTTTCTCTCTTGGATATCTACTAAACATATTCAGCGAGATTCAATAAAAGTTCTTATCGTTTAAAATGGTGCTAATTTTGCCCCAACCAATCAGATCTTATTTGACATTTGAAAACTAACATCTGATTGGTTGGGGCTAAATTAGCACCATTTTAAAAGATAAGAACTTTTATTGAATAACCCTGCTTGTGTAATATTTTTTTAAAAAGTACATAGATACATATACACTTGATATTGGTGACACAGTACAAAGATACAAAGGACATATGTTTATTAACTTCTCCTTTGGAGTTACATGCAGTATATATACATACAATACATACTGTATTTAATAATTACCAGTATTTCTTCACCTAAAGAAGGGGCCAGGCCCCAAAACGTTGTGTACATTTGACTTGTGATGTTTGAATAAATTGGATTTGTCTTGCAGTGTGCGTCTCCCCCTCATCTATTTTCTGCTATATTGGACTGATGGACTCTGGAGGGGTCCGTGGAAGTGACTGCACCTGCTCCTTACTTATATTGCCCTATGTGCATAGGTTATCTGTGTTTGTAAGTATTTCATGCCCTGAAAATAGGAGTAGAAAATATTACAATAAATTATTAATATTTCATGGAAAATATGAATGTATACCTCAAATTAACCGACAAATTCTGGTCTTAAAGGGCATGTGCACCCCCAAAACTATAATTTAACCCACTACTGGCCCCACTGTGTCCCTCCAAAGTCCAAGAAAAACTGACCACCAGGAGCTCTGCAGGGAGGGAAATTGTTTCCGCCTCTGAGGCTTCCTCTCAGAGGTTTTTGGCTTGCTCAGAGCAGCCCTCCCCCTAGTGTAATTCCCTTTTGATATATTGTAGGGCTTCCTCCCCCAGCCCCAACCGCATTATTATTATTTTCATAAAGTCCCCCGATCTTTACTTACCTTTCCTCACTATTAATAATATTGAGAGGTAGAAAGTGCCAATCTTACTTCACTGTCACTTTTCATTTTAACTGTTTCTGAAAAAAATTTATACGCACTATAGTTCTACTTTATAGAGTTAACTCTTCTGTACTGTAAAATATCTTCCTGTCTTTGCATTGTTGCATTTCATTTGTAGGAAGCACCTTTTTAAAAAGAAAGTGAAACGTTTAGGCAGCAGTTTATGGGCTAAAATTTATGGTGACCATACATGTAGCTATATTAGCGCTAATAATATCAATACAAATTTTTTATCCCTGTCCAATAATGCAAAAAAGGACTGATTCTGTCATTGGACACCACACACAAAGAGATTTTCGTCAGATACCACATATTGGCCAATAATTACTGTACATGTATGACCACCATAAGGAACAATTGGTTTTATGTGGTTTCCTTTTTTCAATTAGATCCTACAAATTAAAACTATTAATTATTTACTACCAATCTATGAGTTAAGAATAGCCAAACACTCCTAATAATTATTTAGAGATTGTTTCACGGGGTACTATTTAGATGTTTAAGTCAAGTCATGTGCAATTAATTAGAGAAAAGCTGTCACTAGACATTAATATTCTGCTGTGATCCCACCAGAAATTATTATATATGGACCCCGTAGAAAAAAGACATGGGGCACATTTATTTATCCTCCTTTACCTACAGACATTCTGTGTACTATTCTTTTCTTCTGGTTCTCACCATTAATTAATTTAAAAATGTAAGCCTTAATTTTTAACAATTGCATCTGCTTTCATATTTGACAGGAGGGATGCTAATGCATGGGACCACCATTAGTTTTCAGTCTGGTCCTGGTTCCATGCTGGTCATTTGCATGTCCTCTAATTCTATAATTTGCTTGGAATAACTGTAACCATTGTTTATATTTGATAATGTACTCGTGTTTCCAAAAGTCCTGCAGTCATGCAGAGTTACATAAATTTCCCAAGCAGACACTTCACATCAGAATATGCAGTGTGACCAGTTATTGAAGTGATCCTCAACAGCCCATTGCACAGCGGTTCAGGGTGGTATCTTTTTCCATTATACCCTCTGTAATATACTGAATTCTCATTAGCAACTGCTTGAACTGTGTAATATAATAGACTGTGAATGGACAGTTTCTGCATAGAACAAGACATGTTTATAATTAATTTGTAATAATAAAGTAATTTGTAGTGAAATATTATACCTCTGCAGGCAAAAATTTAAAAAAGGAAAATCTCTCTATTACATTTTGTAAAAGTAGGCTGGGTTAGGTTTTTTCCTCACAACCTATGTCACCCAATCAACATTTTCCAGAGCCCTGCTTGCTTGAATTTAATTAGATAATAAACATTACGCAGAGTCAATGATTGGAAACATTTACAGACCGCATATTTCTTTTGGGAATGTTACAATATGAATTTTCATATGGAATTTCGACTGCATTTTAGCTTCAGTTTAGAGGACTAAAACCTATTTAAATGTGGATCTTAAGTTAGGTGTTGTACAGAAACTAAACTAAAATATCAAGCATTATAGGGGAAGTTAAGTGCAAATACATATGCTTTTCAGAAAAATCTGCCCATTCAGCATTTTGTCTGTGTATAAATAAATTTTACCGAAATTCTGACTATCTGTTTGCATTACATCTAGTAGAGACTATTATGGTCTTGCCCTTGACCCTTGACTGGGTTGATTCAGTTGCTCAGTAGAGATCTGAGCATGTTTGACCCATCCAACAGCCAATCAGTAGAAATTACTGTTAGGAACATTCCAAGGATGTAATGCATCCTGGGAAGAAGGACCGTTAGAACCTGAAATGTCAGCTCACTAATGTCAACAGCAGGGAACAGCAATGGGTATGAAATCAACTGATTTTTCAAAATTGGAGAGAATATGTATAATAACTAAGTATGGATTAGACAAACTAACAATTTAACAAATATTGATAATTTCCACTGAACTGTCCCTTTATACTCTAGTGAGCTTTAGGGGTTTGGGTAAAACAGGAAAGATCATTATGTGTTTCCTTATCCACACAAATAGACACATAATTGTAACTTGAACTTATCCAGAGATTGTTTTGTTTATGTTCCATGATAACAAGAACCAACATTTATCGGAAGATGCACTGACAGCCACCATCGGCTAGTATAGTCTAAAAGCCACGTTAACTCCTTTGTGGCAATATACCAAGGGTTAATGCAGCTTTAAATCTATTTCTAATGTCTAATCCATTGAATAGCACCCTCACTTTACAGATGATTTAATAGAGAGTTCCAGATATGAATCTGTCCGTCTTCTGATTCTTTTGTTGAGGATGAACTCTCTGGCAGTTTTTTAAATCTAAACTGGTTGTCAATTTCTTGAACATGTAAATAAAAGTGTCCCATCCACATATAAATAGTATCTGATGATCATTCCAATAATTACAGTATGTGCCAGACAAACATTTTCAGCATGGACAAAAAATTTGGGCATGTTAATACGTTTATTGCATAATAAAGATCCTCTACATATATGGGCCCTTTAAAATCACTGTTATCTTGGCCCCAATCTGTTTTTGGGGTGACTTCTGTTTAACATTGGGAGTGATTATGTATGGATCACAACATCTTCAAACAAATAGATCCTACCAACGGTTTATTATGAGGACCCAACCTATTCAATATCATTGATATATGCTTTCAAGAACAAAAGCAGCATTTTTCCAACCCAATGAACTTACCCATTCAGCATTTTGTCTGGGCATATATAAATGCTTCCAAAAGACGTATTTCCTGTTTGCAGAACCCCTTATAGTGTTGGCTATGGTCTTGCCCTTGACTCATCACTGGTTAGATTCAGTTGCTCATTACAGATCTGAGCTTGTTTGACTCATCCAACAGCCAATCATCTACAAAATTCTGTTAGAAATATTCCAAGGAAGTGTACATCCTGGGAAGAAGAAGGACTGTTACCGGACCTGAAATGGCAGCTCATTAATGATAACAGCATAGCAAAGGGTATGAAATCAAAAGATTTTTCAAAATGGAAGAGAATATGTAGAACAACTAGGTATGTGGAGAATAGTTTAAAAAAAGGATACTTTCTACTGAACTTTCCCTTAAATGCAAAGGGTTGTTAATGCTTGTTGTGAACATTTTGTGGCACAACATTTAGTTCTTAATACATTTCTTTTTCAGAATTTCATTTTTTGTTATTGCATTTCTGTAACTGTTCTTTTACAGTTCGTGTGCAGACTAAAACTGACTAGAATGCGCTTAATTGTATTTAGGCAGCAGAAAAATGTACAAATGTGAGAAGACTTTTACAAGGTACTGCACATAGTAAAATAACAAGACTTCCCCTATTAGACTTATAAAATGTATAATGGGTAACATTAAAAAAAATTATATCGCAGAACGTATGTTACAGTTATGTCCACAGCTAAAGGAGAGTTTGTTTACAATGTGCCGTGTTGCTATAATTGTAGATACTGGAAAATGTTTTTAACAGGGCCCAATATTGAAATACTTAAAGTGAACTCATTATGGACCTGACACATTCCGCAGCACAGCATTCAAATTATTGGTTAAGACATTATTAAGTCCAGAGACTGATGTACCAGGTTTTTGCAATTTCAGTATATTTTATAAACACAAAATAATGTACAATTAATTCCTTCACTCCATTTCAAGTGTTGCCATACCATTAAACAGTTGAAGATTTTATTCATATTTAAATTGTGTTAGGTGTTTTACACATTTTTCAAATTATAAACTAAAATTTGGTATTTTTTTTCTTAATCTATTAAAATCAAATACTGCCAACACAAACTCTTTTTCTGTGATTGGTTCTGACTCATTTTTAAAGTCCATAATGCTAGCACATCCACGAACGCACCATGTTTTAAAAAGGTATTCTATCCCAATGAGAAACACATTGCCAAATTTCCACACATTACCAATGTCCTGGAACTAAAATCCTCACTTTGCATTTTTCTTTTGTTCATAACATACAGCACTGTGCAGTCTTCATACTGAAATTTTTGTCTCCATTATCTCCTCTTAAATTGCAAGTTTACATTGAAACCTATCTGTGGTCAAACTTCCTGAAGATTTCATAGACAGTTGACATTAATTAGTAGCGTTTGCAGCTGTCTGTTTGTGTGTTATTAGGAGGCTGGTCAAAGGTACATAGTAAATAATCTCCTTAAAGTGAAAATTCAGTGCAAATACACATATCTAATTATTTTCTCATTCCACTAGCCTTACACTGCCCATTCAGCTATTTCTCTGTTTGTAAATAAGTGGCTTATTTAATATGAGGTACAACATTTTGCCAGTTATGGGAATCTTTTTTAGGGTTGAATTTTCCATTAAAAAAACATACACAAGCTTATTTACTAAGAGGTGCAAAAGTCTGCCTATGTTAATCAGATGTTACCTTTTTACTGGTGTACTACAGTTAGAAACCATTTTAGAAATCCGATTGTTTGCTTTAGATGAACAGCACAGTAATATTTTGCACCTCTTATGATGCCCCCTTAGTTAATTAAAGGGCGTGTCCACCCCTTGTACAAAAATTTTACCTGTAAGAGAGAATCCCCCCAAACCCCAGTTCCATTTAACTCACCTCACCAATGATGCTCACAGTCTGAAAAAAGAGCCTTACAAGTCCACAATCCACAACTGATTGCTCCTGGCCTCCACTGTTTCTTCAGCGTGCCCTTTATGTGCACAAGCAGCAGCAACCGGCCTTCAGCTATTAACCGTGACGTCACTGTCATGACGGTGACTGATGGCCATTACCAGAAAGTAGAATGGCGTAGTGTTCATAAATGAAACAAAAAGCCCAAACAGAACCAACTTTAGCCTTTTTTGATCCTTGGGCAAAATTGCTGAGGATTCTACAAGCTGTTTTTTCTATTTGATATTTCCTATAAGGGTACTTGTACACTTGTACTAGAAATACATGTCATGTGGTATTTCTTTTAATAAATAATGGTTGCAGTATAATTCTGGTGCACAGTGCCTCTTCATATATTTTATTGAATTTTGCCATAAAATGTTTCTATTGTACAATTTGGATAGAAAGGAGATGTAAGTTATCCTCTCATTGTTGGGAGGAGGACTCCCAACAATGGGACTCCCAACCATTATTTATTAAAAGCAATACCACATGACATGTATAGTGTACAGGTATCCTTATAGGAAATATCACACAGAAAAATCATCCCTAACACCCACATTGTTTGGAAAATTGACAAGCTTGTATAATGCTCAGCAATTTTGCCCAAGAATCAAAGAAGGCTAATGTTGGTTCTGTTTGGGATTTTTTGTGTTTAATTGTGTTTATATATTAGCCCATATAACTAAATTAGTTATATGGGCTTTATATAACCTAATGTAAGCGTAAAAAGGCAGACAGATCTATTGACCACAGAATATTCAATAATACACTATATAGAGATCTTTTATTGGAGAGTGATTTTAATAATATCCAGCAAATCTTCCACAGGGCCTTTAATTTACAGCTGTATTTTTGTTTACATAGCTGACATAGTATTTTTCTTTCTAACTTACTAACTTATTGAATTTTTTTTCATACATTGTGACTCATATGCTCCCTGCCATCTTATAAAACAGCAGCTATTTCATTCAATAATTTCCCCTCAATTCATTGCTGTATTCTGCATTGCTCTTCTCATGACAGCAAAGCCTCTTTTAGACTAGTAAAACTAATTGGTTATTGTCAGTTATAAACTTGGTTATAGATAAAATAGTTACAATATGAATAAATTGCTAAAGCCTTTTTTTCACTGCCAAGAAATAGCCTGACCATGACAAAATGTGTAGGCGTTGCCCATAGCTAGTATTTATTTAGCTAAATTACAAATATTGCTAATAGAAAAAAATGCCATACATTAAAGGGCAAGTCCAGCCAAAATGAAAACTTACATACAGGTAAATGACCCCACAAAACCCTAAATGGTAATAGTTTGAAAACTGAAATATATACCGGTAAGTCTAACCTGAAATCCTGCACAATGTCCTGTTTCTGCTTCCTGGTTCTTCCAGTTAGCAACTGTCAGTTATGGATTTGACAGTTGACATCACAGCCTATGACTGAATGTTAATCCCCTGTCTGCCTCTTCTGAGCATGCCCAGGCTCAGTACAGGTTTCTAAATTGCTCAGTTTCCATGAGGCATCCAGAAGTATAGCAGGCATACAGTAATGAATTCATAGGACAAACGATGATATATCAACATATTTTAAAGAGACCATTCTTTCTGAAAGATGTTCTTATGAGGGTGGAGTTGTCCTTTAAAACACTGTAAAAAAAAAAACTTCTACTATCTTTTATCAGTCTTTTTTTTGTTAAACTCTTAAATGTTGCAACTGAAAATTTTTATATATTAAAAAGCCATGTAGCTATTTGTGATGTTTTATTGCTGCTGATTAGAGCACTGAACTATTTGGGGAACACTTGTGATCCTGTTACTCCTGTCATTCCTGTAAAATTTGTAGGGTAACAAGGCTATATGCTATTTTTTATGGCAATGTTCTTTTTATCAATAGAGCAAATATATTGTTTAAATCATTGGGATCAAGTCTACATGTTTATAAACATGTAAATGTTTATTTGTATTACAAGAACAGTAGGTGGACATGTCTATAAATAAATTTTTTTATACTGCAATGTTTTTCTACAGTACTAAATATAAAATGTTTCATAGATGTACGGAAATTTGCATCAGAAATGGTTAATATATATAAAGCAGGGATGGATACACTTTACCTGTAGGCAACTTTTTACTATATTCCAACTTATAAAAATTTAGGAAAATGTACCGTCTCATTTTGAAAAGATGGTTTGTAAATCTGTAAATTTCAATAGCTCACTTAATACATACTCGAAAACAATTAATATTTTTTTTTTAAAAAACTGCTGTACTGAGCAGCAATCCAGTCATAAACATCAATGGCAAAAGGTCTTAATAATCTTTCGTTCTTCTTTCAAAATACTGTAGATTGTAATGACAGATTATTCCTTTCTACAAAATATGTGTATGTTCAAAAAAGCAATAAATCTGGGTAAAATAAATCAGGGTTAATTTATCAAATACAATTAAAAAAAAAATCACAAGACATGCATTTTTTCGAATTTACTACTTCCAATATTTTTAATGCTAAATGTAGTCAGGGTTATCTGCATAGACAAAACTGTAAAATTTATGAGGAGAAATCGGATTGATTTTAATATGTGCTTGAAGAAATTCCTCATTCAGCAAACTATAAACTAATTTATGAACGGAACTGATGGACTGTACTCGTTAACTATAAGGGATCTTGTAAAATCCCATACTTTAAATTTCTATCGTTGAAAAAATATCAGGTTTATTTTTAGTGTTCAAAATGTATTTTAAAAACCCATCAACATTATACCAAGACTGAGTTGTGAGACTGGCAGACATAAGAATTAATATTTGTTTTGGAATGTTATACAGGGTTTGGCATCCATCATGGACCTTTGCTGACATGTGTATCTGTAGGGATTTTTGATTTGGGAACATCATTTATTTTTTAAATACATTAGTCCAGTAACTAGGTAATTTTCCTTTACAAGAAATTTGTACAGAAAACTTTCCATGAAGGGGTGCTGATGCCCTAAATGGCTGGATTATGGTATTATGGAGTTTGATTATTGCAGTTAGTTTATAACAAGATAAATAAGGAAACCCCAAAGATTTAAACTTAAATTCAAATCCAATAGACAAAGAAAGTGCCCTAGATCACAAGTATGAAGATTCTTTATATACATCACTGTGTTTCTGTGTGGGTGATTTATTAAGCTAACGATGAGAGACTTGCTTACATCTAAAGCTGAAAAACTTGCCAAATTTCTTCCCACAACTGTGTGAGACAAAGTTGTTGGTTCCTGAAAAACTGGATCAAAGGAAGACTTCAACAGAAAGTCTATTTAATGTTTTTACGGCAATGGACATCGGCGAGAGAGGCTTGATTCAAATGTTACTGGAAATGAGCTTCATATGCTTTCCCATAATCTCAAACTGCTCTAATATAGTATAAAACCGAATGAAGTTGCAAATGAATAGATTAATACTGTATATATTAAAGGAAAACTCCACCCTCATAAGAACATCTTTTAGAAAGAATGGCCTCTTTAAAATATGTTTGTCCTATCAAATCATTAATGTCTGTCTGCTATGCTTTTGGATGCCTCATGGAAACTGAGCAATTTAGAAACCTGTAATGAGCCTGTACTGAGCCTGTGCATGCTCAGAAGAGGCAGACAGGGGATTAACATTCAGTCATTGGCTGTGATGTCAACTGTCAAATCCATAACTGACAGTTATTAACTGGAAGAACCAGGAGGCATAAACAGGGGAAACAGGACATTGTGCAGGATTTCAGGTTAGACTTATATATTTCAGATTTCAAACTATTACCGTTTAGGGTTTTTTGGGGTGATTTACCTGTATGTAAGTTTTCATTTTGGGGCTGGACTTAAAAAATAATAATACTTAAATATATTAAAATTGTATATTCTGCTATATCTGATGAGAATAGAAACAGCTGCAACAAGGCCAGGGGTGTTTCTAGACATTTTGGCCACCTGAAACAAACATTGAAAAGATGCCCCCACCCAACAAAAAAAGTGATAAAAGTGAAGCACACTTCCCTGAACTAGCAGTGAATTATAAATGTTGAAATTTTATAATGTGAATGGAAAGTACACTGAGATGTTTTATAGTTACTCAGTCTCGATGTGTCATCCTATATAATAAAACCCTAACTGCTGTGTCCATGATGAGGTGTGTGTGTCACTGCAGTTCCTATGGACTCACCACTAGAGGGAGATGGTAAGATTGTCTCTGCAGTTCCTATGCACTCACCACTAGAGGGAGAAACACAGGAAACACACACGAAGGCAAAACACAGCAATTACACAGACTGCAGGTAAGGTTGCTTGGGACAGAGGGGGGACCCAGGATTTGGGACAGAGGGGGACTGTATTTGGAACAGAGGGGGGATCCTGGATTTGGGGCAGAGGGGGCCCTGGATGTGGGACAGAGTGGGGGGGACTGAATTTGGAACAGAGGGGGGACCCTGGATTTGGGACAGAGGGGACGACCCTGGATTTGGGATAGAGGGGGCTGGATTATGGACAGGGGGGCTGGATTTGGGACAGAAGGGGCGACCCTGGATTTGGGACAGAGGGGGGGCTGGATTTGGGACAAAGGGGGCCCTAGATTTGGGAAAGGGGGCCCTGGATTTAGGCCAGAGGGGGAGCTGGATTTTGGACACAGGGGGACCCTGGATTTGGGACAGAGGGGGGACCCTGGATTTGGGACAGAGGGGACCCTGGGTTTGGGACAGAGGGGGGACCCTGAATTCTGGACAGAGGGAGGACTCTAGATTTTGGACAGAGGGGGTGACTCTGGATTTGGGACAGAGGGGGGACTCTAGATTTGGGACGGAGGGGGGACTCTGTCCTTGGGACACTAAGAGGGGACTCTAGCCTTGGGACATGGAGGGGGCTATGGTCTTGGGACATGAAGGAGGGAGGCTATGGCCTTGGGACACTAAGGGAGCACTCTGGGCTTCTAGGGCCTGTTAGGTACCAGGGCATCTGCTGCCCCGAGACAAATGTTTCGTCTTGCCTTATTAAACATACAGCCCTCAACAAGGCCTAAAAACTATTTATGTTGTTATATAACAATAAACATATTATGCATTGCTTTACAAACACTTTATCCAGTTGTGTTAGCCCCAAAATTCTTACAAACTCCTTGCAGATGTAAAGAGTTCCCTTCTACTGTTTTAGTCACAACAAATATTTTTAATATTTTTATACTGTGTATCCTTCAGGTGCCAAGAGGACAATGGCAAAAATAGTAAGGAGTTGTCACTATCAAAAAAGGAAAGGCTTTTTTTAAAGGACCTCTAGTTTCACAGCCCATCCCTCTTCCAATAAGACTACCCAGGGTGAGTCCAATAGGTCCTCACTCCTGGGTTTACCCTTACTGGGACTCTGTAGTTAAATTTTCTATCACTGTCCCATCTGTAGCTCTGCCCCCACAACATCTGAGATCTTAGGGAAGAAGTGCTTCTTGCAGAGTGTGACTTCCAATTGGTTAGGCTCCAGGCTGACATAAGGGCACAGAAACAGAATGACTGCCAAACATTACATTTTCTTTACAGCCAGCCGAGTTGGTGAATCGGAATTGCAATCGTAGCACAACATGCAATCTGAATCACATAAAGACCTAATCCATAGGGACCCAATAGTATAGGGTGTCAGAAACCATTAAGGATAAGTGACAACTCCTTACTATTTTTGCCATTGTCCTTTTGTCCCCTGCAGAACCCAATAATATAGGGTGTCAGAAACTGCTGTATAATGTATAGGGGGCAAATAACTGCTATACAAACTATAGGGCACCAGTAGTTCTATAACGTCTAGGGGCAAATAGTTGCTGTATAAATTATAGTAAAAAATAGTGACTGTATATCTGTTGTATTCAATTAGATCAACTGGACTTGAAATGTAGTTCTTGAAGACGTTTCGCTAGTCATCCGACTGGCTTTCTCAATTCAGAATGACTTGTACAAGAATCTGTGGCAATTCTGGGCGTTCCTATAACACCTCTACTCTGGGCGTTCCTATAACACCTCTTAGCCACTATCTAATCACACCCTTAACACCTGGCTGTGATATGCTAATTGGGATTTTCCAGGGTACATAATTGCCACAGATTCTTGTACAAGTCATTCGCAATTGAGAAAGCCAGTCGGATGACTAGCGAAACGTCTTCAAGAACTACATTTCAAGTCCAGTTGATCTAATTGAATACAACAGATATACCATGACCTGGATGAATGAGAACCTTCACAAGCATAGTGACTGTATAAAATATAGGGGGCCAGTAACTGCTGTATAAAAGCCATGGGAGGGGGTTGGTCAGAGCAAGGGGCATTTTTCTTTCTTTAAAATATTGGAGGGTATGACATTGATAGGGAAAGACAGACAGATAGACATTTGGAGATAGACATTTAGAGATAGGGACAAATAGAGTTAGACAGATATACATATAGGATCAGACATAACAAAAAAAAAAGATAGGGAGGGACAGAGAGACAGACACGTACCTCTGTAGTAAAGTTCTGTTCTTTTAGCTTCTCCCCCTCCTCTTTCCCTCCAAGCTGTACAAACGCTGGCCCCACCCCCACCAGGAAGACTTAATTTTGCCTATGGAGAGGGAAAGGGGAGCAAGTCTAGCTGCTGTTTCTCTATGTTACACAGTCCCGGTGCAGACAGAGAAAGTGCCCACAATCCAGGATTTAGTCACCTGCACATGGGATTACACGTGGTGCATCGCCTTCAAAGTATCTTAAACTGTGTACACATATGTGTACATGTATAGTACCATGTGTTATTACTATATGTAGTAACATGTGTTATTACTATGTTACTGTGTTGTACCATGTGTTATTAATATTTTACTTTGTGTAGAACCATGTTATTACTATGTGTAGTATCGTGTTTATTACTGTTATTATGTGTATTACCATGTGTTATTACTATGCTACTATGTGTATTACCACGTGTTATTACTGTGTGTAGTAACGTGTTATTACTGTGTAGTGCCATGTGTTATTACTGTTATTATGTGTAGTACCATGTGTTATTATTATGTGTAGTACCATGTGTTATTACTATGTGTAGTGCCATGTATTATTACTGTTACTATGTGTATTACCGTGTGTTATTACTCTGTGCAGTACAATGTGTTATTACTATGTGTAGTACCATGTGTTATTACTATGTTACTATCTGTAGTACCATGTGTTATTACTACAATACATGGATTGTGGAAGCACTCCAATTAGGCTAATTTACAAATTTACTACATTTAGCAGAATTGCTACTGATCTGGTCAAACATTTATACAAACATAGAAAAGATAATCAATGCACATTCCTAGGCCCCATATAATATCATATTATCTACACACTGGCATACTTTATAAACAGAAAGCCTGTTATATTGATCCAGTGCACAACTATTGTGTTATTACTGTGTGTAGTACCACTTGTTATTACTGTGTGTAGTACCACGCATTATTACTGTGTGTAGTACCACGCGTTATTACTGTGTGTAGTACCACGCGTTATTACTGTGTGTAGTACCACGCGTTATTACTGTGTAGTACCACGCGTTATTACTGTGTGTGGTACCACGCGTTATTACTGTGTGTGGTACCACGTGTTATTACTGTGTGTAGTACCATATGTTATTACTGTGTGTAGTACTATACAGTAACACTGATGTATGACTGGTTAATAGCACTTGTTTCTGCTGCATTAACCATAACTGTGTAGAACTGACTGTCCCCATAGTTCTAGAGGTGGTGACACCTGACTGACAGGCCTTGTAGCCATTGTAATGTTACTGTAACAACCCCCAGTAAGTGTCAGTCGGTGTCTTACAAACTAACACAAAGTGCAGCACCCGAGCTCAAGATACTTTTTCTACTGGGACGTCGAGTGAGTCCCTGGTTACTTTCCCCGGTCTAACTACAGAGCTCAGTAAGCTAATGTCAGAGAACGACCTGTTCCCAGTCCTGCTGCTCTACTGACATTCCCCTCCGGCAATGAGCTTTCAAGCGGCCTCTCAAACGGCTCTGTCAGCCACCACCGAATGCTCTGTCTTCTCACTTCCCCACCAGCTCCACCAGCCTCCCCGGGGTGTATCCCTCCCTGTCCAGCACTGCCCCCTCCTGGCCACACCCCCGTCCCTCAGCCGAATGCAATGATTTAGAAGTTCAGGAATCCCACGTGACGTCACCAAAGGGTGATGTAATGCTTCTCTAAATAGAAAGTATTGTAATCTTCCCTCAGTCCAACGTGGTTCCTTTGTAGTATATGGCACTGTGTCTTTAAAATCCTCCCCGTGTATGTGTGTGTGTGTGTGTGTGTGATGCAGGGAAGGGGGGGTAAAGTCACTCCCCCACTTCAGAAAGAAAGGGAGAAAGAGTCTTTAACCAGTCTGGGAAGAGTTTGCTACTTCCAAGTGCTTCCCCTGTATCAGGCTGCAGCCAAGTAACTTAGAACTGTACATTACCTGCTACCACAGACTGGAGTGAAGAGACCCCTGTGGGATTAGAACCCTTATATACACTTGGTGACACCTTCCTACACTAGCTGGGTAAGTCACAAAAATACTTTAAAAAAAAAATCTTTAACAGAAATAAATATACTGTCAAGAGCTGGGAGATTAAGATTGTTGCACTTTATATATACTGTGTTAAGGTAGCAAGTAGTTTGTTAATAGTGGGGGCTATAGGTCTTTATAGTCATTTACTTTTAATTAACAAATTACGATAGTAAAGTAATAAACAGATATGTTCCCATACAGATCTGGTGGCTGTTAATATTATACAGTGACTATATTATGATACTTGAACTTCAGGACTTAACAGGTTAAATGAAGAATGTTGACCCAGTGCTAGAACTTGACCTTAAGACCTTGAACTGGATAGCACCACCAGTATCTACAGTTTATTGTTATCTGCCATACAATGAAGGGTTTCTGCCGTCCTGCTGTGACAAGAGAAACAGTTATGCCTGTGCATGTGGGAGGTGTGTTCTCATTATTCACTTTCTAAACCTGGGAACTGTGATCAGGAAGGAGCAGCATAACAAATAGGAACTTTTTATCACTTGTGGTTTTTCCCTCTTGCAATCAGGAATGTTTGGAAAACTTTCTCATGTTGTTGTTTTGCTCAGCTGACAATAGTGGAGGACAGTTGAGACAGTTCCATTAGCAACTCATTAATATGCTGCGGCTGTCACAGTGTATGGGAGACAGCACTTTTCACTGATATCCCAAACATCCACATTGCCTTGCCAAAAATATAGACAAAACAAAATGACATGTTAATGACAGTTAACTCTTTGTAATTAAAGCAGTTCTGCTATTCTTAGCAAGATTTTAAAACAAAACAATTTAAGGAACACTTAAATTCATTTGTAATAATGTATATTAAAGATTTTATTGTTTAAAATAAATACAGGGTTATTCAATAAAAGTTCTTATTGTTAAAAATGGTGCTAAATTTGCCCCAACCAATCAAATATTATGAAAGCTAAGATCTGATTGGTTGGGGCAAAATTAGCACCATTTTTAACGATAAGAACTTTTATTGAATAACTTTTTAATGAGTAGATCAGTTATTGATCCATGAGAATCTAACTCCTGGCATTTGGCATCAATGTTCCACATCTATTGCATTTTCTAATGTTTTTGGTATGTCAGTAAAAAAAAATGTGTTGGCGTGTGCTCTTTGCATGTTTGGTTGTTAGGTGTCAGTATTTGTATATTTTCCTATCCAGCATCTCAGAGAACAAGGCTGGACAGAAGGCCCATTACCTCATTCTGCAGCCTAGTAAGTGGGTATGATCAGCAGCCGGAGATAGTGAAGGATTCAGGGACTAGAAATGCTGACATTGCAGTCTGTCTCAGAAGAACGATGCCTGATCACACATATTTGTGCCTTTCATTGATCGTTGTTGTTAAGCACCATAAACATGTTTTAGAAGATCTATCAATAAGTTCTGTTGCCTGTTGTTGACCAATACTATTTATTCTGCTTGTTAAGCTGATATTAGGGGTTAAATTATTCAGACCACAAAAAACTGACAGCTGTCAATCCCAGTGACATACATTAAAAAGGGAATTTGTTTTTTTTTTTTATTATTATAGTACAACTGTTAGAGAGTATGGGGATAGAACTAGAGACCTTTTTCATTCATTAGGAATACAATTGCTCACCTATTGAAGTTTTTCTTGAACGTTTACCTTGTAACCTCAAGCAAAATTTTAAGGACAAGGGTCACTTCATAATGGTGAAAAATGATGTAACATAACCCTTGATCTTTTCCTGATTTCTCCTCATATGCAAATCATAAGTAGATCAGAGAGGATGAGAAGAAAAGGGGGTTCAAAAGGTCCGTAGGGTCACCAGGACAGAAGGGAGATCTAAACAAGAGGCAATGTTAAGTAATATTAGTGTGATGCCTGTGGGTTCTTGTGCGAAATGGACACATGTCCATGTAGGTAAGTATACCATCAAATGCTTATATAAAGTATAAGCAGAAGGAATGATTAGAAGATTTCTTTTTAAATAAAGGGGATCCATTTCACTGTTTTCTATTAATTGAAACAGAACTACACTGATTACACGTGTATGTAATGTAGGATACACTTAAAAAAGAAGAGACAGGACTTAACATAGAACTTAATGTAGTGAAGTAGCTGGTTATCTGGGAAAATATGAATCTCCCAATTCATGTCATTAGGTAAAACCAGAGATACATAGTCTTGCCCAGCTGCCTGTTTATTTGCCATTTATTTAAATTGTTTACTCAATTTGTATACTACTTTTAACTGTATGAATTATTGTTAGAGTCTTTCAATATGCTGTACAAAAACATTTTACTTTCAATAGGTCTTGTACAGCAGTTTTGAAAGTGTAGTGGAACAGGGAAAACACTTCTAAATGAACACTTAGTAAAAATGTTCAAATACACAATATAACAATATACAATTAGCATGGAAATTCGAAGAAAGGGCATACTCCAAAAAAAAAAAAAATAGAACTATTTACGGTACAGTTTTTGCCATTTTATAAAATGAGTAATCTGTATGTTAACTTGTATGATCAGATTTTGCAGGAAAAACTTGCCTATTTAAGTCAAGTTGTATAGTTTTTATTAAACTTAACACATAGTTGCAATATTATATAGAAAACTACAATAGTATTGTCCTTGTTCCAAACTACTCGGTACTATTATAGCATGTTGGCTATATTTGGTAAATGACTATAAAATTGTTATATTTAAGGTTTTCTTTAACATAAAATTATAAATTTAGCAGTTTCCGGCATGATTATATCATATGGATATGGAGCAACTGAAATATGAAGCACTGTTATTTGTATTAGTACAGAAACAGGCTTTCACAAATAAAAACTTTATTACTAAAGTAGTCGAAGACATCACTATTATTGTCCGGGTAGCTAATCATTGGTTTCACACTTGTTTCTAGGCTTTTGGAAAGGTACTGTATTAAATGAAGCCTGCTTAGTGTTAATAGCAAGTAAAAGTTTTACTCTAACTTCACCAGTGTCGCCCATAGGAGTCATTACATCAACTGTTTTTAAAGCAGTACTTTTCTTAAAGCCATTCAAAATCCATAAAGATATTTATGATTACAGAGGGAAAATAATCCTGGCACATGAGAGGTTAATATCAACTTTTTTGGCTACTTTTAAATAAGCAAACATTTATTTATATCAAAGGCAGACGGGTGGGTGCAAAGTTTGTATATGTGTGTATATATACACACACACACACATGTACATGTAGTACAGTGAATTAAAAAAAAAACTAATGGAACACACACAAACAACATTTGGAATCACGAGACAAAAGGCAAATAAAACCTGTGGAGGAAGTTCCAAGATACTTCAATAGGCAGCCTGAGTTTCTTAAATAAGTGGGTACCTACTTGGTATATTTCACATGATAATAGAGCTAAGTGTAGTATAAACCAGATGTTGCCAAAGATTCTGAATAAATGTGTTTACTCCAATATCTTTTATCATTAATCAAATTAATTTAATTTTATTTTAAGAAAATGAAACCTATATAACATGAATATACTTTTATGTAACAAAAGATGTAGATGTATACAGCAAATTTTGTTGTTTTTAGTTGGTGTTGGGTTTTTTAAATGATGTTAATAGTATTTTATTAAATATTTAAAAACTGATAATGTTGTTGACAATTTTATCATCTTTCAAATGCCCAGTGGCTTTGAAGTGGTTAACTAGTTGCATAATTAGGGTGCACAATCAATCCAAACAGACTGCGGATCTGATTGTTCTGCAAACAGTTGCTGATATTTGCTGAAGTTTTCATTTGTTCTGTGTCGATTGCAAAGTGAAATCACAGTGACTGTGAAAGATCAGAGGCCAAGCCTGTCAGACAATATGAAGCATCTGTTAGACACAATGGCAATAAACATTAGGCCTTAAGTATAACAAATGATTGCCTTTGTCTTATTTATATTCAGAGTGTTGTTGTTTACTTGACCTCTCTCTCCATGAATATATCAAGTGTGTCATTACAGAACAGTTAACCAATCATAATAATACAGCTATGAACATAAAGCTGCACATTTTAACTACATTACTGCCAGCAAGGCTTCCAACATACTGCAAAGCAAATTTTACACTCTAGACATCCCTATGTTATGCACTGCTTATCCAATATTTCATAAGACTTTACCGTAATAAATTCCTGTTTGATCTGCTAGTGTAAAGCTGACCAGATCACCACTTTAACCTTGGGAATGCTTATTAAAAATAGGAGCTGTAATAATTAATTCATAAAAATACTCCTGATTGGAGGGGTTGGCTGGTGATATATTTTACTTTAGGAGTTTTATTTTCTGCATACAGTACTGCAAAATACTTATTCATACAGACTCTTACCATCGGTTTGAAGAAGTTGAAATGTTGTTGAATGGTCTGTTCTGAAATCCCAGGTTACTGTGTAGGTTTCACTGTATTTAGATATTTGCTGATTCAGAACCACTCAGTAATTGATACAGCTTTAGCCGATCATGTGTCTCACTTTAAGGCCGCTCTTCGGTATCTTAATAAATAATTCCTGTAGCTTAATGTTCTGGGATGCTGTTCATTCTGTAAAGCTGTTATTTATTTGCTGTTTGCCTAATAAAAACAATATCAGAAAATGGAAGTTGATTTGGTGTCTGCAGTGACATTACTCTGTTTTTAAAACAAACTCACACAAAAGAAAGTTATTATATCTTAATGGTAAGGTGCTAAGCATATTTTACATTCCTCTGCATTTATAGAAGAAAAAAAAAAAAACAAGAATATAAATGAGTAAAAGTGATAAAGAGAAGTCCTGTAGTGAAAACTTCATATCTGGAGGCCAATGCAAAATGTAATTGTATTTAACGGTTTTAAATGTGTAAAGAAAAATTTGCAAATCCGAATATGTATTGTCTGACTCTTAATTTACAACAAAAGGAAGAGACCTGACTGTTTAACCCTTTCCAATCAGCAACTTGGTTTGTAACAAATGGTTATGTGGAAATCTCCTTTCTTGAAAGGCTGTGCCAAGCTCTATTTCTGGCAATATCACAAATTGTTAAATAATATTTCCCTGTAATACTGCTTTATTTTCTACATTGCTATTGGCCTATAAACTGTTATTGGTATTTTTCCTTTTAAATAAAACTAAGGCTTGTTCGACTTTTGATAGAAATAATAATTTACAGTACAGTCATGATTAATTTTAAAGAGGCATATTGCCAGAGTAACACCAGAAAAATGGAAAAGCAATGAACACTGCATGGTTTGCCTGACTCACATCATTGAACTGGTTGGGTTGCAGTCATTTTGCTAGCAATAATTTAAACACTGTTATACTTTTGTGGCACAGGTCTTGTTAATGCTTTTTAATATTTTTAACTGAAACAATTCACTGGCCAAACTATTCTTTTTATACTACAAACATAATGTTAAAGGACATAAGGGCTCCATTTCAAGTAATAACTAGTTGAGGTTTGTACCGTGATAGCCCTAAGTAAGAAAATAAAAGTAGAGCTGTGAAACTTTTTATTGGCTAACTAGACAACAAAAATAGCAAGCTTTCGGGAGCCCTAAGCCCCCTCCATCAGGGGGATCAACTAAGCCCCCTTCATCAGGGGGATGTTACTAAAGAAACTGAGAAATCACAAACTTATATACACATAGGAACAGTAAACATCAAACACCAGTGATGTTGAACAGATGACCAGGTACAGATACAGACTCGGAGGGGGGGGGGAACAGTAGTGAAGGTGAGAAGTGGGCACAAGTAGATAGCTGTAATAATGTGAGAACAATGTCCTTTGAAACAGAAAGTGTCCTTTGAAATATATTAAACTGTGCAAGACAGTGTCCTGGTGTGTGGGTTTAGTCTGGGTGGTGATGTATAATAAGTTGATATTTGGCCATAAAACTCATGTCCCTATTTAGTCAGCCATTCAGGGAATTACATTTCTATATGAATTTGTATTCCTACTCCTTCCGCTGTTTTCGATTATGAAACTTGCGCATAAGAATGATCTTGAGGTCTTTCATACTGTGGCCTCTTTTACAAAAGTGCTCAACCACAAGGACATCCGTTAATCCATGCATAATGTTGAATCTATGAGAGTTCATCCGTTTGCGCAGTTTGTCCTGTTTCTCCCACATAGAACCCCCTGGTAGGACACTTTATGCTCATTATTAGATACATCACTTTGGCAGATCCACAGGAGAATGATCTTTTAATTTGATGATTTTGTTTACAATGTGGCATATATATCTGGTCTGTTGTGGATGTCTGCGCAGGTTTTACATCTTGGTTGTTGCCAGGGGGAAGTGCCATTGATGGTTGTTTTGCCCAGGGAGCTGTGTACCAGTAGGCGATTCAAATTAGGGGACTGCTGGTACGCTAGGAGTGGAGGCGTCCTCCATCCCTTTGTAGTGTGGGTTGGAATTCTTTTATGATTTGACACCCCCCCCCCCCCCCGAGTCTGAATCTGTACCTGATCATCTGTTCAACTTATCACTGGTGTTTGATGTTTACTGCTCCTATGTGATTTCTCAGTTTCTTTTGTAACATCCAGCCTGATGAAGGGGGCTTAGGACTTCTGAAAGCTTGCTATTTTGTTGTCTAGTTAGCCAATAAAAGATATCACAGCTCTACTTTAATTCAAGAATTAAAGGGACACTATACTGAAAAAATAACTTTGCCTCATCTTAATCTATAATTGAATACATGTAAGTAGCTCTTACTCTGATTTGTGTGTGTTGCTGCATGCCTTCAATCCAGCACACATTTTGTTTGGGAGCAGTATCCCCCCTCCTTCTTTTAACCACTCCCACTTCCATCCGACCTGACTTTTTTCCCACAAACCAACTGTCAAGCCTGCACACAGTATACAGCATTCCAACTGTCACCATTCCAGCTACAATAAAACTACTCACAGAAGAATAGTTTTTGAGAGCAAGGAACGTGATTCACAGCTGAAATCTAAGAAGTTTTAGATTGGATATCTAAAGAAATAGGGGGGCAGATCAACAAAAAAAAAATGATACAGTGGTGGTTGGAAAGAATTATAGTTTCCAGTTATGGTCAATTTAAAATAACCTATTTTTCGGTATAGATGCCCTTAGAAAAAGACAGTATGCATTTAGATTGAAAGCATGCTCAAAGCACTATTAATAAGAGTGCACAATGCAATCTGAATCTGAATCTGAATGCAATCGAGAAATGCAATTGGGTCTGACAGAGCTGAACACAATCAAGGCATTTAATTAGCGTTGATTAGGTCTGTGGCACAAATGAATGCAATCAAGGGACAGCTAATCAGTGCTAATTAGTTCTGCATCAAAGCTGAATGCAATTAAGAGATTGCTAATCAGTTCTTATTAGGTCTGCGTCACAGCTGAATGCAATTAGGAAGCAAGTATTCATTGCTGATTGCGCCTGCAACACAAGTCTATGTGCAAAAAAGGCTTGCCATTTTGTAATTCAGAAACACTTTTATAGATTTCTTAGAAAGGTAACAGCATGCTTGTCGCACATGTGTATCCCGCACCTCTGTATCTCTGGAAGTCCAAAAGATAGAAAGAATAAAAAAAGAAGAAATAGGAAGTACAGTAATTTGGCTCTTTTAAGCTAAATTCAAAAGAAAGAACTCTAATTTGACTAATATGAATGACATCCAATGTGCTTCTTTTTGACCATACACAGCTTGCTTCTACAATGTTTAGTGTGCTTTACCCAGTGAAAAATCCAGTAGGATACTCTCAGCCTTATTGAAAAAGAGGTGCAAACATTTGCCTGTGCTGTTAATTTGCAAAAAACAATCAGAAGATTATTTTTGCTAGTCTACTAAAGAAAACAATTGATACAATCTGATATGCTACTGAGGATTAAGGCTAAGTACACACAACCAAATTTTTGGTCCTGGCCATCCGTTCGCCATTAGCGAGCAGTTAGCCGGCACAAATCACTGTCGGTCTGCTAGCGCATTCATTTCTCAAACAAAATTAGGCACACGATGGGCCGTCATCGGATGCATCCACCGGCAATAACACATCAGATTTTTCAGCACAACTGACTGATATATGGAAATATCGGTTGACCAGCCCAAAAATTTTTCCTGTGTGTACTCAGCCTAAAAGCACAAGCAAAATTTTTTGCCTCTTTTTAAAGCACCTCTATCCTGCTGTGCTAGGAGTGGAGGAACTGGATTGTCTGTTTATGTGAATGGGTTTGCACCCTTAAACAATTTAATGCCATATTAGTCCAATGACTTTTAATATAGAATAACAGTTTATTTTAGTAGACAAGATTTAAAAGGCATGTCCACCCTTTTATGTAAATGCACAGCATATAGCTATAGCTGGAGAGGGAAGCGGTCAGGGATTTCAGCATGGCTGCAGTGGATCGTTTAAAAGGTAAGTTTCTTCTAATCTTCATTTCCGGACCCTGTGCCATTGATTGAAGAATGGGAGGTAAGGCGTAGCTCTTTAACCTCCCGAGCTTCAATCAATATATTAAAGGTATAGTTCACTTTGAGAGTGAACTATTCCTTTAAGCTTGTAGCTGTCCTTTAACTGCTAGTGCCTGACTTTTTCAAGCCCTAGCTACAACCTACAATACATACAAAATATGCGTACCATAGAATTGCTGACTAGAACAGGAGGGTAGACACTTCTAATTTTTCAAGGTGTGTGAGACCTGTCTCTTTCTGTAACATTACTCCTTTGAGTGGGGGTAATTTTAGTTGTAAGAGGTCTGACTGTAATTTCACCACAGTGGCGTGTAACATGTGACATACTTTGTGCCCCCTAATGGCAGTTATTAATTGCTGCGCTGATTTCAGATTAAGGATGTGGCCACACTAGAACGTGCAAAAATGTGCGTGAAATTCACAAATGCAATTTTGCACGTTTACCACTCATTGTCTTTTGTGCGATTGTACCGATTCCTTTTAATTGTAGTGGCTGATCTTTCATAATGCAGCCTTTGTCATGCCCTTAGTCAATGCTTATATTTACAATCCTAATGACAACTGATACAAATCGTTTATAGATTTTTAAACTAACATTTGTCTTGTTTGTAAATCTCAAGGCATAACCACATTTTTAGTTGGCTTTTTTATGTTTCAGCAAATTGTAATAGACATTGGGAGGATAGGAATCATTTATTTAGAGACTACTAATTAAAGGGCATGTCCACCCCTTTCAATAACTTTTGCCACATAATAGTTCTCCTTCAACCAGCCCCAACCGCTATAAAAGATTTGTTAGAAAGTGCCCTGATAGTTACTTACCTTCCCTCTATTCCCCGCCGCACAGTCCCAGCCCTCTGCTTGTATGGAACTGCAAGCAGGGGGTGGACATGCCCTTTAAATCTTAAATTCTCTTCAACACCATTTCATTTTGGGCCTAGTGGGACAACCTGCTCTTTTGACCTTACTTAAAATTTAACTCCACCACACATGTATTTTATCTCAATAATTTAACAATTTTGAGTGTATTAAGATATTCCCTCCTGTTGTTTCCTTTCATCCTCACAAGATCATACTGAATTCACTCTGGCACATTATTAATCTAAATTTGAAAATCCCCACAGGCTGAAAAAATGTACAGGTGGCAGTTGGAAACTTTCAGATTAATTCTAAGTATCTACAAATCATTATGTTAGTTTGGTACTAATTTTGTGTTCACATAGATCACAAATGGGTTCTTGGATGACAATACTAGTTGAAAAAGAACAAACTCAGATAGTACAAGATTTAAAAGGTGAACATATATTCATTATAGTCTGGGGTTATTGATAATGTTTAACAAGTGGAGATTTAGATTAGAATACATTATTAGATGTATTATAAACCACTGCACATGCTCAAGCTTATAAAAAGCTCATTAAGCAGATGGTGGGATTGTGGGTAAATATCTGACAAGTCGCCAGTTTTTTGTTTTAAGGGTGGACATGCCCTTTAAAGGGCATCTATACTGAAAAATAGGTTATTTTAAATTGACCATAACTGGAAACTATAATTCTTCCCAACCACCACTGTATCATATTTTTGTTGATGTGCCCCTTATTTCTTTAGATATCCAATCTAAAACTTCATATATTTCAGCTGTCAAAGTAGTTCCTTGCTCTAAAAAACTATTCTCTGTGAGTAGTTTTACTGTAGCTGGAATGGGGACAGAGTTTTGACAGTTAGAATGCTGTATGCTGTGTGCAGGCTTGACAGTTGGTTTGTGGGAAAAAAGTCAGGTTGGATGAAAGTGGGAGTGGTTAAAAGAGGGAGGAGGATACTGCTCCTAAACAAAATGTGTGCTGGATTAAAGGCATGCAGCAACACACACAAATGCTACTTACATTTATTCAATTATAGATTAAGATGAGGTATTTTTTTCAATATAGTTCCCCTTTAAATTGAGGCATGGTATACATATCTTTATTGTTTGAGCTCACACCTCTCTGTTGTCTCTATTCTCAGCCCTAGTCAGTTAACTTTATAAATGAATTCATCCAAGTTAAGGCCTTTAACAAACATAGCTATGACAGTGTAAATACTCATAACGAAAATTAATTTGTTGGTTCTTTACTCTCAAGAACCAAGCCCTGATGTTATGACTTTAGAAGATGGCCTATCCATTCCTGATTGTCTTGATTTTAAAAAGTGTACATGGTTTACCTATCTGTAAATATAAATGTAAATACCTACCAAAGAGCATAGTTCTAATAAATAGTACATTATACAACTGATTGGATAAATAGATTTCCATTGAGGCATCTTTTAGCCCTGAGAAAACCTTCACTTTTGTTAGCATAAAAAGCATTGCTGTAGTAATGTTAATCAATTCCCAAACCTAGCTTTCACATTACTAATATATTGCAAAGATGCCCCTGAAGTCTCTTACCTGACCCCTGTCCCTCATGCCTAGGTGTCACCCACTGTTCCTGTTCAAAGCTTGTTTTGAGCAAAAACAGAAGCAGAGGACTTCTGCGCTGACAGACACTCAAACTTCCTGGTCGCAGCTGTCAGGCTGTTGAGCGTGATGTCACGTTGCACCTTTACTGACACAACCAGGAAGTAGAGCTGTTGTCAACTGCATAGCAGAGAAGGAGTGGCGAGGGAGGGACTGGGTAAGGTAAGAGACTTCAGGGGCATCTTTGGAATATATTTGTAATGCAAAAGCTAGGTTTGAGGGGGTGATTAACATTTATAACTAAACTTTATTTTTGACTGGACATGCCCTTTGAGGAACTATAGATAACAGCTGATCTAGTGTAAACCCATGGGTGAGGACATAGTGATTTAATTGTTCACTCTGGGCACTGGTAAGGAAAATGGAAAATGGAGGGGATAAATTTCAAAAGGTTTGGGAACTGCTTTAGATATTTTTCTTAATAATTTTCCATCCAGTATCTACCCACTAGTATTTCTCTCTATCTTTAAGTGTATGTACAGACTTGTGTTCTATTTGTTATAAATGAGCTTTTAAATTATATACATTAGAGCTAACTATTCAGTGTTTTTTATAGACATTTTGTATTTACTATTCCTAGTGCTGATTAAGAGCTAGCTACTCATGCATTGCTCCATATGTACCAGCCATTGACTTGCTATAATGTTTTAGCAGCCACTCCTAAAATTGTTTGTTTGTGTCTTTATTTTGTCTTTTTATAAAGATAATATAAATAGTGAAAAATGCTAGATAAAATATAATCAAACAGAGTAAGACTGATCTATTTGATAAATACTTTGGGATATTACAATATACCAGCTGTGGTAAACCTGAGAGCATTCAGCTGATTTTGACTTTTTATTCTTCTTATCCCTCTCCAGCTGAAATAAAAAACACAAATGGTGGATAACAGGATAGTCTTACAAATCTCATGCATATGTAGTTTGGAGCCTAGACTTTTTGCCAAGGCTCTTAATATGAAAACAGAATTCATTATAGTTATATAAGAACAAAATGTTTTTTTATTTTATGCATTTCAGAACTAAACCTTCCTTTTAAGTTTCTGCATATTTTTATTACACATTTTAAAATATTATTAAAACACGATAAGCCAGTTTTTACCTGGAGGTGCTGTGCAGGTTTTCGGACTCTAACCGATATTGAACCGATACTGAACTTAAAAGGGCGTGTCCAACCTGCAGGACAATTTTTGATAAAATGTAGGGCAACCCTGCCACCCCCCACCACCGTTTAAAAAAAGATTCAGAATGCTACTTACAGCCCCTCGCTCCTAGGGTGCACTGATCCAGATCCCTGCTTGCCGGAACTTGCAAGCAGGGACCAGACCTGCAGCCACATCTGTGATGGCTTGGGGTGGGCAGGGGTAGCCTACATTACAGGAAAAAGTTTTCAAGCAAGGTTGAATGGCAGCCAGAGATGGATCCGGAGGGTGGGCAGGAGGGGGGGAAAGGACTCCCCTGTGCATGTCACACTACCTCCCAAAGGCTACAGAAGAGGCAAAAACCTTTTGGCAGAAAGACAGCTCCTACTCTTTTCCTGGACTTTGGACAAGCACTGCAGAGAAACAATAAGGCGCTGAGATGTAAGGTAAGGATTTTTTTAAACTACACAGTGGGGCCAGTAGTTAGTGAAATTTTAGTTTGGGTGTGGAAATGCCCTTTAACTCTGCTATCACAAAAGACCTGCACAGCTGGCGCAATCGATTTAATATTGCTAGTGTGGCGGTTCATTTTTTAAAACCAGCTATTAGCGGCTGTTAATTGTCTGCAAGCAGTAACACCAATTTTCCCATTCGCTATAGGAGATTTACCTAGTGCAATAGCTGCTGTGGGTAAATGTCCCCCAATATACTAAAAGAGTTACTCTACTCACTCACAACTAGAGATGGACACAAAACCGAACTTGAACCTGAGTTTAAGCCGAACTTTATGAGTTTGGCCAAACTCAAACTATTCCAACTAGTTTTTCCGGACTTGCGGCAATATTTTCCATAATTTTAGTAAATTCGATAATTATCAAATTTATGGGCCATTCGGTAACCCTAGAATGTATCCTTCTCTAACCCTCGAATGTATCATTAGTTTTCGATAACCCTCAAATGTATGAATCATTTTCGCTAACTCTAGAATTTATCATTCACTAATCCTCGAATGTAGCCTTTAATTTTCGGTAACCCTCGAAAGTATTGTTCATTTTCGGGAAACCCTCGAATGTTTAAAAGTGTTTTAACAAGTTTTGGTGATAGGGACATGTTGCCTATTTACAGTAACTTACCATTGTTAGTTTAGCTGTAAATCATCTGGATTTTTCAAACTATCATTTCCCCATTGACTTTAGTGGGTCCGAATCAGAACTTTAGAACTTTTACTGAAAGTTCGAAAACGGACCAAACTTCGGCCATCTCTATTCACAACTTTACATTACCTGAAACTACAAGTAAATGGTGGTATATTAAATTATTAATGTTTAGTGAGTGCTCCTTATTGCCCCCACTACATTATTCACTGCCTTCCTGTAGTGTCTGCGACACAAATACGTTCTGCACAGCCTAACCATCTCCCTCCCCCCTTCTTTCGCTTTCTGCTGATTCTCTTAATTGTTGCAGAAAGATCTACGTAAGAGGTCAGAGGAGAAACGCACATATTTTTTTTTCTGGTTTAAATAACAGATCTTTCCAGATTTAAAATCTGAAAAAAAAAGTTTTGACAATTCAATGTTTTAGAGCAGATACCCTTTAAAAGGGAACTATATTCTCTAGACAACATTGTAATAAATTGAATTGATAGAGCACATTACCAAAGATAAAACAAGCTGTGTCTCACCTCTACCATTGCTGTGCACAACAGATCAAAACAAAGAAGCTGCAGCCTTGCTTCCTAGTTACAGCATAAAGACCTGCCTCTATTAGCCGCAGATTATGCTTTAGCAAATCCTGTCTCTCAGACACAGAACAGAAATTTAGCAGTGTTAAGAACAAAGTGTTGATTTTTAACATCACTTTCCTTTGCATTTCATTCAAAAACAGTAATCGTAGCATTTTATTTCCTATGAAAGTTTGAGGAAAAAAGAAAACAAGAAAAATAAGTCTGGTGATTTGAACCCATAACCTTATAGGCTGTGTTTTAGACTGCTGAGCCACAACAGGTACTTTTTGAAACTTTTGCTAGAAATAGAATGTAAGCAAACTATTTTTAAAAAAGGCAGCAAAATTATCTGATTGTATTATAGTGTTCCTAGCAGGCTATCTGCAATGCATGCAGGATGGAAAATGAACTGCAGGGTAACAAGCTTTCACAGTCTAATCAAGGACTTCCATATTGGTGTGGAGACATCTGTATAGAATATATATGTGCATAGATAGTGATAAGTGGGGTCAGTGTGCATGGCCAATAGATGAAAATGCTCACAAGGCTTTTTGAAGACTACATGGGCTGTGAGTTGTACTGGCAATGGAATCTACTTCTTTCATGTATGTTAATGCAACTTACTAGAGAAGTATTTTACAATGTTCTTTGGTGAAAAGCTTTCACATTAGATTTAAAAAAAATAATTTTAGATCTCCTCAATACTAATAATAATAATGCTAGCTAAACAACCCAAAGGCTCCCAGGATATTGTATTGAAATTTTATACTTCATTTTTTTCCAAGTTACAAGCAAAAAAATATGTTTTAATAAACATTTAGTTTTTTTAACCCCATAACAGTTGGCATCAACTACGGTAATAGGCCACCCTACCAGCCATGGTGGAACAATATTGGCCACAGAAAAATTGAGTTTTCTACTTTTGATTCCAATTATAACAGGGTAAACAAAGGACAAAAGGCCACACCAAGAAGAGATTAAAGCATTTTTATCTTAAATTGTGAATCAAACAAAGATAATTACAAATGTTTCTACAGAGCTGCACAGTTCACCTACCCTGGTTGGAGGAGCTTGTGTTTAGATGTAATGCCTGTGGGTATTAGTGGATATTTGTAAATTATTAGGGGAATCAGGGATCTTGTGGACGGGGAGGGGAATTTTTGTTTTTTTTGGTTGCTTTGGTGGAATGGGCTAATGGGGATTTGAATAAGAGGGGTGGAGGTTAAACAATATAATTATTTTAAGTTTGTTACTAAAATACTAAAATTTAGTATTAGTATTTAAAAAAATCTATTGGAGGTTAAAATGCCTTAAACAACACAGCATGTTAGAATTTCCTCTCTTGACTGATTAGACTGGTGAAAATGTTCACCTTTAAACAATAAATTAGATTAAAGTTGCCCTTCCTTCCAAACATTTATAAGGAAATATGTGTTTGCCCAGTCTGTCATCTTTTACTGTCCAATAGTGTACTTTATACAATAACATGGTCTTAGCATATGAATAATAATATTTTTACATATTTTAAATTAATCTTGTTATAATAGCATTTTATTTAAAAAATAGATAAAATGGATATAAATAAAATCCTAAGCCCTAAATAAATTAAAATTCTTCCATGAATGAATGACTTATTTTCAAGAATATAGAATCTAAGTGTGACATTCGAATAATATTGCATAAACATTAAACTTGGTCTATTTGTCTACATTTTTTATGTCAGGGAATTGTTGTTTTATCTATCAGCGTGCCATTTCAAGCACAACCTAACCCAGCCGAATGGGCTGTCATTCCTCCTAAATAAGAGGCTAATGTTCTTAATGCTTTTCTGCCCCATTTCATGACAGTCTTTCACTGCAGAAATTAAATTACTTGACTTGTTCTATGTTGGTAATAAATTACAATGGGCAGCAAAGCCCTAAGACAAAATGGGTTTTAATAAAATCCACACACACATATCCTTTCAGTAAATTAAACTTGAACATGATACATAAAAAAACAAATGAAAGCTCTCTCCATAAATAATAATAAAAATATCTGCAAACCTTAAAAAAATTCTTAAGGCCTTAAGCAATTCCTCATTTACTTTCTCCCACAGAAGGAACCATCCATAAAAAGTAAAATCCCTTAGAGATGAATGCAGTATTGTTTTGTAAAAATAAACAAAGTCTAGCATGTTTAATAGACTAATTAGCACTTACATTCTCTGACAGCTAATATAAAGAAGTTTTACATAGGGGGCTCTGCTGTTCAACAAATCATGTACCATGTATTCAATACCCATCTGTTTTCAGAATCAGAGACATGATATTTAATCTCTGCAGCAAGCCACAAAGTCAAACACAAACAAAATAATAAAACAAATTAAATTCGAAAAAGTGACAGTGTCTACAGTAAAGCATTTGAGATATGATAACGTGTCTGCACCGACCTACAATCTATGTACCCAAAGTATTTGGTTTTTGGATTTGTCTGTTTGTATCTTGGTTTAAAAAAATTCTGCAGACCAAAATGTCTCTAGAATTTACGGAAATCCATAGATAGGGTCTTTTTTTCTACATACAATTACAATTACTAAGGGCACAATGAACTAATCAGAACCTTGTGTTTCCCCATGTGGATCTACACAGCTGGTAACGTTTTTCAATCATAATGAATGCTAATAGATTGATGATTAATCACCCTTGTGCAAGCAATCATCTGTACAAATGGGTAACTTTAATGTGTTATAGGAAAAATATCAGTAATATAGGGGGTTAATTAACATTTATTAATTTTAAAAAGAAGTTACCTGTTTTAGTATAGAGTTTTAAGAGAATAGCTGCTAACATTAGATTCTTGTATGTAGGTAGGGGATTTAAATGGAAGCCGACGTGGTATTTTAGGAAGTTCAGATACTTTTAGCATTATTTTTATTAAATTCTGCTTATTAGGATACTTTTCTACTGTCTACTTTACAAACTGCAACTTTTTCTGCTTCAATGTTTGTTATTTCTTTAAAGCCTCATTAGGTTTATTATTTAGTAGCAGTTTTAAATAAATAAATCTTATGCCATTTTCTGTGTCAGCAGAATTTGTTTTTGAAATTGCTCTCACAGTATAAAAAGAAATTTACAGAAATGTACAGTCATCCAGCATAATGTCTCCTCAGGCATTTGAAAGCTACCATATATGTTAAGATCTATGGCCAGGGGTTCAAAAGATCATTTTACATTTGTGGAACAGTATCCAATGTACCAATTTGGTGCCTCTATGAAGAACCATTTTAATCTGAAGTTATATTCACTTAAATCTACTGGAGTGGCCTCTTGTCTTTTGTTCATCCATGTGTGGGGGAAAAAAGTTCCCCTGTTATTTTTATGTAATCTCTTCGGGATCAATGATGCATTAAACCATGCTGAGGCCTACTTATCTTGTTGTGATATAAAAAGTTTTTTGATACCTTTTTCCTTATTTATTCCCTTATATTTCACCTTATATTTTTTCTAAATGCTTTCCGCCAACAGATAGCATATGGATATGCCTATAATTGCCTAGGTAGGCAAGGCCTAGGTAGGAACGTAATCCCTTTTTTAAAAAATGGCACCACAGCAGCAATCCTCTAGTTATTTGTAACAAATCCAAGATAACCATTGTGTCTTTTTTAAAAGATCTCTTTTGCACCTTAGTCAGGCATCCTGTTCTCAATTAACTACAATATGAGTTTCACTTTTCCAGTTCCCTGATTGAGTAAAGGGGCAGAACTAAACTGGTAGTTCTCACTCATTGGCTACAAAATTCTAGAGATAATATATTAAAATGAAAACTATACATGTGCAGTGCTTGACAACTACTCATACAGTAACTGACACATCTCTCTCTCCTCCCCTAGTCTGCCCTCCCATACATTAACACTCAACCTTTTTATCTGTGGGGAACCCTTGAAACAATTTTCTCAGAGAACCCCTACATAAAATAATGATTATAGATTATTATTTATCTTTTTCTTTTTGTCATCAAATCATCAAAATACATCATTTATACAAATATAAATAATTTATCTATAAATGTATCTCTATTTTTAAAAATGCAGTCATATTCACAGCAGGGGGGGACCCTTACATAAAAAAACTTTTTATTTTTATTTATCTTTTAGACATCAATACACCAAACCCATAATTCATACAGAACATTGAAAAATATATTAAAAATGTGTTTATATTCATGAAAATAGTGGATCCATATAGTTTTTGTCAATCTCTTGAGGACCTCCATGCAACCTCTCAAGGACCCTTGGTTAAGAAACACTGCATTAACATATGCTTGCCAATGCCTGAGAAAGGGAAATGGGTCAGTGACTCTTACTGGGGGAGGAGCCAGGAAGCAGTCATTCACTGCATAAGTATTTGATTTGGGTTTTTTTTGTTGGGTAAAATGTAGATTTAGGATTGTACATCTAAAATATACATAAAATACTTTAAAGGAGAACTAAACTCAATTGTTTAATTTAAGAATCTGAACATATACCTTCTAAAACACCAAATAAACTGTAAAATAGCATACACCTGATCTCAGTCACATGCTCCCTTGCTTTTTCTGTCCTGTAAAAGGATTGGCAAGAGGCTACTAGTTGGTGTGACCAACTGTACTAACTGTAACACATTCCTGCAGTATCTTAGGACTGAGAATGTACAAAGAACATAATGATCAGTGACCATACTGGAAGACTGGGAATTAAGAATACAAACCTCATGTTAGAAAGTTAAAGGGCATCTATACCAAAAAATCGGTTATTTTAAATTGACCATAACTGCAAACTATAATTCTTCCCAACCACCACTGTATCATTTTTTTGTGGATTTGCCCCCTATTTCTTTAGATATCCAATCTAAAACTTCTTATATTTCAGCTGTCAATCAAGTTCCTTGTTCTCAAAAACTATTCTTCTGTGAGTAGTTTTACTGTAGCTGGAATGGTGACAGAGTTTTGACAGTTGAAATGCTGTATGCTGTGCGCAGGCTTGACAGTTGGTTTGTGGGGAAAAAGTCAGGTCGGATGGAAGTGGGAGTGGTTAAAAGAGGGAGGGGGGATACTGCTCCTAAACAAAATGTGTGCCGGATTTAAGGCATGCAGCAACACGCAAAACAGTGCTACTTACATGTATTTAACTATAGATTAAGATGAGGCAAAGTAATTTTTTCAGTATAGTGTCCCTTTAAATTTCTCAGCAACCATATTAAAATGAGAGGTGAGACACTGATAACTGCTTTTATAACAAGATCTGCCTTCTAATTCAATGTTGTTCTGAGGCTTTTGTTGTCTTTTAAGAATAACTAATAATGTAAAACCTAGCAAAGAAACCAACAGCAAAACATAAATATAAAATGTGGTAAATTGTTTTGTATAATAAGATAAGAAAGCACAAGCCGAGTCTTCTATCACCTGCAAACAATAAAACATAAAACTTCAAATGTTTTGTACTGTTAATATCATGGTAACAAAAAAGAGACAATTCATTTTTTTAGCTTCCCAAGTGTGAAGGATCCAGAAAATGTGTTCCATTAATAATTTCCCCTTCTTATTATTATTGTGGTGTCTATGGCTAAAATATATGCAAACCAATTTCTAAAACAATTTGCACATAGGGGTGGCGATTATTTACAAGTGAATAACCCAGGCAATGTGAATACACACCTACACTTACCCGCTATTCTTAAAAACAAATTGTGTCCCAATGTGAGGTTTCCGGTTGCAATTGCAAAGATTAATTAATACAATACCTGTTAAAAATTAGGGTTAATGTAAGTATCGTATGGGAAAATGTTCTAAGATAACTCCATTTTTTATTATAATTAAAATGGTATAATTCATATTCACAGCAAATAATTGTAACATGGTAGCCACTAATATAAAGGGATACCTTTTATTTGTCAAATCAATAGATTAACGATAAACTCATTTGAAACACGTTTATATCAAGATATCTTTTATCTTCTGCCAAATATGTTAGCCCATGAAATATTGCAGTCTACAGGTGAGCTACATTTTAATTTTAAGGTCCCTCTCTAACTTAAAGCAGTCTTTAATCAACCCCACCTGCAAACCCTAAGCTCTTTTATGAGCAGTGGAGGTGGCACAGAGAACAGCTGTTAGTCATTGGCTCCATGCAACAGCCATGACTGGTGGATGCTACCCAGAGAAGACTGGGAAGAAAACTGCAGTTACCAGCATAGTTGAAGATCTATATTCAGGGATGTCGGGGATGAAAGTATGAATCACAAACATGGGATTTAGTATGTGTGTGGGGGCTTGCTTTAAGTTAGGGGGTGAACTTGCCATTTAAACATTAATTTATTTGCAAAAGGAGAGATTACTCATTTGGTGAATAGCAGTTGCCGTGGATTCCTGCCTTGTTTACTAATGCTAAGTATTTATAAAAGATTGAAAACTTTTTACTATTAAATTCAAGTTAATTCTCCCAAAATAGTTATGGCGCTTATAAATACCTTTGCCCTTACTTCGGTAAAGGTCAAGATATTATTCTATTATCTCCCTCACATTATTGCAGTTTAACCAGAAGGATTTAAAAATACTTTTATGGGTTATTGCCTTATTTAGGCTGGTAAATAAAAAAAATTTTTTAGTAAAAATCTACAAATTTCCTTCAATAGTTGTGATTAGTCATTCTGGCAAACGACATGCAAATATAGGCTGTTAAAAACATAGCAAGATGTCACCTTAACATAATATTTCAATGGCTTTATAAATATCCCGTTAAGTGTTTTTAAAAGTACAGCCAAGCACTGAGATCAAGGAATGGTTTATTTCACATCATGGCCTGTACACAACATAATGGGCTCCTTCTAAGTAATAAGGTAAGACCCAAGGGTGAGGACCTGGAAGTTTAGGTCCTCAACTTTTCAATCATCAGACAAGGGGTTAGGGGGAAGATGGGGGTATAATTGTCCTTTATTCAGCAAAAGACAGGACCCTATTAGATAAAATAATAATTCCTTGTTTACACTTACATATTTTTGTCTGTTATTTGTAACATTCCCACTACTGTGCATTGTTAAATGCAAGCATTGTAATATGACATAATGAAGGTAATTAGATAAGATATGAAAAATGTTGCACTTCTTGATAAATAAGCCTAAATATGTTTTTACTGCATTGAATAATCTACCAAACACAGGAAAAAATGGGTCGGCGGTCACAATTCCTATTTAATACCGACTTCTTTTCTGCAAACATTGTCAGGTGATTTAAAGGGAAACTATAGTGTGTATAAAGTTTTTTTTAAAAAACAGTTAAAATAAAAAGTACCTGAGGCAGGGAGGTAGGATTGGTGCTTTTTACCTCCCAAAATCCTTTCTCTGAGGAGCAGCAGCACAAAGAAAACTGTTTCTGCCAGTCTTCAGCGCTATCTTTAATATAGAATGGCCCAGGGCCATAACCTGGCAGGTAAAAACTGTATGTGCTGTATCTCCTCAACAAAACATTATTGGGAGGTGGGAATAATCAATCCTATCTCCTTGCCCCAGGTACTTTTCCAAAAGTAAATTTTTACAGTATAGTTGTCCTTTAACTCCGACAGCTTTGTAAATCCTTATTTGGTTATATGAAGAAATCTGAAGGCTGCAACACTAGGGCCGATATTTTGATCTCAGAAACCAATAGCTGCTTATGATTGCATCAAAATACTGTTGGTCAATGGTAAAAGGACTGCAGACAAAATTTCGGTGCAACTAATGATGTGTTTCAATAAAGACCGCACAAACAGACACATTTTACTGCACTGTCCCATCGAATATTTATCCGATTTGGAGAAACTGACATCAGCCAGTTGTGGCCAAAATTTATTTCTGAAATTTTGTCCCGAACAACCAAAATTTTAAGTGCACAGAGGCCTTTGTTAAACAGAATAAATAATTTAGTCCTTGCATATGTATAAATGCCATGAAGGGACATTGAGCATTTGTAAAAGTATTGAATTCTTCTAGACTAGACAGAAAACGCCCATGTTGTGGGAGGATGGTTTAAAATTGCTCTTCTGTCCCTGCCTTTAGTGAAAGGTGATGTGACAGCCAGTCTTGGCTGCAATATCTAGACCACAGTCTGTTGGAATTGTCAGTGTTACCACCGGACTGTGTCCAAATAGGGGAGTGATTTGTGATGTCACATGTATAAAGAACACACAGGGAGATTCTGGAGCAGGTTGAAAGAATCATAATTCGGGCCTAAAGCATGTAATGTCCTGGGAAAGTTAACATTTGGAAAATAACATTAAAAGTAGTAACTGAATACACTTTTTTTAGTGCAGGAAATTACTATAGTTTGCTATGTAGTGTAGAGAATGTGCCCACTCACTGTCACCAGTGTCTGGTATTAATTTCTCTCATAGCCAAAAGCTACATTAAAAGTTTCTTTTAAACACAGGTAGCTGTTTATACAAACAGGTGGAATTTTTGTATTCAACCAGATACAAACCTTTATGCTTAAAGGGCAACTAAAGCCACAGAACAAAACTGAACCAGAAGGCAGAACACCTTGATATAAAACCATTAATCTGTGTCTTACCTCTCATTTTGATACAGGCTCTGGGAAATTTACCTAAATAACATATGGTTTGTGCTTTACTTCACAGCCTTCTAGTATCAGACAGTTTGGTCAACGACCATTATGTTCTGCACATGCTCAGTCCTTAGCTATGGCACAAACTTGTTTCAGTTGGTCACACCCATTAATAATCTCTAGCCAATCCTTTTACAGGACAGATAAAGCAAGGAAGCATGTGACTGAGGTCAGGAGGTGTGGTCTGACATTGCACATACACACAGATACTTCATCCAGTTCTTAACAGGCTTTGATTTACTTTAACAGAGTTTACTGAAGTGGGATTTTATAGTTTATTGGTGTTTTTAGGGGGGTTGTTTTCAGATTCTGGAGTATAAAAATTTTTTTTAGTTCTCCTTTAAGCAAGCGGGTTATTTAATAAAAGTTCTTAACGTTTAAAATGGTGCTAATTTTGCCCCAACCTATCAGATGTTAGCTTTCAAATGTTACATAAGTTCTGATTGGTTGGGGCAAAATTAGCACCATTTTAAACAATAAGCAGGGTTATTCAATAAAAGTTCTTATCGTTTAAAATGGTGCTAATTTTGCCCCAACCAATCAGATGTTAGCTTTCAAATGTTAAATAAGATCTGATTGGTTGGGGCAAAATTAGCACCATTTTAAATGATAAGAACTTTTATTGAATCTCCCTGAAGAACTTTTATTGAATCTTCCTGAAAATATTTTGTCCATTCATCACATGGTACAAAACTGCAGCATCTAATTATATGGTTTCAATTCTCTGTTTTTATTTCTCCCACTCAATGGTTTCATTATTTTGAGTAAATGGTGAGCATAAATGTAGGAATCAGTTACTTACCCAAGAGATAATTCCCAATTGGGGGATTTCCTTCTGGTGAACCTTTGCTTCACTTACATACTGGTTAAAGGTTTTGATTGGTAAGGGGAACAACATTATCCTGCCCAGATATATGACCTACAGATTCCTTCTTGTTTGATGTTATTGCTGGTACACAAAACAGTCCGTGTATGTGTTGAGCACTATCAGCAGGTAATATTTAAAGTTTAAACTTTACAGCAGTGAATTAAAGGGTATCTCCACTCCTAAAAACAACACAGCTTGTATATGCTTGTGAAGGTTCTCATTCATCCAGGTCATGGTATATCTGTTGTATTCAATTAGATCAAGTCCAGTTGATCTAATTGAATACAACAGATACACAGCTTGTATAGATTCCCACATGTATGAGACACCTGTATTTGCAAATAGAAGCAATTCTTTGCAGTCTTGTGGTTTCTCCTCTGTTCATGTCAGACGCATGTTCACCCTTAGCACATGTTCAGGATCCGTCGGGAAGCTTTGACTCAGCCACTGCTCTGCTGGCCTACACACACACACACACAAACACTCATACCACTTTATTTTAATCACACACACACCCCTATGGACAAGTGAGTGTGCCAGCATCATGATGATGCACATTGATTGACAGCCTGCCCCCAGGAACAAGATGAGATTTTTTTTAAAGGACACGCCCCCAGGAACAGATGAGATTTTTTAAAATAAAAAGGTAGGGGGAGAGTTGAGGAAAGATGCACTTTCAGATAAAAAAAATGTTTTTCCATCAGTGGAGACACCCTTTAAAGTAAATGTGCAGAAAACTGTTGTTTTTGGATTTACTTTACTTTTATTAATTTTCTTTGCATTGATTCTTGATTTTTTTAAATTGTCTTTGCAAACCAAGAAGTTATTACTAGGGAAGCACTGTAGTTTCATCCCAAACCTGGTTTGGGGGCAATATACCAATTTTCAAATGTTTACATTTTGCAGGTAACATTTTAGAACTGTTGATGCTTTGATGGTAAAACCCATTTTCTCCACTGAATTTAGAAGTTTGAATCCAATTTCTAAATGAAAATTTCATGACTTACTGTGTTTATATGGGTACTTACATTATATATTATGCTTATTCTATCCAAACGCTCTGCATAATGAGCTGTCCATGCCAAGTCTATCTATTCTAGGTGCAGGGGCCATGCATTCCATTTTGTTGGTTAAGCATAGCTTAATATATTGAGCTCTTTCAGAATAATACAAGGAAAAGAAAAAAAAAACACATATTAAACATTTCTCTCTCTTCATTGGCAACAAATTGTAGTAAACAGAGCCCAGTGTAAAAAGAGTTCAAGACATTGGCTTGACAAAAAGCAAGCCAAATGGAGCTTTTTATTTTGGGAAATATTATTTCCAGTGCATTTGTTATTTAATATGAGGCAAGATTTCTTCTGTTTTACAGTATATCACAACATTGACAGCTCAATCACAATAGGTATCTGTGGTGAAAACACCCAACTGGCTTCCAAAGACTACTGTATACCTCATGCAAAACTATGTGGCTATCAATAGTAAGGACATGTTTAAAGCATAACTAACAATGGTTGTTTTTGTGTGTGTCTAGTGTGTTTCATGGCTTTTAAAAAGTAAATCAGACAACAAGAACAAATCTTTTTCAATTTTATATTTCTGGTTTATTTAATGTATATATTTTTAAATTTCCATTATACTGGTGCCAGTATGTAGATGAGGACATTCAACAAAACATTCAAAACATACTGCTAATGAAGAACACACATATTTATTACGATTATTATGGAGGAGAATCACATGGTTCCTTAAGCTTCGTACACATGTATGATCTTTGCACCAGCGAACGAACCCCAAGCGTGTGCACACGTGCGACGAACGGCCATGCAGCTGTCGCTGGCTTATTTACAAGAGTTTGTGCACATGTAAGTATTTAATGCCAGCTGATAGCTGCCGTTAAATGCTTATGTGCGGGTGAGATTCACCTCAGAGCCTCTGGTAAATTTGCTTCGGAAGATTTGCCCAGAGCAAGTGCGGCTCTGGGTGAGTCTCCCCATTGGTGTCCCTGGAAGGCTATCTTCGTTGCCGACCCTGGTCCTAAATGTTACCATCTCCACTGATAGAAGAATAACTTCTCATTCCAGGGGCCACAGGAAAGTATTGGGGTTTTAGGTTATTCCATGGCCTACAGTGAAATGTTGTGCAATAGGTGGAATGTCTATTTAAAGGGTAACTGCAGTCTCCATACAACTAACCTTTATAAAAAAAGAGCACATTCCTACCTTTAAAACGACTCCAGGATCATGCTTCTCGCTGAAATATATGCCAAATTATAGCAGTATAAAGGGTGGTGTTTCCAGCTAGCACTGTGAGCTGTGGCATCACCAGCACCATTGCACTGCCCCCCCCCCCCACTACCACAGACACTGAGCATGCCCAGTTGTATCCTACTGCTTTAACTATCTTTAAATAGCTTCAGAAAAGATCAAGTTTTTTTGGGGGGTGGGGCTTCTTACATAGCACATCATGTGAGTGTCACACACTATATATAGAAATTGGATAGTATACATCCACGCAGAGTGCAACTAGAGACCAAATTTATTCAATATATACAAAAAATAGAAGCCTAGTGTACATAGAATTAATTTGCGTACATTTTACATCTCTGGATAAATTAAATTTGTTCAATTACTTGGCCAAATAATTTTAAGCCCAGCAACCACTTCAAGGTTAAAATAATTTGGCCAAGTTATTAAACTAATTGCTTTAATTTATCCAGAGAGAAGGGCATGCTTTTTAAGCCCCAATACAATGGTAAAGTAAAATGTAAGCAAATTAATTATATGTGCACTAGGTTTCTATTTTTTGTATGTATTGAATAAATTTGGTCTCTAGTTGCACTCTGCGTGGATGTATACTACCCTATTTCTATATATATATTGCTTGTTGCATTGGGGGTTTGACCAAACCTCTGGGAAATGTGTACTCCACCCACAGTGGGTCATGTGTACTTAGAGCTGGAGAGTCAGTCCCAAGAAGGCAAGCGAAAGAGCAGCAGGGACTTTCATATCATAAAGGGCAGGTACTGATATAAAGACAAAATTTGAGAATTACATCTCCTAATAAGGTAAAAAGTTACTAAGGTGAAAAGGTTAAATGTTAGGACCCAGCAGAATAAAGCAAACCATGAAGTGGTTGCTGGGCTTAAAATAATTTGATTAGTTATTGAACTAATTGCTTTAATTTATTTAGAGAGAAGGGCAGGCCTTTTAAGTCACAATACAATGGTAAAGTAAAATGTAAGCAAATGAATTAGATGTGCACTAGGCATCTATTTTTTGTATGACTGTCACACAGTCTTGTTTATCCTGACTGTCTGAGTGTAACTTTAAAAGCCAATAACTTAAAGGGTCACTATACTCACTGAAACAACTTTACATTTTCTGAAACTACAATTTGAGACAAGTGAAATGATGGTACTCACATGTTTATCTGTGCTTGCTTTGTCATTAAATTATTAATTTTTAGTACTCCTAATTCCCCCAATCCACCCTTACTCACTGCCTTCTTTTAGTGCCTGCGACACTTGTTCTGCATAGCCTCACCATGGACACTGCTCTGCTTACAAAGCTCCCCCTCCCTCCCCCCTGCTGTCTTTCCTTTGCTGATTCTCTTAAATGTTGCAGAAAGTGGGCTGGCTGGCAGGCAAATCTGAAAAAAAGTTTTGGAGGAGTTGAATCTTGTTGTATCTATTTTTGTACTATTTTTGAAAATTCAATTATTTAGAGTAAAGATACCCTTTAAGAACCAGAGAAGTAAGATACTTGTTTGAATGATTTGAAAGGTATAAGAGAGGGCACTTATATGGAGATCACAGTTACCCTTTAAGGAAGCAAGTTCTGTCATTTATGGGTAAATAATAATAAAGGTTTAAAGGACATGTAAACTGAGGCAAATAATTTTTTAACTAATCACACAGTAATTACGATTAATTACCACCAATTTTAAATCTACTTTTTATTTTTCTTCTCTGACCTTCCTATCCCTTGTTTTTTAGCTCTGGGAGTTTTTAAAGAGGACGGGGCACAGCTAGTCAGTAAAGGTCTGTCAATTACCCAGACCCTCCCCCTGGCACACTATATGTAGAAACTATCCATTCTATAAAAGTAAAGCTTATTTCTCTGTCACTGCATGGCTAATTGATTTAGCAGTAACATCAGGAAAAGGAATAACCATTATTTGTTACTTTTTTTGTGCAGATAAACCCAATCCTGCAGTTAGCTGCTGTCTGTGTTAGTTAAGTCCCAGTGCAGCGCTGTACCTAAAGAAATCAATTACAAAGTCTCCCCCCCACACACACACACACTCACCTTCAAACTCCTACAGCTAAAAGAAAATCCTACTTGATTCAAAGAGTTATTACAGCTGCCAGTGCTGATTACCTTCCCATAGCAAAGCAGTTTTACTTTCACTTTGACTTTAACACAAAATCACTGGGTGAATGCTATAGGTTGTAGTGAGGCACAGATCATCTCCACTGCACATGCTCCACACTCTCTTTTTTGGGAGGGGGTGGATACATAGAGAGGAGACATGCATACTAACTAGGAGTGAGCTGAACATCAGGAGATCTAGTGACAGGAAGAACTGAGAGCAAAAAGGGATAAAGTTCTTGGCAGCACTAAAAATATAGAAAAGGATAAAGGTAAGTCATTTTTTTCAGTTTAGTGTCCCTTTAACTAACTTGAAAATGAACAGATATTGATTCTGTGATCTACCAACAACTAAATCATGATGAGTATTTAATAATGAGGGATGTTTATTTGTTGTAATATCAAAAATAATCCAGAACCAAAATGTATGAAAAATGTGGCAACTACAGCATAATATTCAAATCTTGTGTAAGGATGTAGAAAAATGTGGATTTCAGTTTATGATTCCCGAGAATTTACTGTAGGTAAACTGCATGTGAACCCTTGTTTTTAAATGGATAGTATTCTGGACAGCTGAAGACAATCATTTTTTTTCTTCCAGAGGAAATGTTGATGATCACAGAAGCTTTGATCTTTAGAAACCAAAGGCAAAAAAAAAGTCAGTGCCAATTAGAATTAGAAGTTCTCTCTTGCAGGAGATCAGGCACATAGCCGAACCCACCAAATGTAGAAATTACAGATTTCATGCATCCTTAGCTCTGTATTGGAAATAACAGAATTGTATATAAAGCCTTTCTTCAGTTTAGTCTGTGCCTTTCTTTTCCTCTTGCGCAGTTATGTTTTTGTCTTGTTCTTTAATGATCTTGCATAGTTAGAGATTGGTCACAGGAGGTAATTTGTGGATAGTCGCTTGCTGGAAGCCACTTTATTTTGATGAACTGCCTTTTTAATGGAGTCTATATTCTTTTTAAACCACAAAGGCTGCTTTTAAAAATCCATTTTGTAATTTAGTTATCTTCTTTGGGAACAAGCCTTGAACTGTTTTCTGGCCCTAAGGCATAATTTTTTTGTAATTTGACAGATGAAACATCAAAATGTCCCTTTAGGCTCAGAGAGCAATTTGACATCCTCTTTTTACTGGCCATACAATACTCTTACATTCTGATTGAGTGAGTTTACGTTTCAAACGTTTAGCTGAATTACACACAATTATGCATTAATACAAGTTTATTAATAATAATGGGTTTGTACCTGACAAAAGTCAGCTCCTGTGAGTGGAAACAAACTTGAGTGGAAGCTGTTATAAACTCCTTTGTTATAAAGAACTTATTTATTAAAGACGCTTGTGAAGGTTCTCATTCATCCAGGTAATGGTATATCTGTTGTATTCAATTAGATCAACTGGACTTGAAGTTTAGTTCTTGAAGACATTTCGCTAGTCATCCGACTGGCTTTCTCAATTCAGAATGACTTGTACAAGAATCTATGGCAATTATGAACCCTGGAAAATCTCAATTAGCATATCACAGCCAAGTGTTAAGGGCGTGATTGGATAGTGGCTAAGAGGTGTTATAGAAACGCCCAGAGTAAGGTGTCAAAACAGCATTAACATTAGTTAAACAACCTTTTCCACACAACAATAGTATATTAAAACATTTTAGGTGCATAGGATTTGTTTAAATTAATCCAATTTAGCATAGAAAAGGTAGCTAGAAAGCTAAGGTTGAGAGGGGCCAAAAGAAGCAAAAAGCCCTTCACTGAGCATAAAAGCAGAGAAACATCTTCTTATAACAGAAGGCATCTTGCAGTCTCATGCTATATTGAATAGCACTGCCCACAAAGCCTAAGAAACAAGAAGTAATTTCTTACTCCCATGTTTCCCAGAGTAAGTGGCGGAGATATGCAAAACACTCCTTTATGTCCCTTAGCTAATGCATGTGTCCAGAACCGCTGGCTAATAACATGCAATAAAGCTTAATATATAGAGCCAATCATCTGACCTGCAGACACGACGTGTTTCCAATTTAGCATGTAATTGCTATAGGAGTACTATTAGAAGAAGGTATGTCAATCCACAGCACCAATACATAGATCGCTAGATCATATATCATAGAAAGTAATACAGCACCAAAAAACAAAAGGAACAAGACTTGCACCTCCAGACAGATTTGCTTCTTGGCTGCTTGCTAAACAGATTTGTACTGTTGTGTTTTTACTGGTACAATATGTTAATAAAGGATTTGAGGTTTTATTCACAGTAAAGCCTGGTTCTACTATACCATTGGTGGTTTCTTCTTTGTCGCTAGTTAGACTTGCTGTTGTTGTCTCTCTATAGGGCATGTTTACCCCTCAAATGAAAAATGATATATATGCAGATCACCCCCAAACCCACAATAGCTAGAGAGTTTACAGATGTAGGACTAACCTGTTTAGCAACATGATCTTCTCCCCTTTCCATCTCTAAACTCTTTTACAAACATGCTCAGAGGAGGCAGCTAGGAAACAGCATTCAGTCATTGGCTATGATGTCAACTGTTACATCCATGACTGACATCTGCTAACCAGGATGCAGAAAGAGAGATAACAGAAAACTGGACAGAATTATAGGCTAGTCTTATATCTGTGCGCTTTTCATTTGAGAGGTTGACCCACATACACATGCCACTGCGGCATTTTAATCTGGCAATACCAAACAGGATTTTGTAATGATTGGCAATGTGTATCGCCACTTGTACAGTCTGAACTTTTTTAGCTCTAACCATTGAAAGGTTCTCAAGCTTGCTTTAGCCACTTCCCTAGGTTTTAACATCACCCAATGTGGTTGACTTAGAAGACCACGATATATAAGGAAAAGGCCACTGAATAATTTTATTTGTGCTATTGGGGACTTGGGGGGGGGGGGGGGGCGAAAAAAACAGAAAACCAGAAAACTCAGTACCAGCGCTACCAGAAGTATTATGTTGTTAGGGAAGGTTTAACACTGATTTTGTTAATCACAGGAGTTGCTCAACACAATACCCATTATTATTACAACAGGTCGGGTCAGATCTCATACCCTACAACACATTAACTGTGTCAGTCCGGGTAGTGCCTATGTTTTCGCCCATGACACATATTGGCACAGTATCATCACTCCAACCAGATTTTTTTTAAAACCAAAAAACGGCAAGATAGCCCAGTATACATATAGTGTCCCCTAAATACCATTGTCTCTCCCCAAACCACCCAAACACACCTATATACACACTCCAGTGGCTGGTACATGCGGTTATTCAGACTTTCAATACCTTGATTATAATATACACATTTATGTCCAAGTGTATTACTCATATGACCAATACTTAGGGCATGGATAGACTTAGAATTTGCATTACATATAACACTGATCCTTATGATATCACAAACATCCTACCTCCGGAGCGCTCCGAACTCAATATGGATATGACAGACCTTACCTCAGGGTAAGTCCTCTCACCCATACCCCCTGTATTCCTCTCTATCAAAAGTTTCACTCGAGATTCAACCTCTCGTCCGAGCCGCCATGTACCAGGTTTGGTACGCAATGTACCGTGTCTGATACATGGACGGTATTGTGTTGTGCAACTCCAGTGATTAATGTATGTGGGACTGAGTGGGTCCAATTTTATGTGATATATATTAACACTGATTTTGCACTGTTTTTTGGAAATAACATGGTGTAGCCTATTCCATATAGGCAAAGTTAAGTCTATTAAACAGAGCCGTAAGCCGTGAATTTGACCTGAACAGAGTAAATGTTAAAAAGGGATTTATTGCATTGTCGGATCTTGGACAAGAGATGGGAAAAATTAACCAAATTCATGACTAGTTTGGAATAGATAGGGGAATACTTAGGATGTCTGAGCGCTTGCCACCTGCGCAGGTTACCCCCTGTTTCCTGTAGTCCTTGCGGGTGTGCCGGTTGTTGTCCATCATGCACACAATCCGGTGCACAAGGTCTTAGGCTATTCTTTAAGTTTATTGTAATTTAGATTAACTGAAAGTAGTATATACAGTATCTGTTCTAACACATATTTCTCTTGCTAAATCTGTCTCCTGAGAAAAGATATGGATTTGTCAGGACACCCTTAATTATAAGTGATAAAGAACACTCTTTGTTAACTGCTTCATATGGCTGTGCCACAAGTCACATTAAAAAAAAGATGAATTGGGTTTTTATGCTCTAATTCTAACCTCATTGGACATAAATTAAGTGGGGGCATGAATAAAATATGGATGAACTAAAGCAAAATGTTATATATTTGCAATTCAAAAATACAAATACAGCAGTGAAGGATGAATATGAACTATAAACAATGGCTGTTTACAAAGAGTGTAGCTTTACTTTTACTGTTGATGTTTTATTAGTGGGGTGATATAGAAGACATGGAAAATTGCCCAGTTAGTGCTGTGATCAGCATGTGGTTTGTAATAAGGAGTGATCTATTTTAGACTAATTGTATGAAAATTTTATTAATTGAGTAGAGAAAAGTAACTTTGTAGAGATTCTTTATTTGATCCTAAGAGCTACAAAAATAATTTAATGTTGAAATCCTTCTGTGCACAGTCCAGTCAGGGATTTTATGTGACCTTATAGGCCAGAAAAAGGAACAACTGTCTCTGGAATTATCATTGGCTTCATCCCCTTTTACATTCACACAAAATATAAGTAGAAATGGCAAATTACTGTAGATGAAAGGTAACAATTCTCTTTCTGGAGATTACCTATCTTTTCCCAATCCGATTGGAAGTTTACGGCTATAAAACCTGTAATCTGAATAATTGATTTACTGGTTGTATACAGTATTCTACAATAGTTATAAAGCTTGCAATGCATGTTAACAAAAACTGTTATTACAAGCAATTCAGATTCAAAGATGTTGAATGTAAACAGTAATTTATGCAATTTGCAGATGTGGCTTGTTTAAATTTTCTAGAGAGTATGGCTATACTGCATGTTATAGGTTTAATTGCATGGATCTATAAATATTAACTGGCTTAGTTTAAACGGGAAAATTCTTGTTAAGCTTTATAAATTCAAGTTCTAATTTAAATGTATGTTTCCTAGGGAGGTGGATGTGATTACTCCCACCTCTAAGTTCTACATACAAACCACAATCTATGCAGGTAAATGATAGAGATGGACTAGAACTTGAACTCGAACCCGAGTTCGAGCCGAACTATTCGAATTCGAATGAATTCGGAGTTCTCAAACTATCCCGGACCTGGATTTTTGATATTTTCGGACTTTCGATAAATATCGAATGTTCGACCATTCGAATGTGCGAGTAAAATGCCTATTATACCTATACACGAGCATCGAATCTGCGAGTAAAGGGTCCATTAAAACCTATACACGAGCATCATATCCGCGAGTAAAATGTCCATGGTATCTAGGCGCGAATGCGAGCATCGAATCCGCAAGTAAAGTGTCCATTAAAACCTATACGCGAGCATCGAATCCACGAGTAAAATGTCCATGTATCTAGGCATGAACATCAAATCAGCGAGTAAAGTGTCCATTAAAACCTATACGTGTGCATCGAATCCGCGAGTAAAATGTCCATGGTATCTAGGTGCGAACGCGAGCATCGAATCCGTGAGTAAAGTGTCCATTAAAACCTATACGCGAGCATCGAATCCGCGAGTAAAATGTCCATGGTATCTAGGCGCGAACATCGAATATACGAGTAAAGTGTTCATTAAAGCCTATACGCGAGCATCGAATCCGCGAGTAAAATGTACATGGTACCTAGGCGCGAACAAGCTCAAAAATAGCGTGAGTGAGAGTAATGTCCTGGATATTCAAACATTTTCCCCAGACCATTTCCCAGGTCCCGCAACCATTTACATTAAGTTACCATTGATATTTGAATTATTTCATTAGAACATTTTGAACTATTTGACTCCCATTGACTTTAATGGGTCCGTTTTCGAACTTTCTATATAGTTTGAAAATTCGAAAACGGACCGAACTTTCGAAAGTTCGGCCATCCCTAGTAAAGGATATGGGATGGCCCTTTTTGACAGCTTTCCCACTGATTTTCCTTCTCATTCTTCCTCATTATATTCGAGCAGGGGGAGCTTCTAGACCTTTTGGCATCTGAGCGAAACTTTTCAATAAACTAAAATTGAACCACTACTGGCCCCACTGTACAGTACAATATAAAAATATTCCTTACCTTACATCCCTGCTCCTTATGGTTCTCCTGTAAAAGTCCTGGAAACTGCAGGGTAGGAGCTGTTTTCCTGTCCAAACAGTTGCTGCCTCTGATCTGTCCTCTCAGTTGCTTCTGGCATGCACAGGGGTGCCCTTTACCTCCCTCCCTCCCTCCTGATCCCTCCCTGGCTGACGAATATGTAGCGTAAAATCCTTTCTATATAATGCAGGGCATGCCCTCACACCCCCAACCTCTATATTGTAAGTGTAAAAATAGAATCTGAACTCTACTTACAGATCTCGCTCCTGCAGCATTCTGTATTGCTGGCAGCCGTGGCTGTGATTGGCTCCCTTGTAGTTCCCACAGGCAGAAAGCCGAATCGGAACGACTCTGGAGCGAGGGGCTGTAAGTAGAGTTTGGATTCTATTGTTACACTACCAATATAGTGATTGGGGGTGGGAGGGCATGCCCTACAATATATCCTTTATTGCAGGGGAACAAATAGACCTGACACAAAAATCTATAAAAACAATTAAAAATATATATATCTACACAAAGCATGTCTAGCTGCATATCTATTAACATTAAATATGTTCTCAGACAAAGAGTATGAACAGTGCCGCTGTGTAATCTCTAAGTGTAACCTAGAACAATAGTGGTAAAGTCGAAAGGTAAAACTTATCTTTCTCAGTCAGTCACTGTCTCAGACTGGCAGGTAAGCATAAACCCCAAGGTAACATCTGAACAGAGGATCAGTACACCACTGGATATGGCTGCTGCAGGCACATGTGAAATGCGATCTTTGAATGATGGGAACTTGAAGATGGGTCAGCAGAAAATTTTACTCCTGGTATTATTTTCATTTTTCTGGTCAATCCAAAATAGAAAATAGTTTTCAATATTTTGAGAGATTCAAACAAATTTACTGAATCACTCAAAATATTAACCCCAGGTTATGCAGACCTGCAACCATTCTCTGTGCTTTCCTCTCCTTATGGGCACCTATTTGAAAATGATTTAGAAGTTGGGGTGTGGGGCTTATGATGCAGCTGATGATGCTCAGTCCCAGCAGTGGGCATTCTCAAGACTGAGACTTGAGAGCAGAGCAGTGGTGCTGATGATGAGATCACAGTACTAAGTAACTATGTAAGTGCTACATACATGTATTTATTTATAGATTAAGATGATGCAGTCATTTTTTCAGTATACATACATTCTAATATTGGCAGCCGCAGAAGCATTTGTCTAAATCATTTTTTGGGGGGCTAACTGAAAGACATGTATATTAATTCTTAATTTCTGTTACTGCTGTAAATACCAGATTTCTCCCAGGTTCCCATACATATAATTATTATACCTGTCTAACATGTAAGGTATGACAATTAATAAATTGGAAGAGATAGGTTTAAAGTAAGTAACTATGTGCAAAATCCATAGTGGGCTATGTACTTATGTGGTTATGTTTTTCAACACTTGTCTTTTAACACGACTTCAGAGAGCCAGAGGTGTTTGTGGAAATATTTCAGTAGTAATAACTTACACTTACATTTTGTTATGTTTTAGCGTATCATTATCATACATTAATTATAATCAAAGATTACAATATAAACTGTAATGTACACTGTAAATTGCATAAAAAATGGGCGTTTCCAACATTCCACATGGGTTAAGTCCCACTATCACGCACAGCAGTGCATGCAGGATTTTTGCAATGTGCTGCTGTGCATGATGTGCTATGTGCGCTGGGATTCTATACACATCTGGAGCGCAGCGCACATAGTAGGAACACTCTGAACACTCTTACAAGTGGGACCTTGCCCTAAGAACAAGGTGTGACAGTATGAAAATACACAGTTCGTTATAATTTATTGAAGAGAGGCCAAACAATTTTAATGCATGCCATACATTGTAAGATGTTTCCCAAATAACAACTGCTTAGTAGAGATGTAATGTGGGTTCGTTTAGAACCCAGTTTTGAATCGAATCTGAGGGTTTCGAAGTTCCGACAAAATTTTCGGAACTCCCGAATTTCACTGAACCTAAATTTTTTGAATTTTAGATTTTTATCGAAAAAATCGAAAGTAGATTATTATGGAAAGTAGCTAATTTTCGAAAATCGAAAGTAGATGATTATGAAAAGTAGATAATTTTCGAAAATCGAAAGTAGATGTTTATCGAAAATCGAAAGTAGACTATTTTCGAAAATCGAAAGTAGATAATTTTCGATAATCGAAAATAGATGATTTTGAAAATCGAAAGTAGAGGATTTTCAAAAATATAAAATCAAAAGTAGATGATTTTCGAAAATAGACAATTTTCGAAAAGCGAAAGTAGATGTTTTTCGAAAATAGAAGATTTTCAAAAATCTAAAATTGAAAGTAGCCAATTTTCGGAAATCGAAAATAGCCGATTTTCACAAATCAAAACTCTATTTTCGAACTTCGAAAATGAAAGGAAACTCAACAGTTTTGAACATCTCTACTGCTTAGGTGAATAATTTTAACTTAAAATTTTTAAATGAAAAGTAAAAAATCTAAAATCTCAAACAGTTCTTTAGACATAATGATTGACATATTGATTGGTAATCTGTCGCTATATAATTTTTCGCTTTGAGGGCTGGACTTGCCATTTAAAATGTAGCAATTGGTTGTGATTTAGACTAGAGACTAGAGATGAACGAAACTGGAGAGTTTCATTCCACAAGCGGTTCCGTGGATTATATTGAAATCCCAAAAATCTGAAAATCCAATCCAAAACAATTGAAGTGAATATGTTTCAACTAATCGTCCGGCCGCAGTTGTAACTGCTAACCCATAGCTGATTAACAGCCTGAGGATTGATCGGGGGTAAAATATCGGGTCATGTGCACCCAGCTTTAGAAATCAATAATTAATTCATTAAATTTCTGTAATGAATCAGGGCCCGGAGGGGACTGGGGTTTACAGATTATCTTCAGGAGGAAGCCTAATTTCAAGACCAGGCAACACCATAAGCAGTCAGGGAAAGAACAAGTTTGGGAAGGAAGCAGAGGCAGAGTCCTGAAACCGAATACTGGTAGAAAGCAGGATACTGTGCTGGATCAGATGTTGAGACAGAGATTGTTCCTGGTACTAGAGCAGATACAGAAGACTGGAAAAGAATAATTGATCTGGATTCTGGAAAACAGGATCTGGATAATGGTATACAGAAGTACTGGTTCTGGGTACTGGTGCACTGGCGCTGGAGACTGGAGTATTGGAGATTGATACTGAAGTACGTGTGATGGAGACTAGCGGACTGGTTAAAGAATAATTGATCTGGATCCTGGAATACAGGTTACAGGATCTGGATACTGCCATACTGAAGTACTGCTGCTTGATACTGGTGTACTGGTGCTGGATACTGGAGTACTGGTAATGGATACTAGCAGACTGGATACTGGATTACTGGCGCTGGGTACTGGAATACTGGAGAGCAGGTAAGTTTGTTTTTTTTACAACCTTTTTCTGTGAAAAATCTTTTTAAAGGAAAGTCATATTTGTTCCCAGGTTTGTAAACTCCATCTTTTTCTGTTGGATAAACATTTAAAAAAAACCCCACTAAAGTCTAAATCTAAATATTTGGGAAAGATAAATGGATACCGTAGTTCTTTATTAACAATATGATTCTCTCTGGCTTTTTTGAAAGTGAGATTCAGGTGGGTAGAGGATGGGTAAGGTTTCCAGATAAGTGAAATAACAGAGGATGCCTATTAAAAACACATGCAGCAAGACTGGTTAAGTAGTGATGCAGTTTAAAGGAATAGTTCACTGCAAAAAATGAACAATTCCTTTAAAGCAATAGTTCACTTGAAACTAGAACCCAAACAAGATGCATTATTAAATATGTTAAAAATGTTTTCTTTTCTGTTTAGGTTAAAGGGCATCTATAGTGGGAAAATGAACTTTTCCCCCCTTTCTTTCCATGTGTTCTATAATTCCCCCCAACCCCCAGAGTGTCTGCATTTTCTTAAGTTTCCCTCTCTGTCCTGAGATACACAAGAATACGTGATCGCATTCCTCTACTCCTACTTGGACTGTCAATCAAATCCCTGTGACATGACCCTCTTCCCTGCTCAAGTTCCTCCCTCCTCCATGCTCTGTAATAAACATAGAGATAACAGCATTAGCAGGCAGAGAGAGGTAGCTTTGACTGCAGAGATATGGCTGCACTTCTTGATAGCTTTCACTGATTGATGATGGGTCACAAAGAGAGATTTCGTATTGCAGCAGGACATGGAGAGATCCGAGGCCCAAGGACAGCTTACTTTCTATTGGCCACTGTGCATGGGTGTGTTTTTCAGGATGTTGAATTTTAACTCCTACTACACATGATAAACTTGTCGGTTAGCCGGTGTTTAGACATGGAGGAGGTAAGAGAGGAGAGGGGGAAGGGGGGAGTGCTGCAGAGAGATCTGACACTATGGAAAAACAGAGTCACTGACAGAGGTAGGAGAAGGCAGCACAGAGTACATGAATTTATCTTTGCAATGGGGCAAAGTGTTTTTTTCACTATAGATGCCCTTTAATGCCATGTAACACCCATTAGTTACACTGGCCATACACTACCACAACATTACACTGATTAGATATTCGATCTGAGATGAATGTTGAATCAATTGTAATGTTGCATGAAGCAGTTTTATCTGTTGAGGATCCCGGTTGGATCATGTTTACGATTAATATTACAATCGTAATACCAATCACAAAATAACCAGGTCAGGCGGTTGTTGGAACATCACCTGAACGTCAAGAGTTAAGTTTGTAGTGTGTTTTACTTACTATCCCAAAAAACTTATTACCCTAATCCACATTTCAGGGATAATTTCTTAGCACACTAGTAGCAACATGCACAAATGTTAAAGGTTATCTCCACTGCTAAGAAAAAAATGTGCAATTCAGTTTTATTGAAGAATGGGAGGTAAAGCTGTGTAAGCTGTGTCTTAATAGGTAAAAAAGATCCATATGCACACCAACCCTGAATGTGTGCACAAAGTCTGATTCCCCTTCTTCAAAGGGAAAGAAGTACTGAAGAGAAACTAAGTAGACTTGCACTCAGATGACCAGATGACCTGATGAAGGGGGTGTTACCCTCAAAACGTTGTGTTACCTGTTGATGTTTGGCTCACAATAAATCGTTCACATTGGAGTGCAAGTCTACTTTGTTTCTCTTCAGTAAGCTGTGTCTTACCTCCCGTTCTGCAATAAAACCTGCAGGATCAAGGAGAGAAGGTAAGGTACTTTAGCTAGTTGGCTTTATTATAAATATTAGTGTTTACTTTCAATTGGTGCTCCATTTGTATCAACAGATTGCAGTGTTGGGTAAAGTAACAGCTTTTACTTGACTTTTACTTGTACTTTGTCATGGTCTACTCTGTGTAGACTAATGCTCTAAAACATCCAGACATTGTGTTCAGGGTTAAAGGGCAATTATAGTGAGAAAATTGTTTTTTTTTAATTTCTTCTAATGTATCCTATAAGTCATCCCATCCACCAGGGTACCTTTAGTTTCTTTAAATTCTACATAGTCCCCGAGATATAAGCCTTTGAAAATGCTGTGATTTGTAGGAGCTGCTACACCTCATCTGTCACTCAAAGGCACACACCCACACAATCCAAAGCTCCCATGCAGTACTGTCACACACTCTCTCACCCACACTATATGTACCATGTGCAACATATAGTCAAATGCTGTAGTGCTAAACACAATCAATAAACCATTAACCCAGTAATATGAGCATAACACACTATAAAACAGCCCCTCCCCCCAAAAAAAATCTTATATACATACAAAACCAGTGACTCAAATGGAACACTAATACAGTATATATAATACAGTAATACAGACTATATACCAAACAAGACACACAGTGCAATCTATGAAATATATAGACTAAAGCAAATGAAATGTATCAGGACAACAAGCAGTGTCACTGTGTTTGTGAAGGTCTCACTACAAGCTGCTGTTACACTGATTCTTGTCTTCAGTGATTATGATCTCAGCTAAGCAGGGGGAGAGATATGAACTTTAGGTAAAAATAAATAACAATTAGCAAAGTTAGAGAACAGGCAGAGTTCAGTAACTTACTTGTAAAGAATCTCAGCACCACTTGTCCTCCTCTCTCCCCCTCTGCCCCTCCCTTCAGCATATTGCTACTTTATTCCACACTTTGACTGCTTGCAGTCTAGCTCTGGAAGGGAGGGGTCAACAGGATGTCAGCACTTCATTTAAAGTCCTTTCAACTGACAATGCTCGGACTCTGTATACAGCCCGTCACTGCTTGAGGGGGAGTAGACAGAGAGGGGAGGGGGACTACACAGCTTGGTACAAACTTCTGCCAGTGTGAAGAAACGAAGCCACACAGAAACATGAAAGTAAGGCAGCTTATACTAAGTGATCTATACATTGTATACAGACAAAGTTTTTTTTTCACTATAGTTGCCCTTTAAAATAATTGGTATGTAAATGCCCAAAAAAGTTTTTGAATTTGGCTTGACAGAAACAATTGCTTACTAATTCAACATTGGAACCGGTTACCTGATCCTGATCCTGTGAACCTGATCATTAACATTTGTTTGAATAGGAATTTACTAATTATTGTTTTTTTTTGTGAAATTAACCATGTTTGAAATATTAATATATTTACAATTTTTTTCCTTCTAGTAATTTAATAAAAATCAAATGTACTTATATTCTTTCCATAAGGTATCAATGATTTGAGAAACTTGTAATCCAGATTAAACTACTGGATACCTTCCAGGATTTCCACCTGGGTTCTAGCAAAGGCAACATCAACCTTGGAAAGGCCAGACTTTTAGCAATTTGTGTTGTTTTTCTCCTGCTTTCTCCATGGTGATCCAGGGTGTTGACTGAAAATTTATGCTGGTGTATTAAAACCAGGGTCTCCTGAGAAATAAAAAGAACTGGCCCTTAGTTTTTGTTTACTAATGGTATAACTGAAAGCCAAAATTAACCTTTCTGTGGCAGCTAGATAATGACAACAATGGCAAACATTTATTTGTTATTATTTATATCTAACATTACTGGATAAAGTTTGTAATTAACAGGGAACATATGTTTTTTTAATTGAAAGTTTTATTTATCTAGCAGTGGTGTTCTGCATGAAATAAGAAATGGAGGCTTGTTATTTTTTATATTCACAATGCTCAAGGAAAGCAATGTTAGAAATTATGTCAAAGTTTCCTATTTCAAATATTTTTAATACAGTCCAACATTTTATGGGCTATCATTGTACTGCTAGCCAAGGTTCAAAACTCTGTTCCAGTACAGGTCCTGACTTACACAATGCACCATGTCTTCAAATACAGGTGGCATCTTGGTTCACCTCAATCATCAATGCTGGTACTATTGCTATACCCCTGTTTCTGACAGTGTTTTTATTGCCATCAAACTATTTTATATATGTTGTTGCTTTCTGTTGCAAAAGGGAAAGTACTGTATATACTTGAGTATTAGTCGATCCGTGTATAAGTTGAGATACCAATTTTTACCTGAAAAATTAGTAAACCTGATTGACTTGAGGGTAGAAATTATGACCACTACTGCCTTCTGATTCTGTATTGTTTTGAGGCTTTATTTGCCCTTTAAATGAACAGCAAAATTCCCATACAGTTGTCCCATATATTAATAGCCAAATCCAGTATGGCTATAACTGTATGGAACTACTGTATGGAAATGCTGCTGTCCATTTAAAGGGCAACTAAAGCTTCAAAACAATACAGAATCAGAAGGAAATCTTTTTAACAATACAGTAGATACCATTCTCCTGAATCTGTATTGTTTTAAGGGATTAGTTGCCCTTTAAATGGAGAGGAATCCCACACATTAACCCCCAATTTGTTGCCACAATTTTTTTTAACCAGAATTTCAGTTCTAAGGACAGGAGCTGAGAGATGTGACTAAAGCCTCATACACACGTGCGATCTCGTGTCCCGACCCACGACGCACAATGTGTCCAAATGTTCGTTTCGGCCAATAATTGGCCCGTGTATGAGCCCTTTATTGGCCGAAACGGCCGGTCGTTCGGAGATCCGCCCGGTCGGTAGGGGAACTATCCCTGACAGAATGGCAGTTTCGTCCCATAAAGTGCCCATACATGGGCCAATTATCGGCCGAAACGAACATTCGGACACATTGTGTGCGTCGCAGGTCAGGACCCGCGATCGCATGTGTGTATGAACATTAAGGCTGAATTTAGACACTGCAGGGTAATTGCAGATATTGTGTAGGCAAGATGGATCATGCATCAAACTTTATCCTCAGGCCTATAGGTCTCTGTTGTGTTACTGCTGATAGTAGAGGGCAGCTCCAGCAGTTTATATCATCACTTATGCATGGCTGGGAGCTTAAAATCCAATAATATATTTGAATTACCCAAATCATCATCTATATATTCACCTGGAGGTTATTGAGCAGTGACACTTTAACTTCTGTCATTCCATTTGAATGGGGGTTGCTAAGGAAGGATAGAAATATTTGAGAACGAATAGCTCAGTTACAAAAGGCTCATTTGCTAGCATTGCACAGCCACTTTGTATTATATAACAATTAGTTCCCAGAAAGATGCTAGTGGGTAGAAGATTTCCCTTTAGTCCAAAGCTGCAGTAAGTTAAGTGCCCATTAGCTAAATGGTCCCCATTGTTGTAAAAACAAAAAAAACAAAAACACATTGTGTCTTAAAGTTCTGTATTATTAAATTGATATACTGTATATGGGACATATATATTGCACATTATCCATGTTTATATCAACCTCAGTCCTTAATAATAATGTAACTGAAAACAATATTTGTTGTATTCAATTAGATCAACTGGACTTGAAGTTTAGTTCTTGAAGATGTTTTGCTAATCATCCGACTGGCTTTCTCAATTCAGAATGACTTGTACAAGAATCTGTGGCAATTATGTACCCTGGAAAATCCCAATTAGCATATCACAGCCAAGTGTTAAGGGCGTGATTGCATAGTGGTGTTATAAGAGGTGTTATAGGAACGCCCAGAGTAAGGTGTCAAAACAGCATTGTACATGGCAGACAGTTGGTGTTGAACCCCCCCCACCTCTATTCTGGCTTGGTTTCTTTATTTTCACATAAATGGCCTCCTTGACACCTCTCTTGAACCAGTCACATTCCTTTGCCAATATGTTAACATTACAATCTTCAAAGGTATGTCCTTTTTCCTTAAGATGCAGGTACACGGCTGAGTCCTGACCCGAGGAATTGGCTCTTCTGTGCTGGGCCATACGTTGATGCAGTTGCTGTTTGGTCTCCCCCACATACAAATCAGAGCATTTTTTACTGCACTGCACTGCGTATATTATGTTGCTTTTCTTGTGTTTCGGTATTGGGTCTTTCGGATGTACCAATTGCTGCCTCAGTGTGTTGTTCGGTTTAAAGCAGACAAGGATATGGTGTTTTTTGAAAATTCTTCTTAATTTCTCGGAGACGCCTGCTACATATGGGATGACGAGGTTCTTCCTCCTGTCTTGCTTTCCCCCTTCACTGTTGGTATTCATGTTCATTTCTTTAATTCTACTTCTTTTGACAAAGGCCCAGTCTGGATATCCACAAGTTTTAAGGGCTCCTCTGAGATGTTTCATTTCTTTAGCCTTCACCTCTGTGCCAGTGGGGATGTTCTCAGCTCTGTGTTGCAGGGTTCTGATGACACCCAGCTTGTGTTCTAAAGGGTGGTAGGAGTCAAACATCAAATACTGATCTGTGTGTGTTGGTTTTCTGTAAACCTCTACCTCCAGTTTACCATTTTCCTTGACTTCTACCAAGCAGTCCAAGAAAGCCAGTGTGTTGTTTTGTACCTCTTCCCTTGTAAATTTGATGTTTTAGTCTACCGCATTAATGTGTTCTGTGAAAGCTTGTACTTCCTTCTGGTGGATTGTAACCCAGGTGTCATCCACATATCTGAACCAGTGGCTTGGTGCTATGCCCTTAAAGGTATTAAGCGCCTGTTTTTCTACCTCCTCCATGTAAAGGTTGGCCACAATGGGTGAAACTGGAGATCCCATAGTAAGGAACACACCTGTTCTGGGTTGAGATCAGTTCTGCTGGTAAGAGTGCTGTCTTGGCCTAGCCGTTTTCTCACCATGTCAACCGCTTCCTTGGTGGGTATACAGGTGAAGAGAGATGTCACATCATAGGACACCATAGTTTCTTCTGCACTGATTACTATATCTTCAATCTTGTTGGTGAAATCCTGGGAGTTCTGGATGTGATGCTTAGAACTTCCCATCAATGGTCTTAAGATGTTGGCTAGGTATTTTGCCACCTTGTATGTCATGGAGTTGATGCTGCTGACTATAGATCTTAGTGGTGCCCCTTCCTTATGTATCTTTGGGAGTCCATATATGCATGGATGTGCCTCTCCAGGGTAGAGGCGATGATACATTGCTTGATCAATGGCTTTATCCTTTTGAAGCTGTTGTAGTAAATCTATGACCTTTTTCTTGTAACGGCTGGTGGGATCCCTTGTTAAAGCCTCATATGTGTTGTTATCGGCCAGGAGCATGGTCACCTTAGCATGGTAGTCTGAGGTCTTGAGTACCACTGTGCATCTTCCCTTGTCTGCCAGTAGAATGGTGATACTGGAATCTTTCACCATTAAGGTGATGTTAAGGCTCTTCTTTACTGTGTGGTCAGGTTTGATGAAGGAGTTTTAGCACTGGCTAAGGCTGCAGATACCTTAAGGCGAAGTTGTTCTGCCTCACTCTGTGGTACCTTATTATTGTGGATTGAGGCTTCTGTGGATACTATAATATCAACCACAGGGATGGCTTTAGGAGTGATGGCAAAATCCAAGCCCTTAGTGAGGACTTCTATTTCTGGCTCGGTCAGGGTCCTGTTAGACAAGTTTCTCACCGATTCCTCCTTGTTTGATGAAGTGACACTTCCCTCCTTTTGTATCCAAGGTAGTTGTTCTCCTTTTGGGTGTTCTGGGATGACAAAATAGAGAACTTGTTTTGTTGCCTTTGTTTGCCCTTACAGTGCTGAGAAAGCTGTGTTTGTTTGGTGAACTCCATCGCTCTTTCCTAGATGGCCACAGGTAGCTGTGTGGCCAGTTTCTGTTCTAGTTGACTAATGTTGTGCATTAAAGCATGAACTGTAAATTGTCTCTGTCGTACTCGTTCATTTAGAAGCTGTGTTTGAGTCTTTTTCAGTATCTGTTTGGCTCTGATGCCTTAACTGTGGAATCCAGACGTATACTGCATGGTACTAGACTTTGTTGTCTGCATCGGAGGTTAAATCGCAGGTGGTTTCTGTAGTCTGCCAATTTCCTTGGTGTCTTTTCATATTGCTGTAAATGTTTGAGGGTTTTCTCCCCAAAATGATTTGAAATATGCTTGTGAAGGTTCTCATTCATCCAGGTCATGGTATATCTGTTGTATTCAATTAGATCAACTGGGCTTTCTCAATTCAGAATGACTTGAACAAGAATCTGTGGCAATTATGTACCCTGGAAAATTCCAATTAGCATATCACAGACAGGTGTTAAGGGCATGATTGTGATTGCATAGTGGCTAAGAGGTGTTATAGGAACTGTCTGCCATGTACATTGCTGTTTTGACACCTTACCCTGGGCGTTCTTAAAACACCTCTTAGCCACTATGCAATCACGCCCTTAACACCTGGCTGTGATATACTAATTGGGATTTTCCAGGGTACATAATTGTGACAAATTCTTGTACGAGTCATTCGGAATTGAGAAAACGAAACGTCTTCAAGAACTAAACTTCAAGTCCAGTTGATCTAATTGAATACAACAGATATACCATGACCTGGATGAATGAGAACCTTCACAAGCAACTGAAGACAATATGTGGCGTTTTGTGTGTATTCCTGTGTGTTTTCATTAACAGAGTACATGTCAGTCTGTTCTGTTCCTTTATTTTTAAGTGGGCTTTGATTTGTTCCGTTAATGTATTAAGTAAACTGACCCGCCCAGCCACATTTCTAATTAATTGGAACTCAGACTTGTATTTCTCCTGACATCATAGTTTGTTGTGGATACGTAAATAATACCAAACAGTAAACAATGTTGCTGGGTTGGTACAAGACTAAAATCAGCCCTTTTCTTTGCAAGAACATAAAATGGATCTTTAATGGCCTAAAATAGAGACATTACTATAGCTTTTATTCTTTCTTCTAAAATAACATCCAGAAATTCTATCTTAACACCAGGCTCATTGACACAACAACATTTCTGATATGAAACACGAGACGTAGTCTCAGGGAAATGATTGCTGATATGTTTCTGCTATTAATAATTTATCATTTGGGATGCTGAACACTGGCATATATATTATATATATATATATATAGTGGGGGATTTAGCCTATTTTGGATATAGACTTAGATTTCAGGTTCCTAATTCTCCATTTATTTGAAAACCCCACTGCAATGTCTAAATTTGTGGCGATTTTGGTTGTTATGGACTCTCATCAATTTTGGCATTACTAGGGTTTGAAGTTTACAGCAGGTGAAGGGGTGAGAGCAACATTCCTGATTTAAGATGTTTTTCAAAAAGAAAAAAAACAGTATTATATGCTGGGTCAGGCTGTACTTATTTACGTCAGGCCAGTCTGCTTCTTTCTGTATTATACACCCAAACTAGAATATTGCCAAAACAAATTAAGGCAGAAAAAAAATTAGGATTGGGAAAACCAGCAAGGAAAAGATATAATTGTGTTTTATCATATAACATTGCTTGAGGCGGCTGTGTGTTCACTTCTGCATTAGCCACACAGCCACTGGAAAAAGGCGTTAGAGGCGCACTAACTGATATAACAGTGGTACTATGTAAAAGTATTTGTAGTGTGTAAGTACTAGAATAGAAGAGTATAAAAAGTTGGCTAAATGTGTTTTAGCCAACTATGATTTTAGTAGGTAGCAAGTGGTATTGCTTTTAATACTAAACGCCAATTATGTGGTTGTTTTAAAGGGCAAGTCCAGACCCAAAACTGTAATGGTTTGAAATATATAAGTCTAGCCTGAAATCCTGCACAATATTCTGTTGCCCCTGTTTCTGCAACTGTCAGTTATGGATTTGCCAATTGACATCACAGCCAATGACTGAATGTTAATCCCCTATCTGCCTCTTCTGAGCATGCCCAGGCTCACTACAGGCTCAGTACAGGTTTCTAAATTGCTCAGTTTCCATGAGGCATCCAGAAGCATAGCAGACATACAGTAATGAATCCATAGGGGAAAGTATGATATATCAACATGTTTTAAAGAGGCCGTTCTTTCTAAAAGATGTTCTTATGAAGGTGGAGTTCTCCTTTAAAACATGAGGTTTTGTGCACCAATCAAAAATTAGTTTTAAAGATCTGCATATAGAATTCAAATAGAACTTGTTTTTCCGGATTGGCTGACAAAGGACATGTGATTTAAGTAATGCCAGTTAAAAGCCAAGGTCTTTACATTTCAAAGATTTAGATGTGTTTGCTGGAAAAAGGACTGCACTTTTTGCTGGGAAAAAAATGTGAGATCTGAGATTAGATGTGGTTATGTTTAGAAATAGAACTTTTACAACATGTGAGATTAAAATTGGGTACTGAAGCCTTTAATAGTGAGCATTTTGATTTTATTCTGACTGTGGAATTTTATCCTGCAGTTATAATAAAGCATGCTTTTAAATCTGGAATGGACACACACACAGATCTTAAAGGGACATTATACTGAAAAAATTACTTTGCCTCATCTTAATCTATAATTGAATACATGTAAGTAGCACTTAGGGCACGGCCACACTGCGGTACAAACGCAATCGCACAGGGAATCACATGTGATTTCATGTGCGATTTTGTTGCGTTTTCGGTGCGTTGACGCATTTCCAATGATCTGAAAAAACGCAAGCGCAAACGCATGCACAAACACAAATGCACAAAAAAGCACAAAAAACACAGCAGTGTGGCCTAGCCCTTACTCTGATTGTGTGTGCAAGCCTTCAATTCAGCACACATTTTATTTAGGAGCAGTATCCCCCCACTCCCACTTCCATCCAACCTGACTTTTTTCCCTCAAATTAACTGTCAAGCCTGCACACAGCATACATTATTCCAACTGTCAAAACACTGTCACCATTCCAGCTACAGTGAAACTACTCACAGAAGAATAGTTTTTGAGAGCAAGGAACTTGATTGACAGCTGAAATATAAGAAGTTTTAGATTGGATATCTAAAGAAATAGGGGGGCAGATCAACAAAAAAATGATACAGTGGTGGTTGGAAAGAATTATAGTTTCCAGTTATGGTCAATTTAAAATAACCTATTTTTCGGTATAGATGCCTTTTAAGATCACTTCCCATATGAAAATACCTCTGGTAATGGTTTCTTATAATGTTTTATACATTACAGAGGGTTCAGAAATATTGGTTGTTGTACAACTATAACAGGATACCAATTCAGCAATACAAACACAAGTTTAAAGGGTATGTTCACCCCCAAAAACCTTTGATATTGTGTTAAGAACCCCCTCAAACCTCAACCTCGTAAGGTTTTTACAGCCTTTCCATCGGCATGCTTCTGCTTGCTGGACTGGGGCTTTACCGGCAGCGTCTCCTGTGTTTGGGTGAGATGCAATGTTCCAGTCAGCAGTCTAAGTTAACTTTATGTAAGCCATTTGTAAGTGCTTTTATAATAAACTAGACTAGAGCCTTTACATTAAAAGGCAGAAAAATGTATATACTAAAAAGCCATGGTTCGCAAAGAATTCTCTAAACAAAATAAGGATCATTATAAGGTATCAGTCAAGACTCAAATATATATTTATATATATATATATATATATATATATATATATATATATATATATATATATATATATATATATATATATGAATGTTGATTTGATAGCAAAGTTGGGCCCAGGTGCTGGTTCTTTACCTTCCAATGATCCTGGCTGGTCCATTCATTTTGCAATCAAAGAAAAGATTGGGCCAGGCATTTCTAACAATACACGAATATCGGGAAATCTTTGCTGGAAAGTCAGAAGGTTTCCTAGTGTAAATTCATCTTATGGCTTCAGTTTTCCTAAATGTTAAAACTAAGTTTGTTTTCTAATGAATACGCTACATTACGCCACGGTCAAAAGTAATATTTGGCCAGGGCTGTTTTTGGGTAGCTCTCTAAGGGTTCGGGCTACTGTACTTATGTGGAAAGCATTGGCCCCCTGCCCAGTCTGTTTATTGGTAAGTTAAATAAACATGAAAATTACCCAGAAGTCTGCATTCCTTCTTTTCACAATTTCAATAAAGGCATAAAAAGTGACAAATGGATTTCCTTTGCCAATACATTTGCTGAATAGATACTTCAGTTAGCAAATATCTGGGTCTATTGTGTATCCTCAAATACTAAGTGGAGTCTGACCGCAACTGTATGGGCTTACTTTTCAGTTCTTGGGTGTCAAATTATAGTACAAAAGGCAAAAATCATTCCCAGTGTATAACAGGAAAGTGTAATAAAGTACTAGATTTGGTTAGATCTGTGGTCAGAAAGAAACTAAAGGTCCGTACATACGTACGATGTGTCTGGGGTCGTTCCTCGATCCGCCTCATACACATGAATGCATTGTGGTCGGGGGTTGTGGCTCGGTTCCAAATCATATGTGTGTAAGAACCTTTAAAGTATATGCCCTGATCTTACACTGGCCCTAGATATAGTACATAAAACCAAAGAATCAACCCATTCTTCTTACTGCAATGTAACTGGATGTGACTGATGTAACTGGATTTGCACTTGTTCCTAAAATAAATGTTTTACCATCTGCATTTACTCTAATGTTACAGCAGTCAGGTTATGAACAGTGGATATAATATTCACATACAGTTGATGGCCAAAATGATATCATAGGTAATGAACGACTGAATCTTTACTCAAATTTAAATTGGATTTGTCCTGGACTTTAAAATTCAGCATGAATTTCAAGAAAAGCACAGTTTTGCCCTTCATCACCTCTAGTTTACCCCATTCCTAGCATGATCTAATCACACACAAACGTGCTCTGGCATCCCTTCTGGCAGTTCCAAATATCTCTTCAGTCATGTTTTTTTTTATTGACCTACATTTGCATGTGTAGACAAAATAAGCATGATGGGCTTTTAACCCCATGGATGAATCAGAATCCAAAAATTACTGGATTGTTTAGGATGAGTTTCCACTACTGAAAATACAAATATGAATCACAAAAGGGAAATGTTGTTTAGCTATATAACAAATTCACATCTGGCTGATTATTTAATAATGCTTTCACATATTAACCTATAGATTATATATAGGTGCTTGAAAGCTCCAGAAGGTTTCCACTGAAATGCGTTGTTTATTTTGGAAAAGCTACTGCTTTCACCAGTATAAAGGAACAATTTACCCCATTTATTAATGGGATTCACCATCCTCCTTTTATAAAGAGCAAGTGAAATAGCGATATTGACATTATTGTTCAAATAGTGTGTAATAAAAGCACTAAATTTAGTAGATTCTATGTAGGTAGTCATGCAATGAAAACATCTGCATATGCAACAAGGAGTTTATATAAATCCTATCTCTAGAGTCCAATGAAACCTTGCTGTAAGAGGCTTGTTAAAGAAAATTGTTTGGTAGCAGGCTTTGGGTTGCCAAGCCAAAACCTTTGTTCAGCAATACAAATATGCTAGCCATTTACTGATCTCTAAAATTGTAATTGGTCACAATAATGTCCCATTTAAGAAATGTTTAAGTATATTGTACAACAAAGCATTTCTTTTCAATATATTTGCATTCATTAATGAATGGCATAGTTGAGCTATTCACTTTCGATGTCAACACTGACAACATCATCAATTCATGGCAATCTGATGGGCCATTTCATTGATGTATCACAGCAATGGATCATCCTACTTCATTTTTGCTTTGTTATGGTAATATCATATCGAAAACAAAGCCTAGCTGGTTCTCTTTTCAACAACATATTGCAATTAACCATAATGCACAATCTTTTTAAGTGTTTAAGATTTCTTCACCCCATTACCACCAGCCATCTATCACATCTTAAATGAAGCACTTTAATTAAATATCGTCTATGAAAAATTAACATGATACAATTAATCGAATAACAATTTAAAGCTGCCCGTACACTACAAACTTACTTCCTGACGTTCCAACAACTGCCTGACCTGATCATTTTGATAATAATATCGACCGTAATAACAATTGCAAACATAATCTGTCCGGGAAACATTGCAAAATCTTTGGCATGAATGTGTAATCAGTGTAATGTCAAGGTAGTTATGGCCAGCTTAAGTTAAAATAAAGCATCTGTAAAATTATGTAGACATAATGTAAAATAGAAGGCTGTTAGGAGTGCCATAACAAATGGCCACAAGTTGAGTGTTTCTGTATATTTAGGACAGTCATTATTTCTTACATAAAAAAAGTCATGTAACATAGATGAGAGTTAAATGAGACAAATTGATAATTAAAAACATAAAAAACTCCAATAACAAACTAAAAACATAAAAATTCACTTAAATTGTTAATTGTTCATTATAATGTAAACGTTGCATTTTATATGTTTTTAATTGTCCCTTTGGACGCAGATGGTACTTAGTCCTAGAACTTTCTCTATCCCCGTAGTGTGTATTGTTCTCCAGAGGAATGTTGAAAAGTATGTGTTTAACTAATGCTCGGCCACTCGAAGTTGCCTGTAGATGTCAATGTCAGCAGCTAAAATATTTCTTTGAGCAGTTTCTAGGCAACCAACTGTCTGATATGCGGGAAGCAACCCAGGGGATCTCTGACAGATGCCAATGTGTGTCATTGAGGGGGCAGTTAATGCTTATGCAGTAGTACCAGCTCTGAAGTGGCTAAGAGTTGCTCAGTACAATGCACTTGTGTAGACAATGGGCTGATCTAAAGCCAGAATTGCATCTCTAGTATAATCTGCAGAAAATCTGTACTCCCTAGAGAACTTGTATGTAGACAACTGGGAAAGTAATGGTTGGGGACCTACAACATCCCTTACCATCTCTAATATTCTGGAAAACGTCCGCGAACTTTCACCTGGTGTTCATGTTTGTTTTTGGCAGTGGGGAATTAATGTATAATTAGCACAAATGTGCATCCTTTGTTTATTTTAATAACTTACGCAGTATACAATATGCTCTATGCATGTTAAAAATGTGTTACATTAGAAAATGTATTACACCCTTTCCAAGATTTAAACGGCAGGTAAAGAACACACCAAAAACTATTAGTAATGATAATAAACAGAACAGATGGCAAAAAATCTGATAAAAAATGCTTTAAAATTTTTTTTTTCATTGCCCTTTTATTGCCGTTAGAGATTTTCTTTTTTTCTTTGAACCAGAACTAATTGTCATTTGTAAGCAATCCTTACCAAAAATTTTTTTATTCATCTTTGAATGTAATACACAATGTCAAATGGTTTTCCCTTGAATTCCAGAAGTTTGAACACTTGGAATCCTCTAACGTTGATGTAATCACTCAACAATTTTTCTCTGTGATGTCATCTTTGAATGGTTAATAAGCTTGTAATCGGTCACTGTGCATAAAATGTTGGCATTCTTTCTCTGGTGGAATTCAAATGAGTTTACCATTTGGAATTTTTTGTAAACAAACATTGTTGTGAGGCTGTGTAAGGATAACAGAGATAGAGAGAAAACACCAGTTTGGGATTGAGAGGCTGGTAACACAGTTATAAAAATATGGACATTTACAGGGGAATTCACAGAGGAGCGTGATTTACGATCAGTTAGCGGGAAGTTAAGTCTCACTTTGCAGCGGCTGCGCGAGTTCCGGAAGAGGCACTTGCGCAGCTGGCAAAAAGTGATTTACCAGAGGCTGCGCTGGTCTTAAGTATTTACGCAGCCTCTGCTATATCCCGTACGGGAGATTTGCTCATTGCATTTACGGCTCTGGGTGAATCTCCCTGTTAATATCTAATGTATAATCCACTGATGTATGATGTATCTGAAGTAAAGGAAAATATTGTAATAATGAATTGTAACTTTATCGTTTTTTATGCTTATCATTTATACTGTGAAGAAAATTCAATCAAAAGCAGTGGATTTTTTCAAGAAACCATACAATTGGTGTAAATATATATATATAACTGTCTTATATATTTTCTTGTGGCCCTGCAAGAACTAAGTGTAATACTCACTAGAAATGGAGAATGCAAGGTCAGGTCACATAACAGAAATACTGACTGGGGGCTGAATGGATGCTAGTTGTCTCTTCTAGCCACTCATTCATTTTCCGGTATAATTTATTGTGGCTAAGCCTGGCCACACATGATGCGAATTACCTCCCATCATTCCAGGTAAATTTTGACAGCTGCTTGGACTGGTCATTTTGTGTTTGCCATTATGATTTTAATATTGATTGCAAATATTGATCCAGCCAAGCAACGTTGTGAGAACATCTAATTAAACTGTACCATATTGTTGTGTAGTGTATCCATTGGTGGATCATGTGAGTATATTCTTTTGTAGAACATACTGTAAATGAAAGGGATTTGGGAGAAATCAGCCACAGCACCAATTTACCATCACAGTTAGTGTGAAGGTCAGTGTGATTTTTACACCAGGCTTTGATACCTTATATATTGTGTTTATTACCACATATATACCATATTTTACTTGTCTATTCTTACCCTCAAATAGCTAGTAACATTTTGCAAGAGGTTTTACATATAAAGCAGATTCCAATAAAATTATAATTAAGCCTATACTCAGACTAAGTAGTTATAGCATTGAAACCTACCATAAACATGTGTATCTATTCCTCCCCCAATTAAGGTGTTAGTATTGTTTTCCTAGCTATCCACAACACCAACTGGAACAGGAAACACCTGGAGAAAACCCACATGAAACACGTTTCGGTTTTCCCTCAACCTTTCTGTTTCGCTTTCCTGTCCTTCTCAACTCTCTGTTTTGAATATTATTTTTCCTTCCTCCCCTGTAATCCCTTGTTTCCATATTGTATGCTGCAATGTTTTAAATGTTCATATTGCTAAGGATTAATGTGTTTCAATCCTTCTTTTACAAGTAAATGTTCAATGTTTTACCTTCTGTTTATATAACAAGAGCCAGGAGCGAAGGTGCTGTACTTACCCTCCAGCGTGATCCACCTCCAGCTCCTCTGACAGATCCCGGCTGTATACGGCTTTACTTAGCTAAATTGCGCACGCACGCTTATGCGCGCTATATTTAAGTTAAAACAGAAACAATTCGGAAGTGACAGAGGAGCGCACTGGAGGGCAAGTTCTTTACCTTTGCTCCTGTTTCCTGTTAGATTAATTGAAGAAAGGGAGGTAAGGCATTACTGTCTTTACCTCCTGTTCTTCAATTAACGCAATAAAGGAATAGTTCACTTTATGAATTCATTATTCCTTTAATTTATTTGCTAATTGTTGCAAAACTTTACTCCCATTCTCCTTCTGTTGTACAGTGACATAGTTGCTGGACATCCAATGAGAACAAACACTCTAACTTGAAGTGCATGTTCTGATTGGATTATCAGCAGAGTGGGGCTGAAAGCTCTGAAACAGTTAAAGCTGAAATAGTAAAATGGTGAAATTACTTTACTTTGTATATTTAGCTGAGGGATCCTTACATGCAATTCTAAATATCAAAAAGTCCTAACATACAGCTAAAAAATGTATCCAGGTTTGTAAATTCTCTAGTGGGTGGCATATATATATTTATATATATGCACTAAACAATTTGCAAACCTGGATACATTATAAAATATATATATATTCCTGACAAGGTTTTTCTTCTTTCTGTTTACACCTTAATCATAGTCACTTTTTATCTCTCTTTATGTTCTCTCTTTACTTCCCCCTCACTTTCTAACTTCCTGGTTACCTGGCTCCTCCCCCTCACTTCCTAGTCTAGGAATCTTAAAATCTCTATGATGCAGGATGAGTAGCAGGAAAGTATTCCCAGCTTCCCTACATAGGTAACAATGCAAGGTGCCTATAAAATACCTTCCCCCATGTCAACATTAACAATTTTGTTATAGCCATTATATTTTCATATATACATATCATATAACAGTTAATCTCAGGGTTCAGTGCCAGAGGGACTACAGAAATAAAGAATATCCACATTGATGGATGTTAACAAGGACCATCAATGGTATTATAGTGATGTAGCATAAGCAATCTACAAATAATAATCACGGTTTAACCCCGTGGGTTCAATGGTGAACATGTTCTGGTACACACAATTGAAAGTCAGAGTCAACATGGCCTGCTTGTAAAAAACAGGGAATTTATTATGTTTTAGATGAATGCTGGAGAGATGCTGGGTGATTCTAAGCTTAATGGGTTGAATGGTGTCTCCAACATTTAACAATTTGCAAGGGCAAATGATAACATAAACCACAAATTTTGTGTCACAATTATTGTACCTTTTAATGGCAAAGACTTCACCAGTGAAGTGGGGTCCTTTACTGACCAATTTACACTGTATGTAGTTCCTACAAGGAAACATTCCAGAGGGTAGAGGATTGGGTATTGATCTACCTAATGGCATTTGAGAAAAATCAGCTTGAAGTAAGGAGTTGTAAAGACTCCTTAAGACACGTTTGCAATATGAAACTAATGGGGGGGGGGGGTGTTAAACTCTTCAATATTGGTATATGGATTGGAAAACAAACCCCAATCTTTTTTTGTAATACGGTCGATGCCCTCAACCCCAATTGCAAAGTGTGTAACAAAGAGGATATGCTTTTGAGACATGTTCAGTTTAGGTAACTCCCTTGGTACCCGGGATTTGTATAATGCTCTATTCAGGGATGCTTCAGGGTATCCCCTTAGTCGGAAATTATCCAACATGGTATCGGTAGTATATGTACATTTAACTGGGTTACTAACTATATGGTCTATCCTTTTAAATTGATTGATGTTAGTGATTCCCTCAGGTGTCTTGGATGATAGCTATCACAACGAAGCAATGGATTTCTGTCTGTGGGTTTTACATATAATTCGGTAGAATTCATCATCCTTAATGATTTGTACATCCAAAAAAAAGAAATTTTGTAGTAGTATTAGTAGTTATTGGTTAATAGTTCCAGGGCTGACATAAAGAACACAATTTGTACAGCATTGCATTTTCTATACTGTGTCAAAAGTTTCCTACATGATACCTACATGTGGTATCAAGGTATAGAGTGCAAAAACATCAAGGGAGCAAGGATATTTTGAAATAAGGTAGCCAGGGAGCCAAAAGCAGAGCCAATATCTGCTACTATTGGCTGCCCTAACGCATGGACAGGGTCCTTGTGTACCTTATTGAAAACACAGAAAACTGGGGTAACGTGAGTGCTGGTTTTTCACTTTTTTCATTTCTTCACTCGGTCCGGGTGCAGGACTGCCCCAGACCAGAGTGAAGGGTCTGGGGCAGTCCTGCACCCGGACCACCAAGTCGGACGGGTGAGTCCAAATCCAAGGGGGAAGCAAATGCAATATGTGTTCGGTGGGAAGAATTTGAAACAGTTAAATGTATGCTGTTAATACTAATAGAAGGTCAAGAAAGAAATAGCGATAGATCTGGGGTTCTGTACACCCAGATCTCCCCTTCACTTTAAGTAAGCCTACCAAACACTTGAAATTACAAACACATATGTAAAGGATACATTATTTAGTCAAATGGTTAATCCACTGAACGATAAGTGGTCACCGGATACTGGGACCGTATATAACTCTGAACATTTGTTCTAATATGTAACTGTATTTTTTTGTATATACAGCATGCAGTTGTATATATTTTTATAAAATTGAACTTACTTCTTTTTGATTTAACCTGAAATGTTTTGTTCAGCTACATATCCTATCATAAATCACTACAGTTAAGTTGTATTTGTCTTTCTGTTTAAAAATCCTATTGCTGTCCAAGCAAAACCAAAGTCTCTATGGACAGGGTTGCTATAAAACAAAAGCAGCTGAATGAGGCTTATGGACTTATGGTTACCAGGAAATTAATTTAGAAAAAAAACTTAGGTTACGTTTCATCCCACTGGTACTTTGGGGTGGGGGGAGAGTCATTGTAGGTGATTGGAACCTTTTGTATCACTCATTTTCCTCCTTTTACCATGTGTTATTCTGATGTGTCTGCAGTCATTAGCCTTGCTAGCCAATGAAATTGAACCTAATAATTTTTCTTATTTCTAGATAGGTCTTTTTTTTTAGGTATATCATTAGCTGTGGCCTATCTTGTGCTAGAAGATGTCTCCTATTAATCTCAGAGCTTCACCATGTCCAGTATTATACTGTGACGAAAGATGCAAATTTTGTTTTGTTACTTTCATTTATTTTCTTTGGATCTTTCTATTCATTATAAATGACACTGGCACTTCTATTGGACTGGATGTCTGTACTAGAACTTAGTGTAAGTTTCTCTGTAAGACTACAGTCCTTGTACAACTTGGAAAATACTTTATTAATAACTGACTGAAATTAAGTGTGCAGTATAACTTTCTGTTTAGGTCATATCATATGTTATTGTCAAGGTGCTTAGTTGACTTTTGGGGAATACAATAAATTACAAGTCTTCTGAACTTATTTAAGAGACTTTTATTCTCAACAATTAGCTGAGGAAATCATTATTGTTTAATTCATTGTAGTAGGCAGTGTTTGGGGCCATAATTAACCTTATGAATTTAAAGCTAAGATGGCAGATTGTGTGCAACTAAAGTGTCATCTTCCTTTGACCAAATTTGAAAATTGCAAAATTGTAAAAACAACAAACCTTACTCAATTTTATCTAGAAAATTAAATAACTGCCTCACACACAACAAATTTCACCCTCTCAGGAACTCTAGTGGTTCTTTGGAATATGATTCTCGTAAAATTACTGTACATCCGCATTTGCAGCATATTACCATCTATATAATGGAATGACAACTGATAAAAAACAGGCAACCATTCAGAATATTGACAAATTTCTATCCACAATAGATCTCCCAACCATCCCACAGGAAAAGACTGACAGTTTACAAACACCATTCACTCACACAGAACTAACACTGGCAGTATCAGAATTCAAAGGTAGGAAATCCCCAGGCCCGATGGATTCACCATGCTCTATTATAAAACATACATCACACAAATATCTTCTCACATGCTAACCTTATTTAATGGTATTTTAGAGGGCCAGGAAAAATTGCTGGAAGATATGCTACATGCAAATATAATAGTTTTACCTAAAATAGATAGAGATAGAGACACCGTGCACCTGGGAATTATAGACCCATCTCATTAATAAAAAATGATGTAAAACTGTTCACCAAAATGTTGGCAAATAGGCAAAACAATCTTCTTCTGACACTAGTACACTATGATCAGACTGTATTCCTAGCAGGCAGACAAACAACAGATAATGTTAGAAAAACTCTATCCTTTATGCAAATACCTAACACCAGACTAGAACCCTCCGTCTTCCTGTCACTGGATGTAGAGAAGACTTTTGATGGGGTAGACTGGACATACCTACAAAGAGTTCTACACAAATTTGCTTCCCCAACTCAATATATTAATTCAATAATGAGTCTCTATAACCATCCAAAAGCCAGAGTCAGAAATATGGGTTTCCCCTCAGTACAAATATATATAAAAAATGTCACTAGACAGGGATGCACGCTGTCTCTCCTACTCTCTGTCCTGTATGGAACCTCTAGCTGAAAAAATACGTAATTCTGCAAACATACACAGGATCAGCCTAACACATTCAGAAGCCAAAGTGTCATTATTCCCAGATGATACTCTCGGATCCTTAACCCAGCCCTTAATAATTCTTCCATCCCTTTATCATATATTCATGGAATTCGGAAGAATGCCAGAATTTAAAATAAACAAATCTAAAACAGTGGCCTATCCGGTGACTGTGCCCCAGGGGTTACAAGATACATTTAAGGAATATTAACACTTTAAATGGGAGACCTCTTCTTTTAAATATCTAGGAGTCCAACTGAGTAAAGAGAACCCTATGCTATACACATTAAACTAATTTAAAACCATTACTCATTTAACTAACCTGCTACGATCATGGACCCACTACCCAATCTCTCACCATCAAAATGACCATTCTCCCAAAGATTCTATATCTGTTTAAAGCTTTGCTCAACTACTGCTAACTACTATAGGAAAAACAGACCAACTGTAGATCCCCTCCAAAGAGCCATCACCAGATATATCTGGAACAACAAATTAACCTGAATAAGATTAAAATTTTTAGCCCAGCACAAAGACAAAGCTACAAGGCTAGCACAAATGACCCAATGGATAAATGAGGAAAATGAAAGAAGCTGGGTGGATATTGAGAATGAGTGATTATATCCAATACACTCATCTTCTATTCTATGGATCATATCTAAAGACAGACATTTGAAAATCTCCAACCAGATTCCCAATATACAACACACTATGGCACAATGTAAAAATGAAAGGACAATGATACTCACAATTTCCCCGATCCACTGCAGCATAGTACTCAGGGTGAGGACCTAAAATCGCTAAGTCCTCACCCTGGGTACTTTCCCTAACTCCTGCACTACTTACTGCAAATCTGCTTCGGCGATCCGCACTGTTCCACCTCTCTTCTACTGTCAGTGACAGTCGCGGGGCAGCCAAATGGAAGACACGCCTCCTTGCAGAGCGTATATTCCTATTGGCTGCAATCGTGATCTGCCACTGAAGCAGGAAGAACAGAGGAATGGAGCGATCCGCTAAGCAGATTTGCAGTAAGTAGTGCAGGAGCTAGGGAAAGGGACTTAGCGATTTTAGGTCCTCTCCCTGGGTACTATGCAGCTATGGAGGAAGAGGAGCGAGGGTGAGGTGAGTACAATTGTCCTTTAAAATGCCACATATAAGCTAATAGGACTCCCATTCAATTATCACCTGTTCTTCCATATTCCAACACTGCCCCTGGGTACTCATACAAAATGTGCTAAATACTGGAAGAGCAAAGGGATCAACCGTTTTAGTGATATATGTGACAACTCAGAAGTTATGTCTTGGGAAGATGTTAAATCCAAGTCCAAAATAGAAGCTAAGCATTGGTACCAATACACACAAATGTACTTCTTTCTTACACATATGTTAGCTTCACTATCTCCTAAACAACCGACTAAAGTTGAGCAACTCTGCACCGAACCTCAGGAATAATCTCTTTACTGTATACAATCATCTGGCATGACACTTGTGATTTAAGAACAAAAGCTATGACCAAATTTGAACAGAGGCTGGAAAAACCCATTTCAGATGAACAGTGGAATAAGATTTTCCAACAATCCAGCAAATGTACAGCTAACATACAGGCCAAAGAAAAAAAACATATATAAAATATTATACGACTGGTACATCACACCCTTCTTTCTTTATAAAGTCAACCTGCCCCTGTCAGATAAATGTTTTAGGGGTTGCAGGCACACTGCTGATCAATTACACTGTTGGTGGCTTTGCAAGGGAATCCTAGCAGATGTGGAAAATATGCGAGGACTTGATATCTGAGGTCTTTTCTACATCAATTACATTATCCCCATATACAGTTTTGATGAACCTTCCAATACCAGGATTCAAAAAGTCAGCACAAACAATAATGCATATTTGTGTGGAGAAAACTTAAGACCCACAATAAAAGCTTTAATTGGCAAAATTTGGCACATTAATGAATATCTAGCACACACTCAACAATTCCCTAACAACATGGAGTAAAATTTATGAGTACTTAAGATGGAAACACAATCAGGCTCATTTACCCAGAGCCGCTACCGCTCTGGGTAAAAGTCCTGTTTGCGATTTAATATTGCGTTTGCAAATGTGGGTAAATCCCAGTAGGGATTTAGCCACTGCGGGATTTTAACGGCAGCTATCTGCTGGCGTTAAAATCCTGCGCTAAAATGAGTGCAATTGCGATATTAAATCTCGAGCGTCAGATGCGCAGGTGATTTTTGCGTAACCTGCGCATCCAATGCTAATATGGAGCTAAAGTCGCCGCGCTAACCGGTAGCAAACCGGTCAGCGTGACCTTAACTCCATATATTTGCCCAGCGAGTCTGGGTAAATGAGGCCCAATGTGTTAAATAACAAAGATGTTCAGTGTGCATTTACCAATTTAATACTACTTTACCTATTTACCATCATATGTGCTGAACTTTTTCAGCATTATTAGTGCTTCTTTTTGCTAGATAGTTTTCGCTTTTGATGAAAATTCGCCTTTTAATAACTTTGATGAAAAAAAAGTTGAAAGTTTAAAAAATTGTAGTAAAAAAAATCCAAAAATAATGCCCCTTTATAAATATGTCCCTCAGACCCCCATTTGACTTTATTGGTAAATAAAGAAAATCGGAACCTAAGAAAATAAATAAATAAAAAGCGAAAAATAAACCTTAAAAAAGAGAAATCGCATATCGTATTACATTAAATGCTGGAAAATAGTCTAATACACCCTTTATTAGTATAAAGAAACACTCCACAATGTACTGACACCTACCATGGACCCATTGGCAGGCTAAATAAATGGCGAACTTAACGCAAAAATATACTTTTATAAATATGCTTGAGCGGTTACCACAGCTATGTATTGCGAAAAGCGAAAATGTTGCGGTAATGACCTTTCGCCACTGGTTATCACTGCTTTATAAATAGCGAAAAGTCCAAATTTAACAAACCTTTATAAATATGCCCCTTAGTTAAGAGAAAAAAAGGAAAATACAAATTTCTGGTCCTCATGGTGGATTCCTCTGGGTGCTCTGGATTTAAGATTAAGAGGGTGCGTTGATCTCGATATTATGGAGAATATGGGTATAGGTATATTGAGAGTATACTAAATGTACATACGTAAATATATATATATAAATAGTCACTATGACCGCACTCCATTCACCACTTAGCAATGCCCCGGTGCTACTTAGTACACATCCAGCAATAAATCCAAAGAAAGAGCACTCCAAGGGACTTTCAAAAACTCCACCAATTTTATTGTGCCTTAACGCGTTTCAGCCCTCAGGGCTGTCATCAGAAGGTCTGAAACTACAATTCCCAATCATCCAAAATAGAACACCCAAAGCTCCTCCCCCTAGTGTCTAGCCAATCAGTAGACCCATAAACAACAACTATGTAATCACAGTGTAAACAAATAAATACTTAAATATATAAATATAAAGTGCATTATTCATGTGATGATACCTGTTTAAAAACAGTCAACCATATAGTAATAATAACCATGTGCTATATACCATCCCCCTTAAACATCCAACATGTAAAATGAGTATTAAAACCAATAAATACCTGTGGTTGCAGTCATACATATATATCGCCTCTCTCCGGTCCCATTTCATATCAAACTATAAACTGTCCTACTCGCCGTAACCCACAGCGCGGGTGGTCCATGGTCCCACGATGCTTCCGGGTATGTCATGGCGGGGAGTGTCCATACGCCAAACATGGTCTCCATGGGCTCCCTTAGTTCTATATGGCCGATGTCCACCACTATCGTTACTACCCTCCGTCAGCTGTTATTCAGACTCCTCCCCCGTCACACTTCCAGGCTAGCCAGAAGGCCCGTCCCATCCCCGCGCTCACTGCCAATATACAGGGGGCGTGTACAATCAACTAAATATTAGAGTGACACCCAGTATGACTAAATAACTACAGCCCCAGGGCCGTATAAGGGACAAAGAATATACCAATATATAACAATTTAGAAAATACAAACTATATAATACTGACCATCTCAGAGGTGATATCCATATGAGCTGCAGCTCACACATCAAAATACATTTTCTTAAAATCACAGATAATTAACAATAAATAATTAATTAATTAGCTAACAATACAGATACAGTACCTAGAGCATATTACCTAATTATGTGACCATAAGTCTATAATTTAAATAACATCACAGATAATCCTTCCCTGTGCAAAATTACATTTGTAACATGGAGACCTATCATAGCATTTATCCCATGGTGTTAAATCTCTTATAGAAAGCATGATAGCGAACACATTTCATTTATGACTTTAGGTGTAAGAGTGTCAAGTTTCCTTATCCAAAGGACCTCACATCTAAGCAGCATAGTTTCCCAGTCCATTCGTGTACTTTGTGGGATATGGTCTATGGCCATCCAACGCATGGTAGCCAACCCATGTCCCTTGTGTGCAAAATGCTTTGCCACCGATTGTTCCCCATACTTGTCCACCTCGATATCTGCCGATTTGTTAGCTCCCATATTTCTGATGGCCATACTGTAGTTGGCCATCCTTTCCCGTATGGTTGTGCATGTTTTTTCTACGTAATACAACCCACACGGGCAAATAATAATGTATATGACAAATTTACTCAGGCAGCTTAGCTTGTATTTGATGCTAAATCTTTTTCCCGAATATGGATGGGGGAAGTCTGTGCCTGGAAGCATAGAGTTACATGTGATGCATTCTAGACATCTAAAACAACCGTTTTTCTTTGATAACCACATTGTCTCTGTACCTACTGACGGTTTTATGCGCAAGTCAGTTTTGACCTGTAAATTACGGAGATTGCGGCCTCTCTTGAATGTGAAACCAACTTTTTTACTAAATGTAACCAGCCCAGGTTCACTTTGTATTACCTTCCAGTGTGTTTTTACACTTTGCTGGATGCTTTTACTGGCCGGTGTATACTCCATACTATACATCAGATTTTTGTTCACTGGTGCTTTTTCTTTCGCCTTTTGGGATATCTCCATACTTCGGATTCCCCGTGCTCTGGCTAACTGTTTATCCAACAGTTGTGTTGCATAGCCCCTCTCTTTAAAGCGTTGGACCATCTCCGTTATCTGAGTCTCCGCCATCTCATCTTCCAAATTATTTCTCAATACTCTTAGAAATTAAGCACACGGGATGGATTTTATTTGATTGGGTGGATGTGCACTAGTGGCATATAGGAGTGTATTGCAGTCTGTTGGTTTCCTAAATAACGATGTACCCAATCCGATATCCTTCTTAAGTATCCTCAGATCCAGAAAATCGACCGTGTCTTAATGCGCTTGCATAGTCAATTTTATAGGAGTATCAAGACCATTGATGCTATTGCTATTGACAAATGCCTCAGCACTTTGGATATCTCCTTTCCATATAATAAATAGGTCATCAATGAACCTGCGAAAAAAGACTATATGGACCAAATCGCGGTAGTATATACTTATTTTCAAAGTCACACATGTACAGATTGGCGAATGACGGGGCTACATTTGACCCGATCGCTGTGCCTTTTCTTTGCCTATAGTATCTTTCCTCAAACTGGAAAAAGTTATTTTGCAAAATAAATAGTAACAAATTTTCCAGGAATTCCACCGGGGGTTTATGTGGGCCTTGTGTATATAACATTCTCTTGCACACCTCCATCTCCTGGGGGATTACCGTGTATAAACTAGTTACATTACATGTAAGTAAGACTGCATCACTCAGGTCACTTTTAATTTCATTCAGTTCTTTAATCAATTGTCCGCTGTCCTTTAGATATGTGTTCATAGATCTGACAAGTGGGTGAAGATGCCAATCTAAAAATTGGGCCACTGGTTTAAACAATGAGGCCAGGGATGCTATTATAGGTCTCCCTGGGAAATGGGACCGGAGAGAGGAGATATATATGTATGACTGCAACCACAGGTATTTATTGGTTTTAATAGTCATTTTACATGTTGGATGTTTAAGGGGGATGGTATATAGCACATGGTTATTATTACTATATGGATGATTGTTTTTAAACAGGTATCATCACATGAATAATGCACTTTATGTTTATATATTTAAGTATTTATTTGTTTACACTGTGATTACATAGTTGTTGTTTATGGGTCTACTGATTGGCTAGACACTAGGGGGGAGGAGCTTTGGGTGTTTTATTTTAGGATGATTGGGAATTGTAGTTTCAGACCTTCTGATGACTGCCCTGAGGGCTGAAACGCATTAAGGCACAATAAAATTGGTGGAGTTTTTGAAAGTCCCTTGGAGTGCTCTTTCTTTGGATTTATTGCTATATATATATATATATATATATATATATATATATATATATATATGCAACTAACAGAAACAAACAGAGTTATTCAATAAAAGTTCTTATCGTTAAAAATGATGCTAATTTTGCCCCAACCAATCAGATGTTATTAACCATTTGAAATCTAACATCTGATTGGTTGGGGCAAAATTAGAACCATTTTAAATGATAAGAACTTTTATTGAATCTCCCTGCAAATATCATGTTTAAGTCATTTGGTACAGAATATTGTATAAGAGTAGTTCTGTATTTCATATGATTCAACTGCACAAACTGTTATTTATAAAAACTTGAACAAAAAAAACCCAAAACAACCCCCCCCCCCCCAAAAAAAATTGCCAGTTTACAGCAAATAATTTTGGTGCTTAGAGGCTGGCTGTGCTGGGCCAAAATAAAGGTCATTCCCCATTGTTTTAAAATATTTATAATTTTTAAACAATAACTTCATTTAATTACCATTACAGAAAATGTTAATTACTTTGCCTCATTTAGAAAAATATATTTAATGATACCTTGCTTCCAAACTTTAATCATCTCTAACCTAATTTAAGTGGGATTCTGTCCTCTTGTTGGCCCATGAGAGCAGAATTATTCCTGGTAAAGGTCTGAACTCTTTTCTGGGGAATCCTCAAGTGTTTTTAGAAGGAATCCAGCATATCATCCAAAAGAGAAAATCAAAACAAAAGCTGAGAATCTTTTGGAGCAGGATTAGGTCTTATCTAATGGTAATACGGCACATATGTTTTTATTTTTCCTTCAGAGGCAGCTTAAAGGTGTAATTCATTATTATTTTCACTATACAGTAAATGTGCACTTAACCAAGCTCAATAAAACATTTCAGAGAAAGAGGCTAAAATAGTAATTTTTGTTGCGGTTCACACCGGTTTCAGTGTGAAAAATGTACTTCTATAGTTTGTACAGCCAAAAGGCCGAACTCTAAGAACGCAGATATAATAAATATGACTGCAATGGAGTAATCTGTTTTAATCTTTTTACAAACCTACAACTCTCCGCTGGGGAGAGTCATATTGAACACAAGCTTGGAGTGGAGTCATATGATCTTATAGCTCAACACCCCCTACTCCTGAAAGCTCATATGATTCCACTCCAAGCTAGTGTTCCATTAGAGAAGGAGAAGCTGACAGGTGAAGGACCAGTGAGCTGTCTGTCAAACATTTTGTAGCAAAGTTTGGCATTAAAAAACCCAACTGAAATATTGCTCCTAAATATGGCCCTGATGGTCACAAAAAAGCTTTTTTTTTTGTTTCCTTTATTAAAAACTTTCACCACATATCACACATACACTATTCTTTGCATTAAATCTTGTGAAAACCATAGTGCTATATATATATACAATAGCAAAAGTTGGATTTCTAGTGGAAAATTTAGTCAGTAAATCTTTCCAAACCTGAAGTAACTAGGCATATTTTGGTAGTTTTAAATGGTATCTCCACTACGTAAAACAACACACACAAGTATGAGACACCTGTACCTGCAAAATGAAGCAATTCTGTACAGTCTTGTGGAAGTAATCGCTGCTCCTCTGTTACGATCACTGTGCAAGTTAAACTCTGCCCCCATTCTCATGCCTGCCTGCGAGTGCACTGTCCAACATGCATTCCCCCTTAGTGCATGTGCAGATATGTGTAGGATCGGTCGGGAAGCTCTGACTCCACTTGTAGCAGTTCCCTTGGCACTGGCTACTGCTGTGCCTGTGCTCGCCTATACACACATACACACACTATCCCTCCCCAGGGTCAAGTGGGCCCGCCAGCACTCTTGATGATGTACATTGACAGCCTGCCCAGGACAGGAGAAGGCACGCCCCCAGGAACTAGCACAACTTACCCAAGCTGCTGCAAAGGAACAGATGAGATTTTTTTTTGGGGGGGGGGGTAGGACGAGGGTTAGGGGAAGATGCACTATCAGATAAAAAAAAAAAAACCTAAAAAAACACATTTTTCCAACATTGGAGATACCCTTTAAAAGATTTTTCAGGTTTTTTTGTAAAAAAAAAAAGGTAAAAACAATGTGTTTTACTCTTTACACTATTTGGTAAAAAACTAAAGGGCATTTATACTGGAAAAATTTTATTATAAATTGACCATTACTGGAAACTGGAAACTGTAATTCTTCCCACCCACCACTTTTTTTTGTTGATCTGCCCCAATTTTGTTTTATTCAATTTTTTAGATATTTAATGGTGTAAATAATGGTCTGTACTTAACCATAACTAATAAATAAGCATATCAAGTAATGGTGATGATCTCCTCAATCAATGTGAACCTAGAGCCAGTATGTCTATATAACATTGCTGGCACCATTGCCCGTGGAGGTGATATTGGCTCTCAGTGCTAGGGATGGCCGGTTCACGGATCCGAACCCGGATCCACCGTGGATTTATCCTGTTCGCGAACGGCGGATTTTTCCGGATTTTCCGCCTTCCGAACTTCCAATTCGCGGATTTTTCGTATTTTCGAAAATTTTCGAAATTACGAGTTTTCGCGGATTTTCGAAAATTTTCGAAAATACGGGAAAACACGTATTTTCGAAAATTTTTGAAAATACAAGGATTTCTCTTAATTCCATACATACGTATTTTTGAAAATTTTCGAAATTACGAGGATTACTTGTATTTTCGAAAATACATATTTTCGAAAATACATGAAAACTCGTAATTTCGAAAATTCCTGAAAATACGTGAAACTCGCAATTTAGAAAATTTTCGAAAATACGAAAAATCTCATTATTTCAAGGGTATTTTTATTTTTTACGGGTCCGCTCGAGCGGACCGGATTTTGCGAAGTTCGGACATCTCTACTCAGTGCATTACCCTTGATATTTATATCTTATCCTCAGAGTTGAGAGGTACACAAACTACTGTATGCATCTGTTCAACAAGCCAATGACTGTCAGTGTGCAGTATTGCATTTATTTGTGTCTATTCTTCTCTTCCTACTTCCTTTCTGGATCATCCCCTTTATTCTAAAGAACTTCTCAATCCTTCTATAATGGCATCTGAATGCAAAACTACAGTTGGGCTGGCCATTAGTTCTTTCAGACACAAAGAACAAATGGTCTGAATAAGGAAGGAAGGCAGAAATACTACCTTTATGTCTCTTAAAATATTGTAAATGTGATTATTTATATTCCTAAGGGGATTGGATATTTCTAAAATTAAAATCAAAAAATAAATACACTGAATACTGGAATCGCACAAAGTGACACAAATAAAATAGTCTGGTTTGTTAGTTTTTTTGACAGAAAGTGCACAGAACATTTACACTGAGAATCCTATCACCTATCCTGTGAACAAGAGTATTTTTAAGATCCACATGGTGGATTTGGTTTAAACTTGTACAGGTATAGAAATAAATTGAAAGGATTAGAACAAGGTCCACAAAATATTAGAAAGGTTTTCTGGTGGTCAGTAGATAAAATATTCCTGGGACTGATACACTAAAAAGGTTACTCATGCAATCAATCTGAATGAACCAGTCAGATGTTATCTAACTGCAGTAACCCAGTAAAAAGCTAATATCTGGTTAGTTGTCTGTACCTCTTAATTTCATCAGCCCCCCTGTGTTTAGAGTTGTACTGGATTAGTGCCTAGTTGGCCTTACATTTGTGGTGAAGCACTGTATGTTCCTGACAGTCTCATTGAAAGCAAATGCATATGTATGTTCTATGTTACTTATTCCCAAGACTGCAGTGTTCTATTCACACTAGGATAATAGGTTTAGTTAGAGTATTTTCAGCTTTTCTTACTAAAATAACATCTTCCAGGCTTTACTTGTCAGGTTTATATAAAATGATATTATTTAGTTTGGATGCACTTACAATGACAATAAGAGTTAGGATTACTGAGGAATTCTTTAATATGTTTTGTAATTATTAATTGTACTAGAAAATTCTGGGCAGTTTTGAACCAACTAATTTTGCATATCCCATCGCTACCTGCCTAATTATCTCTTTGTAAGGTAAAGATGAATAACGAGACTGAACAGCAAATTGATAAATTCACAGTACTTATTTTCCTTACAGATTTATGAGGAACATAAGATGAATTTGGAGCAGGACCGGTCCTTTATATGTAATGCACCAGGATGTTCACAGGTAAAAAATTTTTTTTTCCTGTAATGGATAGAAAAAAAACAATACCTTGTATTAAATTTTGGGACCTTTTTGTAGGTTTCAGTAATATGTAATATGTCATTGTAGGTGTTATTACTAAATGTTGATTAAATGATAGGTGATAATTCTAAAATAATATTTTGGGTTTTTTTTTCTGTGTTGACATCACGATTTGTATTAAAGTGCGGGCTACCACCAGGCCCCTAATGCCCCACTTGTCATGGTTAGATCACAATCACTGTCTAAATTTTGATACACCAGTGGAAGAAAATACATTGTCAGTCCTTCTAGGATGAAGAACCAGCAACAGCAAAAAAAGCGAAGAGGCGCACACAAGAGAGAAACCCATGCAGAGTATAAGTCCCGGATATCTGTACAGTGGATTTAAAAATGTAAACACTCAAGGTTTTGTTTAATAATAATAAAAATGAAAGGCAAATCCAATCACTTTTATTGTTAAATTACCGTCTGTAAAAAAATCTAAAAGAAATCAAATAACTCAGCCCTTAAAATTGTCAATTGTCACTTACCTTCCCCCAACCCTAACCGATACTGAATATTCAGCACTTTATTACCTGCATACTAACCAGATATTAAAAGATTATTATTATCCCCATTCTCAAGGCTGTGACAATTGACATCACAGCCAATGATTGGCTGCTCTTTCACCTGCTGCCTCCTCTGCTCATTCTCCAGCATATAAAAAACTCATTGAGCAGAGGGAGAAGGCAGATACCTTTGCCAGAAAGGAATAGATCTTATTTTTAAATATCTGGTTACAAATAAATGTAATAAACTGGTATAAATAGCAATTGGGGTTGTGGGCAAATAACTGACAAGCCACCAGTTTTTTGTTTTAAGGGTAAACATGCCCTTTAAGAGCCTGTTACCTTTAGTTATTGTAGTTCAGTTCAAAGTAATATAACTACCCACAATTGTGTAAATAAAAAGAGAAAAAAAATGTGATTACAAGTTGCTTTTCCATTGTGCAACTGTAGATTCTTCTCTTCTGTTTATATAACAAGAAAAGGAAGAAAATGGAGCTATGCAGTCTCCTTTATAATTGGCTCAAAATCAATTTGAATTACTGCCAATGACAAAGCACTGCTTATCCTGAAATTCTCTAAGATGTCATATTATTATAGTTTTTTTTTATTATAGTGTAACATAGGACCCCACCCCAGTTCATTAATGAATGGGATGTTGCAAGCAATAAATGTCATTTCTTTCTTTCTTTTTTCATATTGTTTTTATTCACTTTAAAAGCCTGATATTAGTAGGTTGGAAAACAGAGCATTTCCTACCCTACAAAAGAAGTTTATGTTGGGGTCAGAAGTCTGTTTTTTTCTCTTGCCTCTTAACGCATGTCTAGGGAAATCTTACAGACTGCTTGATTCAAACGCATTCACTTAGACTACAAGCTCTTCAGGACATAGATTTCATTCCTAATGTGTCAAGTCACTCACAATTATTTTATATCCTATGAATGAAACTTTATTTATGTAATTTTAATGTATCTGTTTAGTTGCTTGTTTGTTTACTCTGGATTTTAAAATTTACAGGGCTGCACAAGTAACATAGTAACATAGTAACATAGTAATTAAGGTTGAATAAAGACATATGTCCATCAAGTCCAACCTATTCACTTTTTTTTTTTTTTTTAACCCTACCTAACAGTTGATCCAGAGGAAGGCAAAAAACCCCAGCTAAAAAGGGGGAAAAAATTCCTTCCTGACAATCGGAAAGTATCCCTGGATCAACCAAATCTATATGCATTAATACCAGTAATTCTCAATATTTTTTAGTTTTAGAAACTTATCCAGGCCTTTTTTAAAGTTATTCAATGAACTTGCCATTACCACATCTGCTGGAAGTTCCACAGTTTCACTGTGTTCACTGCAAAGAAACCTCTCCTTACCTGAAGATGAAACTTCTTCCAACCTTAAAGGATGTCCACGTGTCCTCTGATATGACCTATTAGTGAACAATGCACCAGAGAGCTCATTGTATGGGCCATTAAATTATTTGTACAAGGTTATCATGTCCCCACGCAACCGCCGCTTCTCGTAATTACGAGAATTTTCGTAAAAAACGAGAAATTCTTATAAATTCGAATTTTTGGGGATTATTTTCAAGACGGAGCAAGCCACATGACCCAAATTAGCCAATGGCAGCTAACATGATTACACGTTTTTACGGGAATCCTCGTTTTTCGGAGATCCGCGGGTTTACGGAGGTCCTCGTTTTTACGGAAATCCTTGTTCTAAGTCATTTATAAACAGATTAAACAGAAGCGGCCCCAGTACAGAACCCTGAGGCACTCCGCTTAGAACTTTAGCCCACATAGATGTAGCTCCATTAACCACTACAATAACCAGTTCTCTATCCATGAACAAATGTTTTCTTCAAGGCCAACAGTCCTCAGTTTATACATTAGTCACCTATGTGGCACAGTATCAAAAGCTTTTGCAAAATCCAAATATACCACATCCACTGCTGTGTCTGAGTCCAACTTCTTACTCACTTCTTCATAAAAACCAATTAAATTTGTCTGGCATGATCTATTTCTCATAAATCCATGCTGACTACTACTAATAAGATGATCTCTGGAGACAAAGTCAAGGATATGATCCCTTAACAAAGTTTCCATCACCTTCCCTACCACTGATGTTAGGCTTACAGGTCTATAGTTACCAGGCTGTGAACGACTACCTTTTTTGAATATTGGTATTACATTGGCTTTTTTCCAATCCAGCGGCACACCCCCAGACAAAAGCGAATCTGAAAATATGAGAAACAGTGGTCTAGCTAGAACTGAACTAAGCTCTTTTAAAATCCTAGGATGCAATCCATCTGGTCCTGGCGCTTTATTGATATTAACTTTGTCTAATTGTTTCCATACCATATCCTCCGTTATCCAATGTGAAAACACTTCATTTCTTCCCTGCATATTGCTACAATCCCTACTGTAAGGACAAGGATTCTCAACAGTAAAAACCGATGTAAAAAAACGGTCTAGCAGATTAGCCTTTTCGGCATCCTCTACAACCACCTCAGCTCCATAATTTAATGGTCCCACATTCTCAGTCCTCATCTTTTTTGGGGTTGGACTTGCTTTGTTCGGCAATCCGTATTTCATTTTCTATTTTAGCTAGTTTAATTGCTTTCTTGCACTCTTTATTACAGCTTTTGCACTCCCTGTAAACCTGTTCTGTGCCTTCTGTTTTTAAAATTTTAAAAGCCCTTTTCTTTTTTTCCATTTCCCTTTTTACCTGAGCATTAAGCCATGCAGGACTGGACCTAATTTTTTTACACTTGTTACCTAAAGGTACCAATTTGGAAATGTAATAGTTTAATATCCCTTTAAATGTGGTCCACATCTGCTCAGTTTCTTTACCTAGAAACAGTTCCCCCCAGTCTATTAGCAGGAGCGATTCCTTTAAAAGCATAAAATTAGCTTTCCTAAAGTTAAAAGTTTTTGTTAAGCCAGTGCACTTAAGTTTTTTGCAACCTATACTAAATGACACTATATCATGGTCACTATTCCCTAAGCTTCCCATTACCTTCATCTCCATAATGAGCTCAGGGTTATTAGATATCACCAGATCCAACAACGCATTCTGTCTAGTAGGAACTTCTACCATCTGTGAAAGAAAATGCTCATATAGAAAATTTAAGAACTTTATACCTTTAGAGGTGCTGGCAGTTCCCTTACTCCAATCTATGTCAGGGTAGTTAAAATCCCCCATGACTAGAACATGCCCCATACCAGCAGCCTTCGACAACTGCATATGGAGATTCATTTCCACCTCTTCCTCGGAATTTGGCGGCTTATAACATACTCCAACAATTAATTTACCTACCTTCTAGCTTCCTGTACACAGTTCCACCCATAATGTTTCTGCTGTATCGTTTGCTCCCCCATCTATTCCATCTTTTAAATTTGGCTTCAATTCCTGTTTAACATACATACATACTCCTCCTCCTTTCTTATTAACTCGGTCATGTCTAAATAAGGAGTACCCTTCAATATTTACTGTCCAGTCGTGTGAATCATTAAGCCATGATTCTGCTATACCAATTACATCATACCTTTCCTTTAATGCTATTATTTCAAGTTCGCCGGTTTTTCCAGCCAGACTCCTTGCATTTGTAAACATACATTTTAGATTATCAATTGATTTACTTCTATACATGGTCGTACATGCCTCCTTATCCTCTATGCTCCCCCCTCCCCCTTCTCCTCCCTCCGTTGTGTTACTAGCCCCCAGATCCCTAACTTCTCTATCTACCCCTGTGTAGTTAAACATTCCCTCCCCCCCATACCTAGTTTAAAATCTCCTCCAACCCCCTAGCCATCTTCTCCCCCAAAACAGCTGCACCATCACCATTGAGGTGCAATCCATCTCTACTAAAGAGCCTGTAGCCAACAGAAAAATCAGCCCAGTTCTCTAAAAACCCAAACCCCATCTCCTTACACCACCCTCTTAGCCACGCATTTATACTCCTGAGCTCCCGTTGTCTCCCTAGCGTAGCATGTGGCTGCGGTAGTATTTCTGAAATCACTACCCTGGAGGTCCTTGCTTTTAACTTGGCTCCTAATTCTCGGAAATCATTTTTAAGGACCTCACCTCCACCTCTAACTTTGTCATTGGCACCAATGTGAACCAAGACCGCCGGGTCACTCCCAGCCCCACCCAATAATCTGTCTACACGATCCACCACATGTCGAACCCTAGCACCAGGCAGACAACACTCTGTTCGGCATGTAGGGTCTTGGCGACAGATTACCCTATCTACCCTTCTAATAATGGAGTCCCCTATCACTACCACCTGCCTATCCTTCCTAGCCCCCAGTTCTCCCTCCCTTGTATTGGAGATGGCCGTCCCCTGGGTGCTCAAGGGAAAGGCCCGCTCCATACATGCTGCTTCCGAGCCATCGTCCTCCACATCTTCGCCTAAAATGGCAAATCTGTTGGGATCAACCAGCTGGGAAGAAGCGCCCCTATCCTTCCGTCCCCTACTTCTCCTGGTGACCCTTACAAATCTATCTTCCTTCTCCACCTTATCTGCCCCATGTCCACCCTCCAGTTTACTGGCCCCTGCCAGTACCTGCATTTCCCCCAGATTTGCCAAGCCCTGCAATGCTGCAAGTTTACCCCTTAGATTCTGGAACTCAGATTCCAAATGGGCAACCCACTCACATCTGACACATACATAGGTCCCCTGGGGCGGCTGCTCCAAGATCCCATACATGCGGCAGGATGCACATTGCACGGCCCCAACAAAACTGTCCATACTAAACAGCAATACACACCAGAGACACAGGAACAGCAATACACAGCAGAGACACAGGAATACACAGCAGAGAAATAGCAGTGTTGTTCTTAAACGCTTTCTTGTTTTAAACGCTTTAGTTTTTTAACGCTCTCAATTCCCTTAAAAACAGAAAAATCCCTTTAAAACAGAAAATCGCTCAAGAGCTTGATCGCTCTGTAGAAATGACTTAAATGAGGTTCAAAACCACAGAGCCAACAGCCCCTAGCCAATTTAAACCAATTAGCTACACCCCCAAGTGGCGCTTTATAAATAAAATAATGTGGGAAAAAACAGCAGAGACTCATAGATTCCCAGACACAAAGAGACAGCATCATAAGCCTGATCCTTGCCCCACAAAATCTAATAAAAATTAAGTTCAGGTCCGTTAGTGCTGCCTCTTCCCTGTTTCCTATTGTCTTCAGCTACTACTAATAGTGCTAATGTCAGCCCTATTCAGTGATGTTTAAAGCTAGGTACACACCTAGTGATTTCTCCTCTTGACTAGAGATGTCCGAACTTCGCAAAATCCGGTCCGCTCGAGGATCCGTGAATTTTCGAAAAAATTTGAAAATTCGAAAATCTGCGAGCGGATCCATTAAAATGAAAAATACCCTCAAAATTACGATATTTTTTGTATTTTCGAAAATTTTCGAAATTACGGGGTTTCGCGTATTTTCGAAAATTTTGCGAAAATACGAGAAAACTAGTATTTTCGAAAATGTGTTTTAAAAATACGAGTAATCATCGTAATTTCGAAAATTTTCGAAAATACGTATTTATGGAAATAAGAGAAATCCTTGTATTTTCGAAATTTTTCGAAATTACGTGTTTTCTTGTATTTTCGAAAATTTTCAAAAATACGTGAAAACTGGTAATTTCGAAAATTTACTAAAAATCTGCGAATCGGAAGTTCGGAAGGCGGAAAATCCGGAAAAATCCGCCATTCGCGAATGGGATAAATCCACGGCGGATCCGGGTTCAGGAGGAAGGACTGCCGCTCACGGCAACCGCATCCGACAGTTACCGTGACTGATCATGCGGTCCATAGAGGACCACACGATCGGACGAGGTTTTCCACCATGTCCGATTCGGACGAACGGTCAGTCGGACATGGCCGCATCCAGATGCGATAATTTTGGTCCGATCGGCCGATACACTGAACTATCGGTCGATCGGACCGAAATATCTCATTGTGTGTACCCAGCTTAACACTGGAAACTATAATTCCCAGTATGCCTTGGTTGCAGGATGCATCCAAGGTATGCATGGAGTTGTTGTTTCTAAACATCTGGAGGGGGGCCAAGATTTGATATCACTGTCTTAGGGGACGTACAAAATAAAAGATTTGTTTGACACAACAAAAAGGTTTTCCCAGCAGCAACAGTCACAATCACATCGATTTTTTTTTAAAACAGATTTCATTAATATTTTTATTTGTAAACATGCAAAACAAATATAACAGCACCACAATACTTTAAACACATTTTTAACACACATTTTTTACTTACACAGCACAATCCCTTTTTTACTATTGAAGTAATAAAATCTATAGAATTATGATCTTGAGTCAGAAGTTAAATGTATAGGCTAAGAATTGTATTTTTGTAATACCTTGGTCATTACTACACTTAGCTTGCCTATCTTTGCCTTACCAACGATGACTTTTCTTTTATTCTTAGTTTAACACTTCTCACATCTACAGTATAAAAAGCTTTTTTTATTTTTAGAGAAGAGAGGATATTATAGGATATTTTCTCCCTATTGGATTTACTATTTTTTTGCTTTTTAATGCATGTTAAATTTACATTCAGCAAATAGTAGCAAATCAGCCCCCCGCACGCACCTCCTCCATCCTTCCCATATTGTGACTAGAGATGTCCGAACTTCACAAAATCCGGTCCACTCGAGGATCCGCGAATTTTCAAAAAAATTTGAAAATTCTAAAACCCGCTAGCGGACCCGTTAAAATTAAAAATACCATTGAAATAACGAGATTTTCGAAATTACGAGTTTTCACGTATTTTCGGGAGTTTTCGAAATTACGAGTTTTCATGTATTTTCGAAAATATGTATTTTCGAAAATACAAGCAATCCTCGCAATTTCGAAAATTTTCGAAAATATGTATGTTTGGAATTAAGAGAAATCCTTGTATTTTCGAAAATTTGCGAAAATACATGTTTTACTGTATATACGTGAAAACTCGTAATTTCGAAAATTTTCGAAAATACGAAAAATCCGCGAATCGGAAGTTCGGAAGGTGGAATATCCAGAAAAATCCGCCGTTCGGGAACGGGATAAATCCGCGGCGGATCCAGGTTCGGATCCGCGAACCAGCCATCCCTAATTGTGACGTGGTGTTTGAGCAAAAGTGTCCGGAGTCTGTGCATATTTACAGCCCTAGGTTAGTATATTAAGCTGGGTACACACCAGCCAATATTTTCGGCTGGCCAACCGATTCCCGGCACTTTCGGTCGATTGGCCGAAAATATTGGCTGGTGTGGGGTGGGCGGCCATGTATGGGGCAAAAATCGTCCGGACAAATGATCAGACGTGTCGGTAAATTTCGATCGATCGTGCGGTTCCCTATGGGACCGCACAATCGATCGCTCGCAAATTCGCGAATGACGGACATTTGTCCCGCCCGAGCTCTCACTCAAAGCGAGCACTCGGTTGGGACAAAAAGTCCCTCCATGTGTACCCAGCCTAAGAGTTCTCACTCTGCTTGAAAAGGCTGTTTTCACACATTTTTCCTTAGGGGTGGAGGGGGGTATGGGTCTGAGTGGGGGAGGGGCTACCCACAAGTGGTTGGGGTCACGATGCCCGCATGTGGGCAGGACCACGGATCCGTGATTGGTGTGAGGCTATGACACCCATGAGTGGGTGTATGGGGCTGCAAATGAAAGGACCAAGGAGGTGCTGCAAGGGGGGCTGTAAGTAAAGTGGCCGAGGGGGGCCTGCAAGTAGAGGGTCCATGGTGCCCATGTGTAGGAGGAGCCAAGGGGATTGCAAGGAGGAGTAGACACGGACGAAAGTGACCGGCACATGGTTTCAGAGCAGGAAGTGCAGGGGATCTGGTGATGCTGCTACTATATCACACACAAAAATGTAAATATCTTCAAAACTATGTAACAAAAAAGTAATGAAAGTAAATTGCAATAATAGAAATAAAAGAAAGCAATTCCTGACAATTTACTCACAGTCATTTTTGGACCACAGTTCCCCTTTAAATAAAACTGTAAAATTCCTGAGAGTTTAGAATTAAGGACATGGGTGGGATGGGAAAGAAATTTGCATTGCAAAGTGTGCCACAACTCTATGCATCTAATGTACTGTAAATACATTGCCTTTTCCAAACCTTATCTGGGCATCTATTCATCCTTTTTTCTGATAGATAGTGTAGAAACACAAATTTGTAGCTGTGTGTGTAAATTATAAGTCTGGGTACACACCGTGGGATCCTTTGTACCAACTGACTGTTTGCCTCTAGCAACCGGTCGACCAGGATGACAGGCAAAAGTGGCCGTGGCTGACAGTAACTAAGCTTTTGGTCCAAAGAGGACTGCACTATTGGCCGTGGTTTTCTGCTTTGTGTGATCACCCAATTGTCTGAAAAAAATTGCATGCATTTGCAGCGGGACATTGTGGGCCGCCGCAAATCCATGCAACTTTTGTGGCCTGATTGACTGATTGGCCCAAAAAATCTAGCTGTTTAACATCCTAACATTCGGAAGGGTGGCAGAATAGCAGATTGTTGTTAATACTGGAGTGTAAAGTTATGTCTCGAGTAAAGCTTTGAAAATGTGCACAGAACAGAACAATTTGGTAAATTTTACAAATTACAAGCCAAGAGAAATATTAAATTTTAACAAATTAAGAGAAAGCCATCATTTAAATTTAGAATTTTTTTGTATGCAAAATAATTGAAAAGGATGAAAGCCAGTAGAGAATTGGTCATAGAATACATTGCATGTCTGGAAAGAACAGTTCCTCTGCTTTTTCCTAAACGTTTTAAGCAACATTTTCTTCATATTTAACGTGCGGTCAAGTTATGCAGCCATAGGTTAATGGTAATTGGGCAATAATTATACTTAATTATCTGGTTAATAATACATCTAATAATGTGCTGAATATATATTTGGGTATTGGTGCAGATAATCGTTGGTAAGCTTCTTTATTAATTCTTCGGCCCTTCCAGTAACTATTGTTAATAGTTCTTGATTAGAGATGAAAGAAACTGCAAAGGAACTGATCGAATCCCCCCGAAAATCCTATCAAATCAGAATTTTGCACATTTTCTAAAGCATTTTCAATTGTTTTAATAGCCTTTTTTATTTTTGAATTTATAATTACAGTTTAAGGGCATTGTCCACCCCCAAAACTATAATTTAACCCCATACTGGCCCCACTTTGTAGTTTAAAATAAACCATACCTTACATCTCTGTTCCTTATGGTTCTCCAGCTATGCCTTTTGAAAGTACAGGAAACTGAAGACTCCAAGCTGTCTATGAGCCATCTGTTCCATGCTGATTCTTCGCCCTCATCAAGGTCTGATGCATGCACAGCCCCCTCCTCCACACACACACACACACACACACCATCCGGATGCATCTTAAGCCATTGTTGCACCTAGCATGAAATCCTATGGATGTAAGGTAGGTAACCCCAACCCCCCCAATATTGTAAGATCCGTAATTACAAAGCCTTCTATTCCTAAAAAGCATTTCTAGTGATATCAGCTGTGTGAGGTCCAGCCCATGCTTGCAAGCAGGAGGCCGGATCGGATCACCGCAGGAGAGAAGGCTGTGTAAGTAGAAATCTGTAGATTTTTTTAAAGAACTATTGTGGCGGTTGGGGGTGGGTAGAGGTTACTTACCTTACCCCCCAAAGTTCATTTTCGAGGTGGAGATGCCCTTTAAATTCTTAGTCTTTTAGTGGAGTTACACGATATATATGATATTAACTTATATAGTTATAACTTAATAAGTATCTTGCTTTGTGAAAAAAATGTATTTCTGCTCATTTTCCAAGAAGTACACTATGTTACTGTGGTGACAAGATAATATATTGAAAATAGTAAATCAAGAACTATTATGTTTTGTGATATGTACTTTATGATGTTAAAGAGCCAAAGAAAACCATTCACATATGCTGACCTTACACAATATCACACTTACTAAGATTCTTGGTTTGGACATCTAGGACAGTTTGTGTAATAAAAGGTGCAAAAGTTTGTCTGTGCTGCAGCAACCAATCACGTCATCTAACTGCAGTAGTCCAGTAAAAAGCTAACATCTTATTGGTCTCGAGATATTGAAAGCACAGGCAAACTGTTGCACCTCTTATTGCATCAGCCTCATAGCTTATTAATCTTCCAAAAAAAAAAAAGGTGTAGGATTGCATAGGCTAAGACCTGTGCATGACAAAACTTGCTTGTTGGAGTTACATCTTAGCTGATCTTGAGAAAAGTGTTTATTTGGCCTCTTGTGTTTATGATTTGTTGTAGGGATCAAAAAAAGATATTAACACTTAATGAAATGTATAAAAAAAAAAAAATTCTAACTGACTTGTAGCAGAAAATCAGAAAATAACCCGAATGTTTTATTTATTAATCAAACAAGTCATTAGTTGTAAATTAAGTATACTGAGTATAAAATAAAAATGCATGGTATCAGCAATAACAGGGTTACCTACCCAGTGACGGCACTCAGACACTGAATTTATTAATGCTGTATTAACAGGTAATGAAATCATAGTATCTTTTTATTTAAGGACCATATTATATTTACATTTTTGTAAAGATTTGAGGTTGATTTTGCAAGTTGTTAAGCCATTTACAGATAAATGTAAACAGAGGCCTACTACATGGCTGGCAAGACAAAAAAAGACTGGGGAAAGCAACATGAACCAAACTGTTTAGTAACAAAGTGTTAACTAAAGGGATACTATTCCCTCCCGTCTAGGTGATCTGGTTCCCAAAACCTTGCCCCTAAATTCTGCTATGCAATCGTGATTTCATTATGGATAACATTTTGTCAGCTCATCTTCTTGGCTGAAAGATGAAGAAATGTTTGAGATGTTTATTCCCTAAAAGGAAAACAGTTGCCACACTAGCTTCTTATGGGGGGATGAGCCCACTTCCAAGGCCACTGAATGCACTTACTGAGCAAGCCCTGAGGGAATTAGGGTTAGGGCTTGCTGTCAATCAATCAAAAACAATTTGTTTTTTCTTTGAAATCTTGAAAAGCATAAAATTACATAGAAATGAAATCTTTGGGAGATGGGTGGCATAAGTATTAATTTTGTTGGGAGGGAAGTTTTCTTTAAACGTAGCAGTTTAGGTAAAGCCGAATGCCCTGTACTTGTTAGATTGTATAATTTTTTTTTTTTTTACACATTTTGTGTTTCTTCATTGAATTAAGTAGTTAGAAATCATGTTAGCACATTTTCACTTTTTTTTTTCTACTCTACAGCGGTTTCCCTCTGAGGATCATCTAATGATTCACAGACACAAGCATGAAATGACCCTGAAGTTTGCTTCAATAAAAAATGATAATTTGTTATCAGGTACGAAATGAAATCTGACTTTCAATCTTTAGAAAATAATATAAAAATACTGTTTTAGTTTCTGCAAACAAATTCATTGAAACCCTTAAAGGACAACTAAAGCCTCAGAACAACATTGAATCAGAATATAGATTTCCCAGATATAATTTTGATAAGGTTGCTGGGAAATTTACCTTTCTAACATGGTGTTTGTGTTTTATTTCCCAGCATTCCAGTATCACACAGTGTGGTCACTGAACATTGTGTTACATGCTCAGTCCTAAGATACTGTGGGAACTTGTTACAGTTGGTCACACCCACTAGTAGTCTCTAGCCAACCCTTTTCAGGACAAATTAGGCAAGGGAGCAGGGAACAGAGAACAGGGGTGTGGCCAGTCACTGCACACACAGACAGTTATTTCATCCAGTTCTTTAGGGGGTTACATTTACTTTAATGCTATTTACTTTAGTGGGATTTTACACTTTATTGGTATTTTAATAGGGAACATTTTAACGTTTTGGAGTGTAAAAATGTGTGTTTAGGTTTCCTTTAACTATAAATATAGATATAATCAAGCCTTGCAGAGTGCCATCTAAAAATGAAATGCCTGTTTATTACTTTTGGGTCTTCTAGTTGACAGTTTTGAAAGATCCACTTGTACTCCAGGTGTAGATGTATTAGATGTGGATGAAACTGAATGTGATAGGTGTCAGTACTTTTCCATCAGCCACCTTTAATAGTTGATCAAAGTGATAGGTGAAATTTTGCAGGACACATTTGCAAGCTATGCTTTGTAATCAACGTTGAATAATCAGATACGTAAGGATGAACAAACCCCCTGGGGTTTATTCCATAGCCAGGTCCACAGATTGAAACTTTGCAGTTTTGGCTTTGAACTTCGGCCATTGAAACAAAAGTTTTATCCTAAAACTGTTGAAATTGTACCATCAAAATTTTGTTGGTAGTTGTGACAGGTGAAATTCCAAATGCAGAACCAAGCCCAGGTTAGAACTTCGATACATTTCTAATGGCAAGGTCCCTTTTTACAATAGAAAGAAGTAAACTTCATTATCCATACTCATTTTGTTCCATTATTGATTAGTATGATTTTTTTACACTATCATCCAGATTTATTCTACATATTTTATTTATTTATCTTGATATTTTCTAACTTTTTACTTTAAAATAATTCTTATTGATGATAACATCTATTGGCTTTGTTCATAGTAAGATTTTTTACTCTCAATTTTATAAATTTTTAATTTTTTAGATGTAATTCCTACATGATAGCAGGTTATTATAATAGATTCAGTGGGAAAATTATAGACAAGAATACAATTTTGCTTGATAAATACTGCAGAATTAAATTAACCATACATTCTTGACAATATAGAATAATCTATTCTAATTTTCTCCTCATATGTTTGTATTGCACAGCAAATAAATGATACAAACATATTGTTACTATTTATTTTGATGTACCTGGTACAGTGTAAATTTTAGATAAAAAGTAACAGTATAAATAACAGAATCAGATGGAGCAGTAGTCATTCAGGACTAGGCCCATTTGTGCTGAGCAATCCACACAACATTTTATTTATAATAATTGCTGGGGGTAGGTCCCCTTTCCTCTTTTGTCCAATCTGATCCATTCACTCCCACAATCCAAACATTTCTCCAGCTCTTTCATTCCTACTTCTTCCACTCTTCCCCCTTGGTCTTTTTCAACCTATACTTTTACTCAATCTAGTATCTAGGTCTTTCACTACCCTGCATCCAATATGCTTCCTTTTCCCTACTTTATCTTCTGCTTGGGTCTTTCACCCCCATGCCCCTTAGGTTGTGTGCACCTATCGGAAAGTAAATGAAACCTTCAAATTCTAAAGGTGAATGAAACCTTCAGAGTAGATAAATCCAGCTCCACATTTTTGATAATGACCCAATTAAGCACTGACACACTGACTTTGCTAGAATGAGAGCTAAAATGAGATTTGACTGATATACAGTCTGGTGATGAAATCTACTATTTACAAATAACAAAATAAAATAAAAACAAACAAGAGAAATAAAAACTTAGTAGAAAGACATAAGGTAAATGAAAAAATGGTGTACAAGTCCTAGTTTATGTACAATAATATTCCAGATTTGGTATGTAAATTTGAACTAGGAAATCTGTAAAATGAATTTGTTGTTCATTGTGTAAATTGTGAAAAAATAATTAATTTTAGTCTAGCACTGATCTGTAGGTGCAAATAAAGAGGCACAAAAAATAATTGAAATTCTAGCACCTATTTCAAGCAGGTGTATATTATACTGTAGTTCCCTACATTTGAATAAAAAGATAATGCTTGAATTGTTCTTGAAATGAATGTATCTTTATCCTTCTTAGAAGACTACAATTTGTCCTCTGAACATACTGTGCCAGGAGACTGGGCTATAAACATTTTAACACAATTTGAATTCTCATTGTAATTTGTTTATATTATTTACAAATATAGGGGGTTATTCAATAAAAGTTCTTATCATTTAAAATGGTGCTAATTTTGCCCCAACCAATCAGGTGTAAGCTATCAAATGTTACATATGTTCTGATTGGTTGGGGCAAAATTAGCACCATTTTAAATGATAAGAACCCCTGAATGTGTTTAAAAAATAATTAACATGTATTTTAAATGATTTTAAGATTGATGTAAATAGTTTAAAGGTCATGTTATTTGCCATGCATTTTTTTTCAAACGAAAATATTTCATTTTAGAACTTTATTATTCTATTTGCTGACAAGTTCCATATTACGCAGTTGCAAAACATTAAAAGGAGAACAAGTCTAAAAATGTTTTTGTTATTTTAAATATGCATTAGACGTGGGGGGAAAAAACATTTCATCTTTGTTAACAAAGATGAAATGTTTTGTTTGTTATCCATAATAACAATATTTAAATTTCCTTTCCTTTAAAGGGGAATTAAAAAAATATCGCCACATCTATGGATTCTATAACAACCGAAATGACTAAGGCTGTTATTATTGCCTTTAAATCTTTACAGATGTATGTGGGTTCAAATGCAGATGGCTGTTTACTTGTCTGGGCTACTTCTTTATTTCCAGGTGGAACAGAGCTTATTTTGGAATATTTTACCTTTAAAATGATAAGGTAGTTATAACATCAATTGGGCTGTCTGAAACTATAGAATCTGTGGATACAGTCATGATTCAAATCCTAGATTTGCCTTCAAATTACAAAACAGTAACATATATATTTTAGCACTTAGCACTTTGGTGTAAATAAAAATGCAGAATTATTTTGGTTTTTTGCACTAGACTATTTTGGATTCGAGACAAATACGGTGTTTAATTTGCTTGTTTGAAAGCTGCTTCATTCAAAAGAGAAGACAGCTGGTTTTAAAAAGGGAAGAATTTGATTGAATTAACAAGATTATGTATGTATATGTTTATTTATATAGCGCCACTTGGGGACGCAGCGCTGTACAGTATTAAAATACAATAAAGTCATACAAGGGGGATAAATACATAGATGGTTCTATACATAAATATATAACTTATATACATAGAAGTGCTAGGGCTTTGCCTCAAGAGGTAATGAGGTCCCTGCCCCGTAGAGCTTACAATCTAGTTAGGTGGGTAATACACAGATACAATGGAATGGGTATAAGTGCTGGAGTGAGATGTATGCAGTGCAAATAAACCAGCTAGATTTAAACCTGCTAATTTAGGTTTCTTGATGTAGAGAGAGGGGAATAGGATTCCAGAGGATGGGAGCTACGAGAGAGAAAGGTTTAAGGCAAGAGGGTTTAAGGCAATAATAATAATAAAAAAAAAAGGAAGCAGTCTGAGTGGGGGGTATGTACAGGAGCTGGTTCTGCGATGAGTGGAGGGTATGGGCAGGAACATATAGGGAGACTAGAGAGGAAATATGAGGAGGAGCAGCAGAGCGAAGGGATTTAAATGTTAGGAGAAGGATTTTGCACGTAATGTGCTGTTTAACGGGGAGCTAGGTTGTTGTCTGGTACAGAGGAGATTTGGGATCCAGTTTATTAGAGAGCGAAACAATACGTGTGGCAGACTTAAGTATAGACTGAAGGGGAGAGAGGTGGGAAGCAGGAAGACCATAAAGTAGTAGGTTGCAATAGTCCAGGCGTGATAGGATGAGAGCATGCATAAGCATAGCTGTGGTTGTGAGAGAAAGGAACCTGCAGATTTTGGCTGTATTTCTAAAGGAAGGACTATGATTAAATATGTTTCTGTAATTCTGCAGAAACATTCCTGAAACAAAATAAAGCATAATTGTATTAAAGGAAAATGAAAAAACTACTCTGTGGGGAAGATAGCAATCTGATACCCTGGACAAAGTTTAAAATTTTTAAGGGGCATATCCACTTCACCCAAAAAAAAAAATGCTATTCAAGTTTAAGAATGCCAGATTCTTTTAGGTGTAAGCCTTTATTCATGGCCCCAACCCTAAATGCTAGGGTTTAACTTTAAAAACTGCTCAGAAATTAACTTACACCCCCAACCTCGTTCCCTCAACTCCCTCTACAAACCGGCAGTCACGATTCTCAGCCAATCACATGGCTGTCGGTCTGGCCTCTACTGCTCTTCCATTCCCGGAAGTAGGTAGATTAGGTAGGTTAAACTATTTCTTTCCAGTTTTTAAAAGTTAAAACTCTAGTATTTAGGGTTGGGGGGTACCCTATACTTTATTACATTTTGTAATTGGGGGCTGAGACACCCTTTAAATTGATCATTACTAGAAACTAAAATTCTTCCCAACCACCACTTTCACCTTTTTTTGTTGATCTATCACCTTTTTCTTTCTCCAATCTGAAGCATTCCACATTTTAACTGTCAATCAAGTACCTTATGATCATAAACTATTCTTCTGTTAGCAGTTTTGCTCTAGCCAGGATGGTAACAGAGTGTTTGTATGCTGTGTGCAGTTCTGACAGTTACTATGTGGGAAAAGGTCAGGTCAGCTTGAAGGGGGAGTGGTTAAAAGGGGGGGATTTCTTTTATATATTTCTCAACCCAAGACACTCAATGCTACACCATTTTTCATATTGCATTTAGCTGACAGTGTATAATAACAATAATAATAATAATACACCAATTACATGGAAGAGCACCCAATCACTTAGATTAAAAACTCCTTCATTTTGATAATTGCTTGTACATTTCTGAGTATTCATTTGTGATGAATAGCTCAGTAAAATGAATTATCTTTTTTTTTTCACAGATCAAACTCCAACCCCAACTCGTTTTTTGAAAAACTGTGAGGAAGTTGGCCTTTTTAATGACATTGACTGTTCCTTAGAACATGATTTTAGAAATGCCCAAGACGAAGAGACCAGCAAAAGGGTAAGTAAAATATGAATGCTAGTCTGTTACTGGCTTTTAGGTTTTGCTTTTAATCATCATCAAGTCTGTTAAAACCTTGTTTAAGATATAGCATTTACTTAAAGGGCATGCACTGTTAAACAATTTTTCTTACTGGATAGCTGTTGCTTTAAATCTAAAGGGGTTAGTTTTTTTGTTCTATTACCTTCTCATACCCTACCTTTACTGCTTGAATTTTGCTGGCTCTAATCCCACTCCAACCCCATTTTAGGACTATCCCCACGAGATTCTTCAAATCTCCAACATGCCCTGTGCCAGATAATAGTGCGTCCATTTAAAGAGCTTGCGCGTGACGTCAGTGCACGCGCAGCATGAAGCGTGTGTGCGCCGCAATGAACGTGCACTTTTGTGACATAATTGCACACCACGCAAGCGCACATTCACATTACACGCGCACTTTTCAAACAGCTGCGCTATAATAGGGCATATTTCGAGACAAATGAGGATGTTCTAAGAAGTTACTTGATCCACTTTTATTTTGATTCTCTGTTCTCAAAAGTGAACAGAGAATGACCATCCTGAGACCAACTGCAACTCTTTACCCTCTTAAGTTCCCAGGGAGTCCAAGTGGTGTCAGACATATTTAAATATCACTATGTGGGGCAACTGCACATTGAAAACTTAAGTTTGCATCAGTTGGATGGAAAATGATGGCCGTAATGGCTGATTATTGGGGGGCATTCTTGAGAAATACAGTTAACAAAATGACATTGATTGCATTAAACCTGCGTGTGTTTTCTATATGTATGCTGTGTTTTTCATTGATTGGGGATTTTAGGAGCCTAGTACTGTACACTCAAAGTTCTCTGGGGAAATACACATCTGCCAGGCTTTTAGGACTTTGAGTCTTCAATAAGTTTATTAGCAAGGCTACCTTTCTTTCATTTGGCAGATGCAAATGTGGTTAAATATGGTGTACTGCAGTTTCTCTTTTATTAAAGGGCATGTCCATTATTTCAACTGAGACAAGCAACCCACAAGTCAAATGTAATATATGTATGTTTGTATAAAATGATGATGGTTCCAAGCAAAATCTAATCCTCAGTTGAGGCAGAATATCTAATTTGCACCGAACTTCCCCTTTAAGAAATAAAATAATTGAATAGGTAGGGATAACTACCAGTATTTACAGGTTTCTTAATAACACATCTTTTCTTTTACTTATTCTAAACTAGCATGTATACATTGGAAAACCCTTCTAACATCAATACTTATATATGGGATGGAACATTTTTGTAACATTACGCACTAAGAATGGTGCGCATGTGTCAGGGTAGAGAAAATACTAACAGGGTTATTCAATAAAAGTTCACCATTAAAAATGGTGCTAATCTTGCCCCAACCAATCAGATGTTATCTTTCAAATGTTCAATAAGATCTGATTGGTTGGGACAAGATTAGCACCATTCTTAACTATAAGAACTTTTATTGAATCTCCCTGTAAATTATTTAATATTATTAATATTCTGTCTATGTATGTCCCAGTTCTAAATGTCTGTTCTAATGACTCAGATCTGCTTGCTTCTTCCTGGAATGTAGGAGTCTTGGGTAGAGATGGCTGAACTCACTGAAATCTGTTCCGCATGCAGATTCATGGATTTTTGGGAAAAATTTGCAATGGGACCCATTGAAGTCAATGGAAGTTAATAAATCCACCTAAAATTAAGATATAAATAGCAATGGTAACTTACTGGAAATGACTCTGGGACCTGGGAAATAGTCTGAGGAACACTTATCAATGCCCAAAATCTTAAAAAAAAATAAAACACCTTCCAGTACCGGAAACGTCATGCTTTCTGCTTTGTGCTGTGGGCAGTCGCACCCTCCAGGTTATTAAAGTATGTTACAGGTTAGTATAGTTTTTGAAAGTGTAGTTCACATGTGTGCAACTATGGGGGTGATTTAACCTATGATTGGTAACTTTAATTAGTTTTTTATTTAATTAGTTCATCACTGTGACTGCATTGATACAGCCATTTCCATAGATGGCCACATGTTAAAATCCATGGTAATGTTGTCACTTGGAACGGTGTGCCCTCTGCAATAAACAAAGTTGCCTGTGCATAGTAAAATCTTTTATACTAAACCAGAGCTTTCAGCTACAGACACTGAACCCATTTGCTTGCGCTGAGGCGCTGCGCCCCCACCTGATTGATGAGTGGTTGGAATATTAGGAAGTAGCAGTGACTAGGGTGTATGGAGGCAAGTGAGATTTAGAGAATGGGTGGCACAAACTGAGGCGAGTAAGCTGAGAGGGAGATGGAAGTGAGAGATTGGAGAGAGAGAGAGGGGGAAAGAAAAAGAGTGAGGGGAGAGAGAGGGGGGAAGAAAGAGAGAGCGGGGGAGTAAGAGAGAAAGAGGAGATGAAGAAGAGAGACGGGGAAAAAGAGAGGGAGAGAGAGAAGGAGGAAAGAGAGACAGTAGAGGAAAAAGAGGGGAGAGAGAGAGGAGACAGAGGGGAAAAAAGAGGGAAGAGAGGAGAGAGAGGGGAGAAAGAAGAGAGAGGAGGAAAGTGATATCTTTAATTGCAGGGGGGGGGCGAGATTTGCAATTCTTTAATCAGGGGTTTGCTAGTAAAAAACATAATGTACATTTCCACAGGTCAGTAGAGATCATCTAGTACATGGATGGATTGATTTGCAAATGTTAAATTTCCTGCAAATATCATTAAAATGCATACGAATCAATGGGTTATAATTTGTTTGGCTGCAAAACATGTTGATGACAATGATGAAAACTTTCCAACAGTACAAATCACAAAGACCCGAGTCTAAAACTCATTTTACTTGTGTGTAGTCCTATCCGTCTGTGTTACAGTAGTAAAGGGTTTTACCATTTAAATACCATAGTCCATGGCATTTTGGGAGCAGCTAATGCTCATGGTTAATGATCACAGCTAAAGCTCAGACTGAAGCAGTGGTTGATTGCTGCTAGGAAAAACAAACATCTCGTTTAAGGAAACCAATGGTTTTCCTAAATGTGCTCATTTTGTTACAGGTGGTTAATGCATTGCTCCCATAGGAGTGCTGTAAAGAAACATGAACACAGGCATTGGCTTTCGCTTGTCCACACCTTCACATGCTTAAGAAAAGCCTAAAAGTGGAACAGGTTACATGCTCTGTAATGAAAGCCATATTTGTGTAGAAAGCTTGTGTAGACATAGTTTATTATCAGCCACAGACCTTTTTTCTATCTGCTAATTGCAATCCCATACAATATATCATGTTTCTCCTTCTAATGGTTTTCTGTTTTGTTTGTTTTTTATTTTATTTTAATTTGTGGCCACTTTAGTTTTTGTATATTTTTATTCTATTGTATTAAAAATGAAAAATGATAGAATACAGTTTATTAAGTGAATATTGACACTTAATTCTCTGGAAACACTTTATTAATATTGACACTTAATTCTCTGGAAACACTGCAGGTATTTGCTTGTGAAGGTTCTCATTCATCCAGGTCATGGTATATCTGTTGTATTCAATTAGATCAACTGGACTTGAAATGTAGTTCTTGAAGACGTTTCGCTAGTCATCCGACTGGCTTTCTCAATTCAGAATGACTTGTACAAGAATCTGTGGCAATTATGTACCCTGGAAAATCCCAATTAGCATATCACAGCCAGGTGTTAAGGGCGTGATTGGATAGTGGCTAAGAGGTGTTATAGGAACGCCCAGAGTAAGGACATCATATACGCAGTGCAGTGCAGTGAAGAATGCTCTGATTTGTATGTGGGGGAGACCAAACAGCAACTGCATCAACGTATGGCCCAGCACAGAAGAGCCAATTCCTCGGGTCAGGACTCAGCCGTGTACCTGCATCTTAAGGATAAAGGACATACCTTTGAAGATTGTAATGTTAACATATTGGCAAAGGAACGTGACTGGTTCAAGAGAGGTGTCAAGGAGGCCATTTATGTGAAAATAAAGAAACCAAGCCTAAATAGAGGTGGGGGGGTTCGACACCAACTGTCTGCCATGTACAATGCTGTTTTGACACCTTACTCTGGGCGTTCCTATAACACCACTATCCAATCACGCCCTTAACACCTGGCTGTGATATGCTAATTGGGATTTTCCAGGGTACATAATTGCCACAGATTCTTGTACAAGTCATTCTGAATTGAGAAAGCCAGTCGGATGACTAGTGAAACGTCTTCAAGAACTAAACTTCAAGTCCAGTTGATCTAATTGAATACAACAGATACTGCAGGTATTTAGTTCTATTAAACAGGTCCAATACCTGGTAAGTAAATTACCAGGTAAACATATATTTATAGCAAAGGTCTTGTATTATTATAACCTTACTGAGAAAAAGCTGTACATTTGGAAGCAATTGAAGGAATTACATTACAAAACAATCTACCCTATTCAGCAATCAGTAATCTTTGAGAATTCTTCCATAATGCATTCCATTAAAATAAAAATTAAAATCCACTGCATTGTGTACAATCAACCAAAACCTTATTATATTTGGACTAATGGTGGTATCTTAATCTAAATCAAAATCAAAAGAGGTAAATGAAAGAGTACTGTTTATAAAGATCACAACAATTAGAATATCCCTTCCTATTTACCAAGCTATTGGTCAAGCCTAATGCAAACAGGCACAATTTATATCCTGGGGTTAGACAAAGCTATAGGTTCTGTAAAATAAGCTTCAGTTACAGATGTTCATTCTCTCTGAATAGATTATTTTTGCCCCCCCTCCATAGTTGATTTAAGGGTATGTCCACCCTTTAATAATTTTTTTTTGATATATTGTAGGGCTTCCTCCCAGCCCCAACCACCATAATAGAATTATCAGAAACTCCCCCGATCTTTACTTACCTTCCCTCTCTCCTCCGCCGCACTGCCCGGCCTTCTGCTTGCATGAAACTGCAAGCAGGGGGCCGGACCGGCAGCCGCGTCCCTGATTGGCTGAGAGGCAGCAAATCACGGACGCGGCTGCCAGCTGCTTAGAATGCCGGGGGAGAGAGGTAATGTATGTAGAGTTTGAGGGAGTTTTTGATAATTTTATTATAGCGGTTGGGGCTGGGGGAGGAAGCCCTACAATATAACCAAGGGGATTGTAGCTAGGGGGAGGGAGAACAAAATGGGAGGGAGAGGGGGGAGAGAGAGGGAGAGGGAGGGGGCGAGGCCTGAACTGCGCATGGCAAAATTCTCCCGGAGGAGAGACAGGAGGCAGAGTCCTATGTGGACTCTGCTAGGCTCCTAGTGGCCAGTTTTTGGGACTTTGGAGGGGCATAGCAGGGCAGCCATTTGGAGTTGGGATGTAAGGTAAGGATTTTATTACACTTCAGAGTGGGGCCAGTAGTGGGTTACATTATTGTTTTGGGGGTGGACATGCCCTTTAAATAAGGTTGTGGGACCTGAGAGTGTATAAGGCTTAAATTGGAAGCACTACCAAATCAGGACCATGAGAAAATATATATTTTTAGCTCTGGATCATATCACTGTAACCACTTCTGTCCTTCAACTTTTCCATTGTAAACACTGCCCACACTAATGTTGCATTCAACACCAACACTGATCTTTCACAAACTTCCCCCATACAGTACAACAGTTTTTTCCCCTGTATCTCTAATTCTCTTTTGTGTTTTGCAAATTTCAACACTTTGCTCTCTTAATCTGCCCTTTTATTGTAATTTCACATGGGCCTCTTTTCATTCGCTCTTAGTTTACTGTGTGTTTCTTTCACTTCTCCTATCAATCTTCATTAGATGTGAGGCTGTGTGAAAATTTCTTTCAGGTGGTTGCAGATGACAGTTTCTGAAAAGCCGTTAACTATTAACATTGTTAATCTAACCCAAAAAGAACTATGTTTAAATAAACAGGACCACCCCATTCTCACATGGGTTTCATTTTTCATCTGTAAAATTTGTGGTTGAAAGAGTTGCACCCAAACAAAGTGAAGGTATTAAAATTTTTCAGCTCAGATCTTCATGAGGAAAAATAAGCTTCATGCAAATATAGAATACGTCAATTTAAAACAGTCAGTAAAAGTGTTGAGTGCTGATCAATTTGCATTTCTCATTTTAAGTGCAACATTGTTAAAATAAAACCAAGGATTAAACGCATAATTATGTAGCTATTTGAATAAACTAGAAACATAAAATGGGTATCTGAAGCCAATATGTATTATTTCCATGATCAGTCTTAGGATTGTGCCACTGTGCCACAAATATATAAAATAGTAATGGTGGATATATAAGTAAATATATAGGGAACAAAATGAGACCAATGAGTTTATTAAATAGAGGAATAAGAATGTTAGACAATACAAGTGACATTATTGGTTTATAGAACAGAGAAAAATTCTCTGTGTGATGGGGAACATTGTAAAACAGTTTTATGAAAGATTTAGGGAAAATCTCAGGAACTTTGCACTTTATTACTGTAAATATTCACAAGTTGACTGAGCTACTTGCCTTTCTAAAATTAAAACTACCTTTAAAATGCCATTTTATATATATATAAAATTATTAAATATGAATAAAAGATTATTCATATTTTTTGTTGTTGACTAGATATTTATCCAGTCATTTAGCCAAGGTTAGAGGTGGTGCTCCAATAAACTTCTAATTATTATTAAGTTGTAGATATTATATAACCTGCAGTTAGAAGTTCATGGGTGGTATAACAGCTGGTCTAGAACTCAAAGCTATGTGCTGGGCCAGGTAACTGCAAAGTCTGCTGTGAATGGATGAGTAAAACAAAAACATAATGGATGTAAAAATTGAGTTTGAAAAACAGTGCAATCCAACAAAAAATTACCAACCATTCCTTCCCCTTTAGGAAAATTACTAACAGTTTTATGAAAGATTTATAGAAAATCTCAGGAACATCGCACTTTATTGGTGTAAATATTCTCTAGTTGACTGAACTACTTGCCTTTCTAAAATAGAAACTACAGATGGTCTAGACAAAGGCAAAAATGCAGGGGTTAACATTTACTCATTATCGTCTTTAAAATGCCAGGGTTTATTTTAAAGACTGACAAATTCAACATAAATATATTAGCAGATTATTCATATTTTTTGTGTTGTTGACAAGATATTTGTTCAGTCATTTAGCCAAGGTCAGAGGTGGCGCTCCAATAATCTTCAAATGATAATTAAGATGTATATATTATATAACCTGTAGTTAGAAGTTCATGGGTGGTATAACAGCTGGTCTAGAACAGCTGGTCTAGAACAAAGCTATGTGCTGGGCCAGGTAACTGCAAAGTCTGTTATGAATGGATGAGTAAAACAAAAACATACAAGATGTAAACCTAGAGTTTGAAAAACAGTGCAATCCAACAAAAAAGTACCAACAATTCCTTCCCCATCAGGAAAATTACTAATATAAGCCACTGACACATGAAAATCAGATGAACTCATCGTATACCATTGGTTTGCTTAGGATATTGAGAAAATTATAGAAAACCTATTAAACTAATCCATCTGTCTCAGAAAGCACACTATGCTTTTTCTCGGTTTGCTTTTGACATTATAGTGTAGGTCAAATTCTCCATTTGATAGACTAATGGACATCATTAATAAACGGGAATAGTGATAAGTGGGCTTTGATAGAAAGCTTTTGCAACTTTTTTGTTTTTCTTTAGAGCCATAAAAATTGCAGTGGAAAATAGCCATTGAAGTTCCACTACAAAATCAACTTTTTATCTGCAGCAGCTAATCAGATGTTATCTAACTGAAGTAGACCAGTAAAAAAGTTAAGATCTGATTGGTTTCCACAGATCAATTATTACATAAGCCCCGTTTATGTTTATTAGTTTAAAGAGCATGTCCACCCGAATTTTTATTTTTTTATATGGTATTCCCCATGGGCTCCCAGCCCCAACCGCATTATTTATTTTTTTAAAAAGCCCCCCAAACTCTACTTACCTCCCCTCTTTCCTCCGCCGCGCTCCCGGCCCTCTGCTTGCTAGAAAATGCAAGCAGAGGGGCGGGACCGGCAGCCGCGTCTGTGATTGGCTGAGCGGCAGCCAATCACGGACGCGGCTGCCGCTCAGCTCACTTCGCCGGAGGAAAGAGGAGAGGTAAGTAAAGTTTGGGGAGATTTATAAATATACAAATCTAGCGGTTGGGGCTGGGAGCCCTTGGGGAATATTCTATATAAATCATTTTACGCTAGGGGGAGGGAATCGAGAGAGGGAGGGAGAGGGAGGGAGAGGGAGGGGGGAGAAGAGCTGCAGTACGCATGGCCAAAATCTCCGGGAGGCCAGGAAGCAGGCAGTGTCCTATATGGACCTGCTAGCCTCCTGGTGGGCAGTTTTTGGGACTTTGGGGGGGCACTACCGGAGAACCCTATGGAGCTGGGATGTGAGGTAAGGATTAAACTACACTACATGGTGGGGCCAGTAGTTGGGGGGATTATAGTTTTGGGGGTGGACATGCCCTTTAAATAAATCCTATAACCTCAATTGTATTGCAACTGATGCTCCTTCTTGTATGCAGAGCTTCTCTGCTGCATGTTACACATTCTTTCCTAGGCTTAAATGAGGTTGGTATCACAAAGGGCCATAGAAAACAGAGTTATTTTTTACTCTAAGGTACAGTATTGTTATTTACAATACAGAAGCACCTGAATTTAATTTAATATTTGACTTTAGTTTCTCTTGAGGAATACATATATAGTATATATATATTATATAATAGTGTTGCCATTTTAAGGATAATGTAATTGTCACATTTTTCCATTTTTACCAATACCGTATGAGATTAAATGCAGTTGATTTCCATCCCGTGTACATTGTAAATATTTTTCTGGAATCTGCTTATGAAAATTGTATACAGACCCAAATCCCATTTAGCTGCATCTGCATTTCATTTTCTATTTGTAAAAAACGGTGCGCTTTTCCAGTGTATTATCAGCCACTGTGTGTGTTTAATGCAGCTATCCGCACAGCTGGTGTATATACATGTTTAAAATATTATCATGCACCATTCCTGTTGTTTCAGATTTAAACATGCTATTGAATAAACTTGCTATACAGATTATATTGTGCACTGTTATACACACATTTTTCTTTCCAAAGAAATGTTATTTAAAAGTGGAAACCACATGTGAAAGTGTTATAAGGTTCTGTGGGTTAGAACAGAAATCACCGGCTTCTCCATAGGGAACAGTAAAAGTACAGAGTTTATTTCAGGTATACCCAGGCTTGATAACGCTGGTTTGCTGCTGGTGTTTGCTGTGGAGTTAAACAAAGACAATCCCATACTGGGTATATATATTATAGAGGTAACATAAGTTGAGAGATGATAAAGGGTAAACCTATTAAGATAGAACAGACCTTAGAACTACACCAGAACACCAGTTCATGTTTGCTATTCTACTACCTTAAAGTCACAGCAGCCCTGTGTTTTATCCAAACAACAGCAAATCTCTTTAGGCACACCGTCTAAGATAGAAGCCACGCTCATACACTTTAGACTTAATTCAATGACACGAACAAGACATGGTCAGAAAGCTATGCACTTCGTGTTTTCAGTGTCTCTACGCATCCTGTTCCTACCTCTTATAGTCTCCCTAATGATTTAAAGGTATGAACACTAAAAGGGAACAGGAGATACAATTAAATATACAAAATTGGTAAAAATACATGCTACAACCAGATGTATTTGTACATGTATTTTTAACAATTTTGTATATTTAAATAGCACTAGTAAGGGCTCCATAGTGAATATGAAGAACAATTTTGGAAAATAATGTAGAAATAGAGAGCATGCAAAACTTAGATAGGGGGTAAGATATAAAAAAGGGCTAGGTTATTAAGAGTTATTTACACCTGCGGGTTATCCTTTTTAGACATGTGTAAAGGGTCCTTACAATGAACTCTCCAGATTATTGTTCACCTAAAGATTTCAAATGAAAGAACTTTTCATCTTTAAGGGAATTAACTGCCTTCTAGATGAGATTGTACTAACTAATTAAACCCTTTAAACCTAACCCCTTTCCTTTAAAAGTACCCAGGGTGAGGACCTAATGAGCTGGGGTTGCAATAGTTGGGAGAAATACTGGATTGTGGGTCTAATTATCCCTTTCCCTATATCAGAGACTTGGTCATTCCATTGGCCAAGTTGAAGGAGCATGGCATGGCGGACCAATCCATAACTTTTGGAAACCATGGTCCATTTTAATGGACAGTAGGAGGAGGGGGTAGGTTTAAAATATCTAGCCCTCTTTTAATAATTTTTGAGAATGATCTATATACCTTTTTATAGTCTTAATATCTCCACATTGCTGGTTTTAAACTAAAAGTGGATTTAGGGTTTTTTCCAAATTGCTAGTTAGAGAATATTTTCCCCCTTCTGCAGTAAACTTAATAAAGTTTTAAAATTTTATTTTTGTCTGGTGGTTTGAAAACAGCACATGCCTTAAGTCAACCTTGACTATTATGTTGCTATTTATTCTTTTGGGACTTGGGACAGATAACACATAACTCAGTGATTTGATGTTGTGCTTAATAGCAGAAACATTGCGGTAATCAGTGTTAAAACTAATATGGAACCAAAGTCTATTTTTACAGTTTTTAAATGTATTTCCACAGAAAACACAAAACTGTTTTGCCAGTACAAAAGATGACAAAAAATCAAGACTGCAAACTTACAAAATTTAAAAGCTTTGAAACTGAATGCATGAAACCCAGCTGAGCAAACACTAGCACCATTTCTGGTAACCATCTGGGGATTGTGGTTCTTAATAATTAAAATTTATATACATATATATATTTATTTGTATATACTACGTTAAATGAAAAATTAATTAAAGGGCATGCCCACTCAAAAAACACTTCTTGGTTGTGCCTGTCAGTGACGTCGCACCCAATCTCCTGAAAGCCGCAACCAGGAAGTACAGCAGCAGTCAGTGCAGAGTCCCTCTGCTCCTGTGTCTGATTGAAACAAGCTCAAACCAGGAGCAGGGGGCGGTGCCTAGGTGACAAGGGGCCGTGTCAGGTAAGTCCCTTCAGGGGCATATTTGGAAATTATTGATAATGCGAAAGTGGGGTTTGGGGGGGGTCGGTGGGTATAGAACATTTATAGCTAAAGTTATTTATTGATTGGACATGCCCTTTAAGGAAATGGTGTGCTCAGAACTATATATATCTATATTCCAATAGGCACACACTTCAAGATTATTTTTTGCTTGGGTGCAACCAGTCGATGGTCCTTACAGTGTCCTAAAATGGGGATACTTTATACTGTAAGTAGGTGCATGGCTGGTATTTTTGGATTTATTTTCTGGAACTTTCATGGCATGCTAATTATAGTACAATATACTGTCGTCTAGCTTTTTCCATATAGGGTACGATTTTTCTGTTTGTGAACAACAATTGTATGACTATCCCAAAAATTAGAACAGAATATACTATTTCAGGTAATAATCTAGAGAAATTTGCAAAAGTTGTTACTTTTTTTATACTTCCCAGTTAAATGAAATTTTTGTCCTCACTAAAGGACAAATAAAGGTTAGTGAATGCTGGAACGTCTTGCATCATTAAAAATAATCCAACCCCATAGAAGCATTTAATGAGATTTTGTTTTCAAAACGGCCCTCCATACATTGCGAATGGGTAAAACCATTTAGCACCTTAAACTTCAAAATAGCTGCTCTGGCCTTGGTAGATTGATTACGGCGGTTGCACAATCCTTATTATAGCCTTAAAGCTGTATAAACCCTCAGTACATCACCCCAAAGGGATTGAAGCAGCTTTAAGACTATAATTGCCCATAGTGGCTTTGTGTACATCATCCCTTTGTATCATAGTATTTTGTCAGTCAATCCTTTGGCTGATTGACCAGACTATTATTTGCTCTCTATTTGCTCAGTCAGAATTCGAAGATTGAAACCCAAATACTGTAGGTAATATTCATTCACTGATAATTGCCAGATTTTCTGCCTGATGCTTCTATTGTGACAACCATGTATATACCCTGCAGCATCTTATGGTGGCCATACACGTAGCCATTTTATTGATAATCGCTTTGTCCAACAATGAAATCCGGCCTTAAGACTTTTTTTTCTTATAAGACACAGCAAAATATTTTTTTAATTGATATTATCAGCACCCAATTGGACAATAATATCTTTACATGTATGGCCACATTTAGTGCTGGTTGGCTAAACTGTGCACATGCAATTGCCAGATAGCGCTGTCTGCATATTATTAGTGTAAAATCTAAACTTATCCTGGTTGACTGTAAGATAAATAATCATTGCAGATAATTTCATCCTCCTTTTACTCATTTAAAGATAAAAGAAAAGATGCATGTAATCGGCCTTTTAACATGACATTCTAATAGCTATATGTTTACCTAAACAAACTCATTATTTCAAAATAGAATTGCCAATGACATCTTTTTAGGGTTATTACCTTAAACAGCATTGAAAAATATTGTCCCTGCATTAAGTTCTCAATCACATTAACCCCATTATCGGAATTCTATTATTTTAATCTTGTGCATTTGAAGGTGTAAATGAAATTCTGTCATCCCATGACTTTTATTCCAGATAAGCTACACACATGGCACTTATTAAATAACCATTTTCAGCAATTATGGAAAGGCTCAGGTTCCAAGCATTATTCTAGTAAGTAAATAAGATTTAAAGGAAAAAAGAAAAAAAGACCGGCCAGTTCACCTAGAATAAGCTGTCAATGCCATTATCAGTGCAGAGATGAAGTTTATATCCATGTCAAGATCTTTCACACAAAGAACTTGGAAAGAACAGCAGAACAAAATAAAAGGCAATTAAATAATGCATAGAACCTAAAATAAAATATTTCTGGATGAAGCATTTACTTTTTTTAATGGGTGTGGTTTAGCGTGACTGGCTGTGGGTCATGCTTAATTATTGATGTCACTGATTGACAGAATTAGGAGCATTAACTTTCTTAGAACAAGATAGCATTGTTATCATGGACCTTTGGGCGAGAAAGAACTGTGTGCAATTAAGCTAGTAGACCATGCTAATAGAAGGAAAGACTGTGAAGGTCATTGAGCTAATTTCTAAGGTTTTATACCTGTATTTCTCAAGCAAAATTTTAACAAAGTTATGAAAAGTGTTAATGAAAAGAAAATTGAATTAAATGTTTCATCTTGCATTGCACGTTAAGATTGTTATTGCTATAAACCTCTTTGGTAAAGCAGAATGACAAATTCAGTGTATTCTTTATGCTGCAATAAACATAAACAATTTAAATAAATATATATCCTATATTAAAAACATTAACAGCATTATTTTGCACACCAATAATTATTAATAAGTAATAATACCTATTAGCCGCCGAGATCCTGCAGTGTTCTTAACGTCTAGTCTTTGTACAAGTTAGCACAAAACGTATCATATATTGTATTGTGTAATTTGCGCTATGCAAAGATCGAAACTTGTGGGGCTTTATACAGGCACCCCAAAGTTAACAACCCAGGTTAACCTGATAATACAGTAGGGTGGGTTTGGACTTAGCAGCCTATATTGAATTGCCCTGTAAATTTTTACAAGTTGGTTTTGTAAAAATTATTATCCAGTTTTATATAGAATGACTTTTCAGCATTGCTGCAATCAGCTGTGTTTCAAATTAGAATAATATTTTTAATATTTAAGGGGGCTACTGTAATCTACCTAACCATCTATTAAGGTGGCCATACACTATTACGATCGTAATTACGATCTTAAACCGACCGATACTTTGATAGACAGATGTACAATGTTAATTGTACCAAGATGTACAATAAATATTGTTCGACATTCAATTTGTTTTGTGATTAATGTTGAATGTCGTCCATTGTGAGGTTACATTACATTCACCTTTAATCGGAACTTTAGAAAACACTACAATCATTTTACCAATCGACTTAAAAACCGATTTTATGATCTAATGTCGTGTGATAAGAATGGGAAAATGTAAAATTTTTCGGCCAATCGATGGAAATGTCGGATTGTATGTTGGATTGTACATAAAATCGTCCTAATGTATGGTCACCTTTATTTTCTTGAATTTATGTAGCTTGCAGCTTCAGTGATATTTCTAATACTGCTACAGAAAGCCATTGGTGAGGATCTAGCTACACCAAGCAATTCCGCAGTGCACAAAAAGGCCAGTAAGTGAGCCTCTTGTGATGTCAGGTTAACATTACCCAGTAGTTTGGAGAGATTAGATGTTGGCCCTCTTGTGTGGTTTTGTAATTTGGTCTTGTGTGTCATGTAAATCACTATCTATTGTCAGCATTGATCAATGAAAGTGTAGCTGTTTCTCTTTGTAATCCTTATAAATCCTCTCATATATGACATCGATATTTTGAGCCACTCGGAAAATTCAATCAAATCACTCAATATATCGTTAACGGTGTATGTCAGTCTCAGCCACCTGAGGAAACCAGCCAATATTTTGGGCCAATTGACCAATATACTGAAATGCCGGTTGGATGATGTGTACTCAGCTTTAGTGAGAACCAGGTGATTACAGCCTTACAAGTTTCTGACTGGCTACTCTCATATGGCAGAGTAGCCAATCAGAAGAGGGAAAGTAGTCTGTCTGTAAATTGCCTTAACAATTCAGAAATAAGAGAAAGATAATTTCCCGTTATTCTGTAGAAACTGGCAAAAGAAATTACTTATAAATAATAGTAACCTTTTAATCTTTTAATGTGCCTTTTGTATGTATTTGCAAGTTTAATTTACTTTATTTGCCCTTTTGGAAAGTTGTTCATATATTCTTCACAATTTCATCCTTTCTTTCTTGGTATTAGGCTAGTTATAAAAAAGAAAGGGACACATGCAGTATATAGGTAATTTTTCTAAAATTAAGTTCCCTGTAATATATCATCCTAGTATTAGAAAAAAGAAATACAGTACACAAGAATAATATTTTTTCTGCCCATTTGTCTTACCTATAGAACTGCCTTCACTGCCATAGCAACAATATAAAATAAAACATATAAAGAGCTTTGGAAGAAATCCAAATACAATATGTTGGCTGGCTTTTATTACATGAAGTTGTTTGCATTTCTCTTGTAAAGCTTGAGCTCTGCAAAGTCTGCTATGAATTAGGTTTTAACTAAAAAAGAAAAAGGAAAATAGACAAGAGTATTACTGATTTGTTTAATTTTATCTGTACCTATTTTAGATCTAGTCACTGCATAAAACAAACTGAAATACTGTACTGCTATTGAGTATATATTTATTCTCTTTTCGTGTCCAGGACCGAAACGTTGCTGTGACACAGATATGTTTGAGTGTTTGAGTATGAGTGTATAATACAAGGCGTTAAAAGGTTCCGAAGTGTGCACTGATCATTAATACACACACACACACACACACACATATATATATATATATATATATAATATATATATGTTGTGGGGGAAAAAGTACATGCAAATGCTACACTGCTTGTGGTTGAGGGGGAGGAGGGCTGTGGTTGGGGGGGAGGAGACTTGTGGCTGGGGGGGAGGAGGCCCGGGCTTGTGGGGGGGGCTCATGTTGGGGGGAGGGGGGCTCGTGTCTGGAGGTAGTTGTAGTTTGGTGAGGGGCTCCATCCAAAATTTTGCAGAAGGGTCCACTGATTTCTAGTAACGCCCCTATTATTATGATTTATGTACTATAACTAAAGAGAAAAGTATCCTTCTTGTGTCGTATGCTTGTGGTTAAAGTAATATGGTTTACACCTTCAGTGATATTTACATTTGTATCAACATTGGATCATTATCTTTTGTCTACAGATACTATGCATTTTCTATTCACTAGATTTAGTTAAACTTCTATGGATTATTGTATAGCATACACAAGGCTGTATTTATAGAGAGCAACCCCCAGATTTCTCTGCAGGAATGTTGGAAAGCTCTATCTTAACAACCCATCAGCCCTTAATTAATGCTACCCAATGTCATGGGCTTGACAACTTCTATAGTAAAAACATGAGCATATCTACAAACTCTCCTTATAACAGTAACTAAATGTCAGGCAGTTTGGGTTTATGGAAGGATTGCTGTGCAGTTTGGATGTAAAAGGGACATGACAGAGTGGATTAAGGATGTTTTGAAAATGTACTGTTCATCAACAATGCAAATTTTAGTACATGTAGATGGCACATGGCTGAGGATCATCTGCATATACAGTCTCTTGCATATGTAGACTAGACTATAATTTGATTTCAAAATCTAGAAATTGTGGCTGTTCTCACAGTCCCATTAATAGATTCTCTGACCCATACTTATCTTACCTGCATCACATCTCCATTTTGTTAAACCCAGCCTTTTATAATGTCCAAGATTTACAACTGGCCAGTGAGAACAGTTTAGAAAAATCCATTTTATAGTGTCCTATGAATGATAATATATCAACAAGTGGAAAAAGTAAAGTTTGACTTTTAACAGTAAATATACACACAGCAGCCATTTACAGTATTTGGATTGAGCCTAGCAAGTAATCTACAAAACCACCAAAGAATTTAAAGGATTGATGCCTGTACAATAATAATAAAGCGGCTTTCAATTTTATTACAAAATCAACAAAAGAATATGAAATTCACAAGTTATTTTTGAAAGTGTGAAACTTTTTCATTAGCTCGGGATTTCTTTTTTATGACTCTGGCATTTTAAATGAGCGTTTTACCTTGTTAAACTGGAGGAAACACTGACTTTGAAATTATGGCAATGTTTGTATTAACACCCTATTTATCCGGTACATGTCATATATTTATATAGCAAATTGGTATAGCGCTATGTTGCAAGCAAGAAAGAAGATCACTGCTGAAAGTCTTTTAACTATCTACATAAATGTATTTCATTACCAAGAAAATCTTTTGAACTTTTACTGAATTGCAACATTTAAATGTTCAAATGTCTGGGTGTATTCAACCAAAAAGCATATACCCTTAAAGTGCAATTAAAGTTACAGAGCCCCTAACTAAACAATGTTTGGGGGCCTGCTGCTCTTGATACTAAAATAAGATTAAGCTTCGTGCACATGAGTATGCTTTAATGTTTGGGCACTCGGTCATGTATCCTTGATGAGCTGATCCTGCGGATCATCAAAGAGGCCAGACAGTGCGCCCATACATTATAGAAAACTTGGACAAAACACCCATTCGGTGCACTATAGCGCTTTACACACTGTCTTCATTCCCATGGATATATCTCTGTTAGGGAATACTTCTCTACTGGTATAACAGAAGGAGACAATTAGTAGTAGTAATCATTGTCTTTGACTTTATGTCATTAGGGGCTTTCCAGCAGATGTGATAACACAAATCTCAGCACTCCCTGTATCATTTTGTTTATATAAAACTTCCCAATGGAGGATACAGAAATTAATATACATTAGCTATAAGGATTCCTTGGATTACTGTTATGTAACAAGGATGTTGTAAGTTATTAAGCAATATACAGTCAATATATACCTCTTATTGTAAAATATAAGGACATTTGAAAGCACCAACATGTTCAAAGAACAAGACCACTGCCATGGTGATTTTTAATGTCCAAATATATTAAAGAAGGGGTGCATTATTTCCCATAATATTTAAATTCCATTCAATCATCTAAGACTGATGAAATAGCTAAGAAAATGTATAAGGATACTTTATACTAGATATTCAGGATCTTTGTATATGCAGTCACATAAAGATACTTTTACACTAGTTATAGACTTAGTGATGTCTGTATATTTGTTAACTTGGCCATAAACATCTGTTCTTGCAGCTGATTACCTAGCACATTCTGAAGAAATGTGTTGATTCACCCATAAATATTTAACTAATAGATTGTTGTCCAGTATATTTACAAAACATCTGAATGTAAGTAGCATGATCATGAATCTTGCAGGCTCTGTCTGTCTTTTGGAACGATTGTGCATGTGTGTACCCAGCTTAAGATTAAGGTAGCCATATATATATATCGCCACGGTGTAAAGGGCAAAAATGATCCTCTTCTAGGCTGACGAACTACCACCCTTGTCATTGTGGAGGATTTGTCACATAATTTCCATCAGATCACATTTAATCTTTATAAAGTCATCATCATCTATTTTCATCTTTAATTTTTGTACCCATAAAGAACGAGGGAGGTCTGTTGGGTGAGAGTAACCACCTGACGTTGCATACTGCAGACAGATTCCAATGGAATCCAGCTTTAGTAATGTTACCACATGTTTCTTATAAATAACGAAATTTTGATATTGTGGAGAATCTTCATTTTTACCTCCCAATAAATGTTGCATTAGTAGTGGGAAAAGGTTATGAAATGCCATAGATGCTTTATATTTTGTAGTTATCTTTTATTGTTCAAACAGATCAGTTGTTTGCATTTTTTAAAATTAAATCTGTAAATTAAAGTGTTAAATACCTCCCAACATTGTATTATTGACTGGCAGTGTGTGGTTGCCTCAAACCATGGAAGGCAGATCCAGGAAACAAGGACGTCACTAATAAATAAGATAGGGAGAGAATTAGGCTTCGCAGCTCCTCTTCAGTATATGCAAATAAGGAATGGAGACTTCTGGGTTATTTCCATGTTTCCATGTTAGGTAAAAAAAAAATGCTTTACCTAATAAAAGGTTTTTACAGCATTTCACAAGCTAAATGAAATACCAGTGATCCAGCTACCATGGAAACACGAAAATTACCCAGAAGTCTCCTTTCCTTATTTGCAGCAAAAAAGGGCAGTGTGAAAAATTATACAATACTAGATACATTATAGGGGCAATGCAATATCACAAACCAGTGCACCTCACTTTACCCTGCTCCCACAATGCTGTAACAACTTTGTAACAATTACTGCATTGTGGGGTTAGGATGGTAAGGTTAAACATTTCTGGGATTTTCATGCTCCAATTAAAAACTCTTAAATTATAGCACAAAACAAAAAAGTCGGTATTTTATTTCTTTTAATATTAACATACGTCAATGGCTCCATTACACCATAATAATATATATTTTTTTTTAACTGTCTGCATTCAGTGATAGCGCACAGTAATCTACTGTATAAAGTTCTAATTATTCTAATTTGTAATACAAATCTCATGTTATGGTTTTCTTTGCAGAATATCACTATGCACAATGCAGTGGGAGGAATGACAGGACCTGGGTCACACCAGCTTTCAAATTCAAGGATGCCAAATCATGATACCAGCGTTGTTATCCAGCAAGCCATGCCATCTCCTCAATCCAGCTCAGTCATAACACAAGCACCTTCCACAAACCGCCAGATCGGGTAAGTACAGAGATAGTAATCAATCTCTATGATCTCTAATCATCAATCCCTATGATAACTATGGTCTGAAAGGAATGCTAGATCCGTTTGTGTGCATTGCAGAAGAAGGTCATACGATATAAAGGGAATAATTGGTGGTAATGTAGAATCACATGTTTAAACTGGTAAAGCAATGAAAAGAAAGCAAAGTAAAACCTTTTTGACCCCTGTTACATTTGCACAGTTAGAATTACAACATTTGCAATGCTTCTTATTTTCTGCATTTTAGTTCTTATTCCACTCCCTCTGATAATCAGTTGCAATAACCCTACCATGCTATTTATGACTGTAGTTAAAGCAGGTGACATTTTAAATTACTGTATTTTAGCAGCACCAACATTTCTCGCCCACCTATGATACCACTTAAAATGTGTCCTTTATCCACAAATGATGTAGGCAGATTAAAGTGATCAGTGGTTCAAATAAATAATATGCGTGACACTTTACAAATGACAGCATAGTGTTTTGTTGTGGTTTTTTTTCCGGCCTTGTGACTTTCTACTGTATGTGACATCAAAGATACTGTGCATGATAGAGTTTAGGAGACGTGAGGCACTTATAGGCTGGAATAAATGTAAACAGAGTGTCTGGCCTATCAATGCACAACCCCTGCCTGCCCTGTGCAAAGCCAGAAAATAATGTAAAGAAACAGTAAAGGTAGAGGAGGGCTGGGAAAGTGGAGAACAGATGGTGATTATTTTTATACAGCTCAAGGCCTGTTTTTGCAAATCCAAAACAATTAATGTAAAAAAAAATGAAAAGTTTCAGGATATTTTTAAGGTATGGCATATAACAATAAACAGACCTCTAAAGGGATTGGTCTTACACTTTCTTTTTTTAATTTCCACTGATATAGCAGAATGAAATGTAACAATACTGTACGAAGAGCTGTTTATTATAGGCAGTAGAAAACCAAAGAATTTAGTGAAACAGTTTAGCATTTTAAATGTTTACCATTTTGAATTAGGAGTCCCCCCCAAAAAATGTTCATTTTGTAGCTTGTACAGGAGAAAGATTGCTAGAAGAACTTTATTCATAAACATGTAGAAACCCAACAAAAGTTTTCACACTAAAGTTATGTGTCTAGATTACAACATTTATATGTCAAAACCTGGTTTCAATGGTCAAAATTACAGCAGTTTCGCATCTAAACTCCACTTGTATTTTCGACCGACTGAATTTCAAACCCCGAAACTGGGAGTTCTTAGCTGAAACTGTGATTGGCCCCTACTTATTATTGCAAAAGTAATTGTTTTGTAATGATGATAAAGTGCTTATGATTGAACATTTTTTTTTTATTGTATAATACAAAGACACCCAGAACTAAAGTCTACATAGACCTCTTTGGTAAATAGTTTATAGTGTGTTCTCTTTTTGTCCTATATAGTTGTGTGTGTATAGGTGTGGATAGAATATCACTTTAATGGTAACATTAATGGTAAAAATAACTATGTCTCTCCATAGCTAAGTTATAAAGATACTCAGCCTCATTAACAGAGAGCCCCTGCGCTCTTTTTTGGAGTTAAAGTCAGGCTAACGGTTTTGCTATCAATTAGTGTGACTTCCTTGCACCAAAACTCCTTCCTTTCGCCAAATCGGAAAAGACACCCTAGCAGCTGGCACTACTTTTAGTGCTGGATTTAAATGCTCATGGCTGGCATTAAAATCACGCTAGGAGCAAATCACTTTTTGGGATTTACCCACAGTCGCAAACAAGATATTGAATCTCGTTCGGGAGATTTACCCAGAGTAACAGCTTCTCTGGGTAAATGAGCCTGAATGTTACTTCCACTCATATATAAAATATTTACAGATTTACACATACAATAAGCTGTATCCATGCAATCTGTAAAATAATTCATTATTACTGTATATAGGAACGGGAGTCTAAACTGCAAAACAAGAAGAGAGACTATTTTTACTAAAGACTGGAAATTAAAAAAAAAAAAAAAAAATAGATCAAAACATGGAATAATGCAAGCAATTAAAATACTTTTACACTTGCTGAAAATCATTACATTAAAATTAATTGACCATTCATGGATTTCCTCTATAAACCTATATATAGTCTATATATAGTCTATAAAGTCTATAAACCTTTGCCACATAAGCTGAATAGTGTTAGCTGACTCCATGTTGATTTATTTGCTGATGTGATTACCATAAGCAAAACATTTGGCAAAAACTCAACTTATATGTCATTATATTATGCCCAGATATTCTGCATGTTTATTCAAAATGCTGCATGGTTAATGTGCTTACAAATTCTAAAATATAACCTGATATACATTCTGTTTAAAGCAATAATCAGATGGGTATTTGTGCACATTACAAGTTCTGTTAGTCTAAGCCTGTGTACGCACAACACAATTTTTCGGCCTGATCAACTAATAGTTCAGTGTATGGGAAAAATTTGCATGGCTGTCCGTCTGGTTCTCTATGGACCGCATGCTCGTAGTGGCGAACTGTTGGCCGTGGCTACTTTTGCCATGACCAACAGTCCTAGCCAACCAGTAGGAAGTGCCAAACGGTTGGTCGGCTTATGGTGTGTACCCAGCCTAAGAGGCTTATTAAATAAGAGGAACCAGTCAGATGTTGCCAAATGTTTTCTAACTGTAGTAGACCAGTAAAAATGTAATATCTGATTGGTAATTGCAAATTAACAGCACTAGCAAATTTGTTCACCCCTTTTTGAATAAGGGTTAAAGGGTAAAAACTCTGAAAAATTACTTTTCATCATCTTAATCTGTAAATAAATATATGTAAGTAGCACTTGCTCTGAGGTGTGTGTTGCTGTATGCCTTCAATCCAGTAGTTGTTTTGCTCAAGCTCAGTATTCCCTCTTTTAACCACTCCCCATTCCACCGTACCAGACTTTTTTTTATAGGTGCATGCTCAGTTATCATTATGAGGAGAGAGCATTTCCCACATAACAACAGCTACAGCAAAAATAAAAATCCTCACAGCAGAAAAGTTTATGATTATAATATGGCACTTGATTGACAGATGAAATGTAAGATGGTTGGGATCAGTGGGAAGAATTATAGTTTCCAGTAATGGTCAATTTAAATTAACATTTTTTTTAAGTATAGATGCCCTTTAAGTGTTTTTTATTTATAGATAAGCAGAAAAATAAAAGGCTGCTGGTCTATTGGAGATATAAACCCATCACACTTTACAGTACAAGGAAAGTGTAAAAAGGTAAAATGGCTCCGGATAGGCTTTCTCTCATTTCCATTTCTTCCCTAAACACATTAAAATAAAAAACATTTGGGAATAAGTAGTATACTAATTTCAAATGGCAATTTTTTAGTCCTCGGGGATTGCATCTTTTAACATAAATTTCTTATTAAGAATTGCACATATACACTTGTATAGAGCCATGTTGGTGTAATATTCTGATTTTATCACAGCCTCAAATATTTAAGTGTCAAAGTATGGCCAAGCCACCTGCAAATGTTTGAGATGGCTCATGTCCAAAGAAAACAGCCAAGAGTAATGAAAGTCTTTTAGGCTATGCACAGAGTCTCACTCCAGCAGGAGACTGAAATCCACCTGTGCCCACGCAGAGACTGAGTCGTTGGGGAGTGGTGAAGTGTTCACAGATGGGGCTCTCCTGGGGATTTTGTGGTTCCTATTCTCGTCCTTTTAAAGTTTCTCCTCATAATGTGTTTGTGTTCACACACACATTCTCCTACACACACGCACACACTCAAATGCACACAGTGCCACACTCAAATACCAATTCTCTGTTCAGTAATTATTTTCAGTAGAAACGCAGATATACAAGGACTATGGAAAATATAAAACCCAGGTTAATTGTTCAAAGGAAATTAAAAAAAAGCCAGGCAAAATGAATTTTCTAAGGCATAAAAGTGTCTCAAATCCTGCCTTTGAGCAATGAAATTTGCAATGTAAGTAAAAACACTATTGCCTTAAGCTTGTTGCTTGTGCCTGGCAGTGTAGATTACAGATTCTTTCAGTGCTAGTTATTATGAGAATGTTGATCTGTTTTATATTTCCTTATTATACAAGGTATTGTATTGTATGGCTCATTAGCCAAACATTCTTTAGCCTCCTGTACGCTAATGATTGCCATATGTCTTTGTAGGACCATCTCTTTTATATATGTAAAAGATATTTACATAAGTGTAACAAGGATTTTAATGCTAGCTCATTTTTTATAGTGAAACATTAAGATAAAATTTAAATTTTTAAAGCACATTTACCTTTTCAAGGTATTTAATGGGGAACAAACAGTTAAAAAAACCTGTCCCAGTAAAAGTACCCTGTGGGAGGTCTCACCACTCTGTTTTCAATAGATTAGTAGATATACCAACCTACAGTAAATGTGGGATTTCTGGTCCTAGTCTGCCCAACCCCTCCCTGATTCCAGGATTCCAACATAGGCATTCAGCAATATGTTGAAAAGAAGGTGATGAGTTAAAGGGCATGTCCACCCCCAAAACTAAAATGTATCCCACTGCTGGCTCCACTGTGTAATGTTCTCTTCTGCGTCATGTGGTTGTCATACAGTGTCTAGTATGACAACTGTAAGTCCAGGAAAGTGAAAAGTTGGAGCTTTCCTGTGTTTAAAAAGGTTTCTTCCCCTTCCCTGTCCTCCTGGTGGACTCTGCTGGTTGGCCCCTAATGCTACTCCATTCTCAGAAGTAGCTTTAGAGGCAGAGGCTGAGGGAATGAAATTTGGTATGTAAGTTTTTGTTTTGGGCACTTTTTTAAGATTTAAACGTGGCGGTTAGGGTTGGGGGGGGGTCCCTATATACATTTTATTTTTAGATGGACGTGACCTTTCAAAATGTGTTTAGTTCCCCTTTTAATTTGTCTAGCTGGCTCATATAACATTTTTATAAAACTTTTTTACTCATTCTTTTGCAAGTCGTTTATTTAAGGTTGCCAGGGGCTTTATTTAACGGATTTAACGGATATAATGGATACACCAGTTTAGATGCTACGATACTTTACAACTCATGATCTTTAGTGAAAAAAAATAATTGTCCAATCCTATTTATTAATAGGTTTCATTAATTTACCAGTAAAATGTTCTATGTAGGCCTGTACAGAACCATTTACATTTACTAAATGGTTAAGAAATTTCACTAAACTTTAAATATTTAAAAAGAGGCAAAGACTATAACAGATTACTACATCTGAAAGAACTTACCCCAGACTTGTACTTCTTTTTATCTTAGCTTCTTTTGCATTGACTTACATTACTCATATTCAAGGTTGTGCATAGATTGAATGCGACTGGTCTTGTGCTTTTATTGCACATTTTTTGTCATTTTTGTGTTCTTTTGGAAATTAGCTCTTACTTTTCTTAAAGGGACAAGATCTCTTTATTGCCTATGGGCTGCCAAACCACATTGACCCATTAAATGATTTGTGGCTTATGGAGCTGTCCTGAGCAGCCAGCTAAAATGGGATTGAATGACAGCCTACTGCTCCTTAAATATAACATACTCAGGTCTATTATTTGAAAATAATTAATTATTACTATACACAGTATATTTCTTGCATAATATGGTTGTAGCTATCCTCAATGTGGTAATTCATGTACAGTGTCACTAAACTGCCGTATATACGCGAGTATAAGCAGAGGTTTTCAGGCTATAAAAAAAGCCTGAAACTCATTCCTCGGATTATACTCAAGTCAGTCGCAAACTCACCTCTCAGCCTGCTGCTGGTCGATTCACATCTCCCGCTGACGTCACTACTTGGTGCCTCTCACTTCCCGGTGCCGAGTAGTGATGTCAGGTGGGGAGATGCGGATCGAGCGGGCAGCCGACAGAGAGGTGAGTGGATCAGAAAGATATGGGGTTTCACCAAAAATTAAGCTCCTTATGCTAAGCTATGAATTCCCACACAGCCCATTACCTTTTTTCATCTGTTTTAATAGCCTCTTGCCTCTTGCAATCCTTTATATGGTTTTGCTGTGGGACTGGTGATCTTATTCACATGTTTAAATAATGTTGATTAGCAGTGAAGACTGAAGATTGCCCAAGTGAACACTGAACTGGGGGGGGGGGGGCCTCTGGGGGGGACAGTAACCCCATACAGTAACCTTCAATACCTTTCCACTATAGATGTTTGGAAACTACAACTCCCAGCAACTAAAGCATGCTGGGAGTTGTAGTTTCCAAACATATCCAGTGCAAAGGTATTGGTGGTTACTGCATGGGATTACTGTCCATTTAAAGGGCAACTAATGTGTCAAAACAGTACTGAATAGGGAGGATGGTATATATTGTTAAAAATATTGCCTTCTGATTCTGTATTGTTTTGAGGCTTTAGTTGCCCTTTAAATGGACAGCAGAATTCCCATACAGTAGTCCCATACAGTTATAGCCATACTGGATTTGTCTATTACTGTATGTAACTACTGTATGTTAATTCTGATGTGCATTTAAAGGGCAACTAAAGCCTCAAAACAATACAGAATCAGAAGGCAACAGTGGTCCTAATTTCTACCCTCGACTTATACTCGAGTCAATCATGTTTTACTCATTTTTCAATTTAAAATAGGTACCTCGACTTATACTCGGATGGACTTATATTTGAGTATATACAGTATATAATATACACTTCTGGTAAAAATCAAAGCAAAGAACTATGCTGTGTGGAACATTACAATAGAAGTCGTAATAATGTGAAAGTAATCAGCTCTCACTTTTTGGTATGATACAGTATCCCATGTTTTTTTTAATGCTTAGCATGTTCCTAATAAATGTTCCTTTAATTAAATTTTCATGTTTGACAACAGCAAAGTTTTGAAAATGACAAATATTGATATAATTAATTATCCTATTTACTTTGATATAAACAAATGTATAATGTTGGCCTCTAAGTGAAGCTAAATGCCTCTTTATAAAGGGTCCTTTTAACTCGCTCAACAGCATGTGGTTGGTCTCTTTAGCTTTGGATGCATAAAGGTTCATTGACTTTGATGTCATCATCAAGTTGTGTTTACATGTTTAGAGGCTGAGGACAAAAGGATAAAATGGAGCAAATGGATGGCATGAATCCAGAGTCTTCTTTTAGCTAAGTGTTTTATATTGTGTTTGGTGTATTATTTGAAGGATGGGTAGAGGTAACTCTATGCTGGAGCAGCATATTTGTGATCACAGACTTCTCAGATTATAAAAGAGAAAAGATCCTCCCCCGTACATGGCATCGATATTCTGATCAATTTGGGGATTTGATCGAATTGATCACAATATCCAAGAATGTTTCCCTTGTTTTCAAGGGACCAAGCGGTGGCATTGATTGGTTCATTGAGAAAATTAAGATTGGGAAAGGCTGAAAATTTTCCAATGACCTCATCTTCCAGAGCCGATCTTCCACAGTTTTCAAGCTGAAGTCAGACGATCGGTGTCTCAAGGTGCGGAATTCCGATTGGTTATTCTGATTGTTTCGACAATTGAAAATCTGATTGGAAAACTATCAGGCAGTGTATGCTTTGCTTAAAGGTACGGAAAATCTAATGATATTCTGCTAAGGACTTTAAAGATAACCACGAAGACAGTGGTCAAGTCCATTTTCTTTGAAAGGTATTATTGTCTATTAGACTGTTTATCCTCAAGCTATCCTGAACTTTTTGCATTCTCCCAGTAGATATATGTTTGAGAGTAATTCAGAAAACTTCTCTGGTTCTGGGTGGAGGCATGCCAATCTGTTGTTATAATGGAGACACAATACTTGCCACACAGAGGGCCACACTGAAACAGTGAAGAGCCCCATTAAGGTTAAACAAGCATCTATCTTGGTGTTTTACAAATTGAATAAATAAAATGTGATAAATATATCCTAAACCAAAAGAGACAGACAGAAAAACACCCAAACAGTAATTATTATGAAAAGAATCCTTGTTATCCCACTTTTTACAGAGTAATATAAATCCTTTAATTATGTTTTAAGCTGCTGCTGTCTAGCCAGTGGAGCTACTTTCTGTCTACACAAAATGTATTTGTAGACACATTGACACTCACTATTCTGGTTTGCAGAAAAGAAAAACAGATGTGGGTCCCCACTGAAATCGAATGATTTGGAGTAATTTGCTCATACTGTATATTGTATTACTTGTCACTCTTTCATCTTTTCAGCATAACTAAAGTGCTGTAGGTGGTATATGTATTGGGTTTTGTTGAAAACTTGTCCTTGGGGTTTTGCCCCAACCAATTAGATCTTATTTAACATTTGAAAGCCAACATCTGATTGGTTGGGGCAAAGTTAGCATAATTTTTACCTATAAGAACTTTTATTGAATAACCCTGTTAAACTTTTCAGTCAGTGCACTAAAACTCAACATTACACCTGAAGCTATGCAGTTATTATCTGTTTTCATTGCAAAAAAATTTACAGCATTGCTTAAAAAAAACATATCAACTCTGATTGGTGGTTACAGCAAACTTGCAGAATTTATTTTTAATGTGTGAACCTGTGTTAACTTTCTTTTTTGTTCAGTAACCCGCACTCTCTTTCAAGTCCATAAAAATCCTTTACATATAATGCAGAAAAGTGCAAAAAAAACTGCACACTGAACATGCTTTATCAATGTGTATAGCAAAACGTCACATACATCAATTGTTTTCATCAAGAATTGTGTTGCTGCAGTTCTTTTTGCTTTCTAAATGTCTGTCAGTGGCACTTTAGAGGAAACAAATAATAAAAAAAATAACTGAAAATAGCAAATAGCCTCTGAGGCTGAATTTACTATTTTTTATTGTACAATTACCACAAGATCATGCTTTAATCATGAATTGTGTAATATAAATTTGTATGAACATAAAGCTTTGCTCGGGGATAGTTTGCTTTTTTTTTTGTTCCACAGTATTCAGTTGACAGCTAAATGAATGTAACCTAATTAAATGTTGATTTGTATGGGTTTCTAACCAGAGATTGCTGTATATTTTTTTATTCCACCAAACCATCAACTTCAAGTTTCATGTAACATTAAAGGTAGTTACGGGGCATAAATGCAGGTCAAGTATGACAAGGCTTTTTGTAGGACTCTTGCCTAAAATAGTGTTGATACTTGTGAATCTTCAAGCTTGGTCAGCACATTATTTTCCAATATAAAACTAACTTTGACATATGGTGTATCTGTCCGACAGCAGTATGCTAAAGTTTTTTTAAAAATTATTTTTGCACTACAGAGAGTAAGCCTCAGACAGCTCAAATCTGAGACTGTTCTACAGAGTAAATTGTGCTAATTATCACTGTCAAGGGAGACGCAATTTTTACTTTTACCCCTGCTCTTTTATCATATGCATGGAATACTACCACAGTACCTAATGAGAAATAAAGTGCAAAAAATTGATTCATTGATCTTTGTTCTTCATTCACAACATTTGTAACATTATTAACCCTTTATTTCCCCAGAACCCTTTATTTCCCAGAGTTTTTTAAAATATAATACTATATATAGGATGGTAGGAAGTACTCCAATTCACTCAGAGCCCCACTTGCTCCTGTAAGAGATTTACCAGAGGCTGCAGGGCCTTCATCCAGATCGTGTTTAATGGTAGCTATCAGCTGGCATTAAATAATTACAGGCACGCAGCCTCTGGTAGATATCTTGCTGCAGTTGTGCAAGTGTCCCTTCCAATACTCACGCAGCCCCGCAAACTAGGGGTTTAAGTCACGCTAACCGATCGTAAATCGGTTAGTGCGACTAACTCATAAATAGAGCTATGCGGATCCTGTGCGCCTTCCCATTTAATCTCTCTGTTTCTTTTCTAGTATGATTCTCATTATTTACATTATGAAAGGTCTGAATGAAAGCTTCTAACATTTGCCCTTTATATACTTTTGCAGTTTTACCAGTGAACATGACACACTCAAGCTCCTCCCACCCTGATGCAAAGCCACGGGGCAGGATGCCAGGGGTGGAAAAGTTCAATTGAATTGAGGACAACATGAGGCCTAAAATTGATTTGATTTACACTTCGGTCTAATAGTTCATCTAGTTGCTTTAGAGAAAATACTGAATCTTTTATGTTGGATGATCTAAGATGATTTTATCTCATAATTGTCTTAAATTCTTTCATTCATTTCTATGTTATAAATATAAACAAAAAAAGCATAGCATAACTGCATTCTGTATTTGTGGGAGATCGTCATGGAGGTGGGAATCAGAAAGTTATCTTTTGGGATCAGCCTCAACCAACTGGAGTTCACCAGTTGCCAATTAATGTATTTTCAGGCACTAGGTAGCCTTCCTTTAACATTCTATCTATCTATCTATCTATCTATCTATCTATCTATCTATCTATCTGTCTGTCTGTCTGTCTGTCTCTGTCTGCCTGTCTGTCTGTCTGTCTGTCTTGTCTGTCTGTCTATCTCTCTCTCTGTGTATATCTATCTATTGCTCTATCTATTAATCTATTTTTCTATCTATCTACTGTATCTCTCTCTCTCGTAATATAACATAGGGGCCTCAATGGTGCAGCCTTGTTTTCAATTCAATGGGGTGCTATGGGATTTGTAAGGTGGGATCGGAATCCCACATTCTGTACAAGGAAACATAACACAAGTTACATGGCCATGAATGGATGTCTGCGGCTACCTCTGAAGAGATCATTAGAACTCATTTTATCATTGTGAATTTCAAATTAATTCACACTGTGGCCACTTAATCCTTAGAATACTGAGTACACATTTTTAGACTCGTTATCTATGGAGTTATTAAGTAAAATATTAATAATAGTCATTTGATTGCGTTTATGTTTTTTTTTTATTTTAGTTTATTTCCTGTTAATGTAACAATTACAATATGAAGGTTTGTGGTGTTCTTTCTCTAGAAGAGCCTTTAGTTAATTGAACATTTACTCAGGGCCCATGTGGATACTGAACTACAATCTGATGACAGTAAAATGTACATGCTGCCTAGTTCATCTAAAAGGTGAATTTTAATATGACATGTGACTGTTGTTTCAAGGCTTCACTTTCTAATTTCTAACCTATTTAATAACAATCTTTTTAGTAAGTCTTTCTATCAGACATTGGTTTATAGGGTATCGCCACTCAAATTTTATACTTACCTTTTTTCAGTTTAATTGAAGAACAGTTGGTAAAAGAGCAATGTCCTACCTCCCTTCAATTAAACAGCCAGTTGTCAGTCTTGAAGAGAGAGAACTTACCCATAATCGCGCTCCTCTTCTGTTTCTCTGACGCACCCCCTTCCAATGTATGCACATTTTTCTTAATATATATATATGTTTTAAAAAATGAATTTGCCCTTTGCTTTGATTTTTGTGTGCTTTTGAACACCCCCTGATTTTTATGGAAAAAAACAAATAATACATTATTATTATATTATTAATTATTGCAGTAAAGGCAGTATCTATAGGTCATTTGTGCATCATTTGTTTGAACATAGATCCTGCTGTATTCAAGCTGACAATTAACTGCACACATTGATATGTACAATGCAGCTATAAATTACGTCTCAGACTATCTCAGTGTCAGGCTCAGACCCTTGTCTAGCTATCTCTTTAATGAGAAGGGAGGACGAGACTGTGTAAGCAACACTGAATCTTCTTTGTTTTGTATTCCAGCAGTACAAGGAAATAAGGCCTTTGGTTATATCTATGATGATTAACATGTTACTAACACCTCTAATTCCCTGTCTATCAGCATAACAGCAACATACTTTATAGTTGAAAACTTTTTTTCATTTCTTTGTCACTTATGTGTTAATTCAGCTTAAATTAATAAATCAGTGCTAATCATTGCACCACTGTGCTACCCACTGTCCATTTCCCTTGCTTGTTGCTGTGATTATAGATGTTGTTTTAATTAATTCCGTTATGCCTTATAGCAAACAGTAAATGCCCCTTTGGCAATAACTAGTTGCTAGTCTGCCATCTGATGGGGTCAGTACTTCCAATACAGCAGATGAGTTTCCATTGTATTTCAGCAATTTGATAATTAGTATTTATTGTCCTGCTGTCAGTCCAAAATAACTGATAGCTCTCAGACAGCATGATTAATGAAAGCATTATGGCTAAGTGGGATGAGCAATTCAACATAAAAAGATGACACGTGCATCTCACAATTTTCTCTTTGCCTTCCTCTCTCTGTGCGTTAAACTGTTATTTTATTTATTTGAACTTTTTTGAAAATGGTGCTGAAAATACGTGAGGAATGCTGAAATCTCATTAAGGGCACGGCCACACTGTGGTGCACACAGAATCACACAGGGTTCGCACGATTCCTCTGCGTTTGCGCATGCGATTTCTCCTTTTGATATACGAAATTGCATGCGAATGCGCGTAAAAATGGTGATCGCAAACGGATGCACAATTGCTTCGCAACCGAAAACATGCAAATGCACAAAAATCGCGCAAGTGTGGCCTAGCCCTAAATGGGAAAATACTAATTATAATGATTTATCATTTGTAAAACTCACGGGTCAGTGTCTCTGGATGTTTTCATTTGGGATAGAAGTGTTTTGAACTGTGGGAATTTAATGCAAGGTTCTGGCCTGGAACATTGCTTGGAAAATGGTTAGTAATTTCCTTGGCACAATAACTGGCAAGTTCCAGCTTTTAATATATAATATTTTGTTGGCATAATACAATAGTGCTGTTATTTCCACCAAAAAACACCATGCCAATATGTTTCAATAATAGGGTTCTTGTGGTAATGTTAACAGTGGAATAAAAATCTCTCAATACTTTATTTTTTAACAAGCGAAGCCCAATATATACAACATAACCTACTACATTTTGACTGACTATAGTGAAGTATATAATTAATTGCCATATTGTTTGTTTAGATAAACTCACGCTGTGCATTTTTTCTTGAGCTCCAGGCCTTCAGACAGTAAATGCCCATTAATAATTTCACATTCTTGTATGGTATTGATCTTTTCTAATATGCCTTTGTGTGTCTTGAGATCAACAGGAATGTTAACCTGTCTATTGTGTGACAGCAGGGCTGTTTTTAAGCTATGGGCACAAGTTCCGTAAATAAAGATTGTTATTAAGAATCATTAGGAGACCAGCACCCATTTATCTCTCCCATTTATCCCTGAGGCTCACAATACAGGCAGGCGGCTTAGCAGTAGCCGTGGGGAATAACTGGGAGACCTCCCATAGGACAGAAGAACAAAGGCCATCTCTCCTAACATTGGTTAGTGAGCTGGCAGGACAGATCTATATACAATGTTTGGGGGGGCATGTACACACACCAGATTGTATTGTTGTCCGTGACATTCATTTATTGTCCTCTTTTGCCAAAAATGAGGCCTTGAGGTTATATGTTGGTCATGCATCATATTGTTTTTTTTTGTGATATTATGAACCATTTGACTGCCTTTGTTATGCAGCTTTATCTTTACCTTTCATTCCTCTGCTTTACTCATTATCTCCAAATCTATCAGGGGTGTCGGTTTTAAAGGGGATCAAAACAATATAAACAAATATGCAGCTATGAAATGAAAGTGTTAATTGTTTTGGGCAGATGTGAAACTGATCACCTAGACAATCGTAATGAAAGAGAAACCAGAGAGGATATAGGCTAGTCTAAAAATCAACACTGTATTACCTCGTATTAAAAACAGTATCAAAAGGTAATTCAACAAATGTGCAAATATGTCTTGGCTTAGTATTATAGTTTCCCCCATCCAATGTGTAGATCAGACAAGATGCCTGTACACACAATAGTGCAGTATCCCCCAAACATAACCCTACAGTACACCTAGACAATGACAGAGGCTACACAATAACATAAATTACCTTATTTTCTAATGTAACATCATAAGGGGTATAAGGGGTTATAATGTAACATCATAATAAAGGTATAATTTAACATGGGAGTGACCTTTGTATGTTTGTATGTATGTATAGTTTATTTATATACGCCACTTGAGGATGCAGCGCTGTACAGTAAATAAGAGTAAATAAGAGTGTGGCTTAAATGACGGTGGTATGCTGAGATTAACAGTGACCATAATAACCTTTTCAGAAATTCCTCCCTTGGGAATCCCGTGCTTGCCACTGTTTTTGTTTGGGTTTTACTAAGTGAATTTTGTACTCACATCCTTTTCTGTTTGTCTTTTTTTTGTTTTCTTTTTGCTTTTGCTGCTCTTGTTGCATCGTCACCACACAGAAAACAGCAGCTGTCAGCACAGAAATAAACTGTAATTGAAGGGCCACTTTTTTATGTTGGTGTCAATAATCCAGTTAGAAGTCACTCTAGCACACTATGGTTGGCTTTGGCCTAATGGTTGGTAGGTGCAATCCTCCAATACCCCCTACCCAGAGGTTCAAGGTAATCCAAAAGTTGTAAGCAAGAGGAGGAGCACACTACGTCTTGGTGAAATTTCACAATTTATTTGTGCATAAACAACAGTACAACGTTTTGGGGAGCTCAGGTAGGAAGGGGGCAAGCAGCTCCCTGAAACGTTGTACTGTTGTTTATGCACAAATAAATTGTGAAATTTCACCAAGACGTAGTGTGCTCCTCTTGCTTACAACTTTTGGTGTCAATAATCCCCTAACCACATTAAGTTTAATAACCATTTGAACTCATCTAAGAAATCTCTGTTTTAGCCCATACTGGGCTATTGTAACATGCACAAAGATTTGAAATGACTGTTACTTATTGACACAACCCACTTTCTTGTATTGGGACATAGTTTGGGGGTCCCAAAATATAAAATGACTGTACCTTCTGTAACCACATGATACAGTTACAATTCTCAGTTTTACAATTGAGCTATAGTTCTGTTATGGGAAATATTCTGCTATGTAAATTACTAACATTAAAGGAACAAGGTTCATTTTCTGTATACATAAATATTTTTATGTTGTTTGGTACACTGGGTATTTGTTGCAAAGTGGTATTTCTTCATGTTTGCTAGATGAAAGCAAAGTCCATAAAACACTTAGATGCAGAAAAAAAACAGGCTCTTGTATAAATCAAGTCTGCAAAAAGGAATGATTATCTAAGGTGTCTGGTAGTTCATCACTCATGGTTTCAAAAATGTCCTTTTACCTTTTCACATTTTGTAAACCATCTGTAGCTGTCAGACATTAATAACTCAGCACATGTAATCTATTCCTATTCTCGTTAAGTTCACGTGATCTTTTTGGGTCACATCTTTTAATTACAGACATGGAAGTAATTATATTAAATTGAAATATTTTCAACCTTGTAGTGTTCGTGCAATAAATAATCTGGTCTGTCTACGACACTAAAAAAACGGGCTCTACATCAATGTTTTGCATTAGTAACCTTGTAAGAATAAATATTTTTATTTGTTGAATTTAGCATAAGCTGTTAAGCAGTGATCCTGTGATTATGATATCTGAAATGTCGTTTTTACTTTACCAGCTTGTTTATCAGGCTGCTTTTGTCTTATTAAAAACACAATTAATTTAGCTAATCGCCTACTTTCTGGAGCACTGATAAAATAGATTACATAAATATACATGAAATCTATATTTAGAAACCAGTTTCACATTTCTTAAAGGGGAATTTCAGTGGAAATACAAATGCTTTTCAGAAAAAAAGAGCAGTATTTTTTCATCCCAATGACCTTAATCTGCCAATTCAGCATTTTGTCTGTGTATAAATAAATGCAACCAAAATACTGACTTCCTGTTTGCAGGACCCCTAATAGAGACCGTTATGGTCTTGCCCTTTACCCAGCGCCTGGGTTGATTCAGTTGCTCAGTAGAGATCTGAGCATCTTTGACCCATCCAACAGCCAATAAGTAGAAATAACTGTTAGGAACATTCCAAGGAAGTGGTGCATCCTGGGAAGAAGAAGGACAGTTAGAACCTAAAATGTCAGCTCACTAATGTCAACAGCAGGGAATAGCAAAGGGTATGAAATCAACTGATTTTTCAAAATGGAAGAGAATATGTAGAATAACTAAGTATGCATTACACAAACAATTTAACAAATATTGATAATTTCCACTGAGCTGTCCCTTTAAAGTAAAGGAGGCATTTTTTTTTAATTTGCAGATTTTTTGAAAAAAAGTATGTTTCAGTCACTTGAATCTAAACAATAGATAACAAAGCATATCCGTAATCAGTTGTGTTGGCAGCACTTCTAGATCATCCTTGGATTCACTTCTGTTTTTCTAAGTATTACCATGTGAATCTTTTAAGAATATCAGATTAAAAGACACAGAATTCATGATAAATGAACCATTTATTCAATATTTATTTGACCATATTTTTGATATGTTTAGCAATACTTAGTCTTACTGTACACAAAATGTAAGCTTAGGGTCTTAAGAACTTGTATTTATGCCAAGAAAAACACTCTTCGGTATAGAATATTGTTTGGTTTTTTAAAAAAAGGTTATTGAGGGTTGTGAGCACAAAATGTGTTAAGCTTTCTCTCTAGGAGAAATAATTATTATGGACTGTTTTAATGTTTTGGATTTATTTCAAGTCTCTGGTGAATACGTATACTGTGTGCAGGTGAAGGCCAGAGTTCCTGGGGTTTTAAAATATTGTTTGTTAATGTTTCAGAATGAATGTGCAAGAAGCAACAGCAAAACAAATGTAATCTAAAAAAAGCAATGGATGGACATGTAAAGGGATGAATGGTCATGGCACACAATTTTGCACCACACAGTATGTCGATTGGGGCATGCTAAATGTATTCCATACCAAGATCCCCTTTTTCTACTTTATTAAATTGCCAACTTATTGTTAAAGTGTTGAGAATACAAGCATTGTGCAGATGTACCTTCCCACTGTGATTAGAATAGATACTTGTCATCGTAGTATATACTGTATAGGGCATTATATGGATATATTTCATGACCCTACAAAGACTTTGGTCAAGTAACTTTAAGAAATTTAGAGAAATCCAGGCAGGGAACATCATATTAAAGGCTTCCAAAATTAAGTTTACGTCAAAGTGTGCACAAAAAACTATTCAATTGTCTTTTTAAAGGGTTAGTTCACTGGGAAATAAAGTAGCTAGTTTATCTCCCGTTCTTCACTCAATGCAGTTAGAATGCTACTTTATTTCCCAGTGAACTAATCCTTTTATGTTATATTGTTAGAATTCTGACACTTCCATTTTTTTCCCCTATGTAAAGCTCTTTGGTTATTTCTTAACTATTCTTATATTTTACAGTAAAAGGTCACTATACCTATTATGTACATTATCTGTAGGGTCTGCTAACTTGAGGCCAACCAAACCTGCCTCTAACTGGAGAAAGGCAGTCAATGTAAGGCAATAGATTTAATTATTTTATTAAAAAAATAACAGGGCCGTTATTGTCGCAGTTTGATTTTCTAATCTTTCCATTTGGTTTTCTTATAACTAAAGAAGATCAGAGAGACCTCTTACTGAGGGTGAAACATGGAATCATAGAAAAGGAAATAACATCAGCACTCCCATGCTGACTCAGGTTAAACCCACCCAGCATGAGTCAGACAAAAGAGTACACAAATGTTTGCAGAGTATAAAAACACATATAACATGAAAATTGTTATTTATTAAAAATAAAATGATAAGTGCAAATTACACACAAATGCTACACAGATACAAACACTGATATCCAAATAAATAGTATGTTGTTTGTATAAATACAATTGAAGCAAAATGGAATCTTTATTTTTGTTGCACAATAGCTTGTTAAAACGTATGTTACATATTTTACACATAGTAAAATTGTGATTGTGCCTCACGTGTAGACTGGGAAAATGACATTCATAAAAGGGTAAATTTGGATCAATTTCCCCTAAAATCTCTTGGGTAGCGGTTTCAGTTTCTACTTGTTTCATGTGGTTTATTTTCCTAACATTCACGGTACGGTACAGGTCTGAAATTCGGCCTTGACTGCACACATGTGGCCAGAGGGTTGTAAAAAAAAATTAGAGTGAACTCTCAATCAACTTGGGTTAAATCCCTCTGTTATGAAAGCGTTTGAGGTTTTTTATTTTTTACAAGGTTCTCATATAAGATACCCAGCAGAATAGACAGTTTTAGGAATGATTAAAAATCGTTGCTAACTAAAAAAAAATTATATCATTTTATATTTGTGTACCCATAAGGTAGACTCATTTAGATCACCTACATTTCTTGCTTCACCTCAGAAACAAAAATAATATAGTAAGGGGTGTTAAGCCGTTTAGGCAGCACATGATGAAAAAACATGGTCTGGGGATGCCAATCAGAGCAAGTCTTTATGTGAAATTTTGTGAAAACATATTACCCAATAGTTAAATGTCTACATTAATGTGGCTTCTAATATGTATAATCCCTGCTGCTAGTAAAGAAACCCAATACCATGAACAGACATTGTGAGTTTCCTCCACCATGCCTTGTTTGCAAAAGGACTACAAATTCAATAATTGTACAAGCTGGCAGCACCCACAGTATACCACTTTGTGAAAATCTGCTGTACCAAAGGCAGTTTAACTATTTCATACTTGATTTATTGATGGTGTTTCTATCATTGGACCAGACCTAGGAAAGTGTTACAGTATATTTACATAGACCAGGGATTCCCAGTGCTGGGACTTGTAGTTTTCAAACATCTGAATGGTGGAAGTTTGACATCCTTGACATAGACCAACAAAACTATGCTGAATGTTTAATGCAAATGGCCTGCTGAGTAGTACTTTTACAGTGGCACTTCCATAGTATATAACTGTAATTTGACTGGAAGGGTTCTCAAACAGGGGGAGATGCAATAAATTTTTACATTCGCAACCTACTTGCACTTGTTCTCGCAATGTATTAACCACTTTGCGACCGTTAATACAGCGTTTAATAGCGGTTAGTTGCAAGCTTTTGCGCAGTTTTAAAGACACAATTGAAAAGGCGTTAATTTTCGTGCAAAAAATAAGCACAAAAACCGGCTTGTGCTGTGCAAAATTGTAAAAAATTGCGACATGGCGCAGGTAGCGCAAAACTTTTGCTAACACGTCAGTACATAAGTTAGTGTTAATTTAGAGCTTATTTTCCCATTAGCACAGGATATTGCATCTCCCTGATAGTCTCTCTATTGTATGTTAAGGAAAATAATTTTTAGAACTACAAAATTTCAAACTACAAATTCAAGCTCCACACACCCTAAAACATAAACATAAAATTGGGGAATGTGAAGAGAGAAGTGAATCAGTGGGAAAATGACAAAGGAGGGAATAAATCATGGAGAAAAGGTAACATGGGTTTGATTTGTTATTATTTATAAATGTCTTGTAATAGTTTTGTTTTGCTACCGAGAGCCCGGTGTTGCCCGGTGTTGAGGCATTTTAGCATAAGCTTGTAGTAGAAAGTCAGCCTGCATACAAGATTTTCTCCAATCCGCTCAGTAGCACGTGTGAACCTACATATAAAATGGCTTGTGGGACTGAGCCAGGGACAAAATTTGAAAAAAAACTGCAGTTGCAAAATTGCAGGTAAGTTTGAAGGGGACTGAAAAATCCACTGAGGGGCCTTTGATGTAGACGTCTGTTGAAAACGTTTCAATGCATTGACAGTGTAGAACTATTTCAAACACAGTTAAGGTTATTATTATTAATTTTTGTTGTGGATTAATGTAGCACCAACATCTTCCATGGTGGTTTACAATTACACGAGTCATGCTGGGAGAGCCAGGTTTTCATAAGGACAAGATGGAGAAACATTTTAAAGAAAAAAGGAATTGAATAAAAGTGGATTTGTTAGCAAGGGACTAAATATATAAGGGCATGTATACTCTTAAAACAAAAAAAATGGTCACTTGTCATTTACCTGCCCAACTGATATATTTAGCCCATTATTAAATGTTAACTAACCAGATATTTAAGGATAATTATTGTCCCCATTCTGACAGGGGAAACTGGCACCTCCTTTCATGCAGTCAATCAAGGCTGTGACTGCTGACATCAAAAACAACTATTGACTGCTGATTCCCCTGCTGCCTCGTCTGCATATGCTAAAGCTTACATTGAACAGAGGGAAGAGGCAGATACCTTTACCAGAATGGAAAATAACGTACGATTAAATATCTGGTTACAAATGTGTGTAATAAACTGGAAGATTATAAACAAACGGACGGGCATCTCGTGGCTGTAAAACTCCATTTTATTGTAGCTTCGTAACAACAACAAATGTATAAAACTTCCGATGTGCAAATGAAAGAGAGGTGGAGGGGAAGGGCAGCCTGATGCGTTTCGTGACAACGTCACTTCCTCAGAGGCTGTGAGTCTACCCATGTACCTTAAATAGATAAATACCCAGATAGGGAAAGAAAGGGCAGACACCGAAAGGACCAATAGGAAGGAAAAATAGCAGGATCCACCCATATATTTAAAACAGGTAGGTATCCAACAAGACAGATCCCCCGAGAGACCAATCAAGTAAAGGAGAAATTGCCCAAGGTAAAAATACAAAATATGTGAAACACCATTAAAAACAATAACATGTCCTAAATTCGTATAAATAAATAAATAAACAGAACCTGTGTCAGATCCAAATGGTATGTTATTTAAAGAAATCTTCCCATACTGACCCTGTCTGGCTGGATAAATATATCAGATATAGTAACTGGCCGAGTGGATATAACAAATCCAAAGATCATCCTGTCCTAACCATAGCTGGCCAGACCGGTCTAACAGGTAGGTATAAACCCCGCCCCTCTCCAAAACGGTGGAATGGAAGGGGGACAGCGTAACAGCTAAAATATAGCACAATTAGGGAGATTCAATAAAAGTTCTTATCATTTAAAATGGTGCTAATTTTGCCCCAACCAATCAGAAATTGTGTAACATTTGAAAGCTAACATCTGATTGGTTGGGGCTAAATTAGCACCATTTTAAATGATAAGAACTTTTATTGAATAACCCCATATATCTGATACAGAATAGGCATATCAAATAGCCCGTTAATATAACCAAATAGGGAGACCAAACCCATAATCATAGATATATATATTCGAAGGTAATCGGTTCCAGTCCCTGAATATAGAGTGAGCCTCGGTACATAGGTATATCATATGTTATATATAGAAGGCAGCAAGCTGGAAACTTCCTGGACGTTTGGAGCTCCGGATCAGCTGTATATGTATGGGGTAAGGGGATTACGCTCCCAGCTACTAATTTACTTATATTGCTCCATTATGTAATAAACTGGGCAAAATAGGATTTGGGAAGGCAGACAGATACCTGACAAGTCACCAGTTTTGTGTTTTAAGGATGCGCATTCCCTTTAGAAAGAGCACAGGAGGGCAGATATGAGGATCAGATTAGAGAAATGGATAACAGGTTACAGGATATTGAACCAGCAAAATAGGAGATTTGGGTGAGGACGATAGCAAATTGAAATGTTACAGGGACCAGGATTTGGAGATTCATTCCCAGCGCCAAGAAGCAATAGAACAAACATAAAGCGCATATATGAGATGGATTTGAAGTTGTATTGTTTATATAGGGAATTATGGTGTTTGTGAGGAGCTGATATAGTTCATAGGAGCAGTGAAATGATGTAGAGAGAAGAGATAGAGAGATATAAATAGTTAGTGAAGACATTGGTATGAAGGGGAGTAATGTAAAAATGTCAGTGAGACACAGTCACACAAAAACATTATGTAGTATACAGGGAAGGAATTTGTGCCAATGAATTGAACTCATCCAGCATATGTTGGTCGAACATGTTACCTCAGCCCTATAGTTTCTTGCTTTGTTGCTCTCTTTGTTAATTAATGGTAATGTACAATGGAGCATCTATTTTACCTGATTACATTCCCATGATGTTTCCCAGCTCGATAATGTTTGCGCTTGTAATTACGATCGCTATTACTATTGTTATATTGATTGTAAAACAATCTGGCCCGGTTGTCAGAATGTTGCAGAAATATTGGGAGGTAAGTTTTGATGAGCTTTATATACCAAACTTGTTGCCTTAATCCTTGTGAAAATCATTTCTAAGAAATTAAATATGAGGAGAGTATAAGTCATTAGAGCTCCCCTTACTCAAATGCAAATAAGGAATGGAGTATTATTGGTCATTTTCAAAACTGTTCCCCTTATCTGAAGCATTGTCTATTAGGCCTGCCCAGTATAAATGATATACGAGAATGCTGCTGGCATGTAGTATCACTTAGGAACTTGCTGCTGTGGGATAATGTGTCTGATTTGGCCTAAAATTTACAACTGGACCAGAGAAGGGATGTTATATATGATATATATATATATATATATATATATATATATATACACACACACACATACACACACACACACTGAGGGAACATTGGGTTAGTTCACTGTAGCCTCCTTCTGCTCTTCTGCTTGCATACAGTATAATAATTTTGCCCTGCTTTTTCTGACACTTTGGTATCCATATCTGTAATTACCGCTATCAATCCTTTTTACTGTCTGCAGACTGTACTTTATGATGCAGTATTTTACAACTATTGTAAGGTCTTCCAGGCAGGGATCTCATTCCTAATGTGTCAAGGTATGCCACACTTATCAATTTATAACAAAAGGTTAGTGCCACTTAAGCTGAGGTTACTGTAACCAGACAGATTTGCTGGACACATATCTATGTACATCAGAGTAAGTGGGATCAGTGGTGTAACAATAGCTCCCATGAAGCCCAAGGATTGAGGGGGCCTGGTGTTGGACACCCGGTACTGTACTGTTGATGGAAACAGTTTTACACATTTGGTTATCGGTGCTGGACAGTACCAGGATCAGCTTTTTTTAACAGCAGTTTCAGATAGCAGTACCTGGTCGAGGGTACCCCTACAGGTATGCTGCTGAGTGGGGTTTTATTCAGCACAGGTTAGTTTTTCATATTTGTATTGTTTTTTAACTTTCCACTACAGTTTTCCTGTGGAATTAACCTACAATATTGTTCTTGATTTTATATTTAAAATCAGATTTTATTCTCGATTTTAAAATTACTTTTGGGGACATTTAGTACATTTGCTAGTTATCTATATTAACATTGTGACATGCTTTTGATTTACGGTATTTAATATTCTAAGAACCATTTTCATTTTAGGCTGTTATGGGCAGAAACTTAAATGCCCATATATATCTGCTACCAATGTGCACAGGAATAGTAAATGTTTTAGGAACAACATAATTTTTGTGCATAAACCTTCATTTTCGAGAAATAAAAAGTCATAAAACGAATTTAATGTTACATTTAATTTTTGATATTTACATTTTAACAAAAATTACAGTCAAATATTTAGAAAAAAATATTTTTGTTGAAAAACAACTGCCCCAATGAGCTTACAATCTACATAATTTATTTTACACAATCAATCTATATATTTATGATTGGGGAAATTAGTGTACCAGTAAACACAGGGAAAATTTACAAACTAAATAAGTGCTAAGAGCTGATTATTCTTCTGGCACTAAGCAAATGCAAAGTAGTAAATTCAGTTGCCACTGATAGGTTTGAAGAGAAAAATCCACTAAGCCTAGGTCCAGTGGGCACGGTTCATGCAGAGTTTTCACTAGTGGTTCCAGATGTTTTTTTCCAACCGGCAATGCTGAGTAACCGCTAGTGAAAACGCTGCACAAATGGTTCACAGCCGTTCGTCTGAATCTACCCTAAGGGGGCCTTTGATGTAGGAGCCTGTTGAAAACGTTTCAATACATTGAAAGTGTAGAACTATTTCAAACACAGTTAAGGTTATTATTATTAATTTTTGTTGTGGATTAATATAGCACCAACATCTTTCATGGTGATTTACAATTACATAGATACATTCATATCAAGCTCTGCCCTGAAGAGCTTACAATCTGAGCACTTTTTTTTAATTTCACACATAAATCCTATCATTATGTCTTTTATGATTGTGGGGGAAACCAGAGTGCCCAGGGGAAATCCACAGGGAGAACATACAAACTCCTTGCAGACGTGTCGAAGAGAGGATTTGAACCCAGGACTTCAGCTCTGATGTTGAACCTCATGAAACACCCTTGTTAAAGGGATAAATTGGATGAAATGAAGATTGTTGAGGTGTAGTAGTAAGATATTTGTCATCATTATTCTATTTAGTCACTTCTACCCCAAATTCATCATATGGCAAGCAAGCAACACAGCATCTCTTCACATCCTTCCAACAAATCTGGCAGTAAACTGTTTCACAGTTTGGTGTCTTGCAAATTTATGATTCTTTAGGGCCATATTTATAAACGGACGAAATTAGCGCCCTAAAATTACTGCCGCACATCGCTGCGGGAAAAATACCGCTATCGCCATATTTATAATGGCGAGCGGCATCGCGGCGAAATATTTCACGGACGCGATTTACGGCGGTAATTTGAACTATCTTCTCGGCGATACTCACTTAGCAGGATCCGCCACGAATCCCGGAGCAGGGGGCTGGGAGGGGATGCCGGGAAAGGATCGCCACGGGTGGTCGCGTTCCTCAGAGGGGCACGGCGGGGTGTAATCCCTGCAAGAGTACGGGGTGAGGGGCTGGGAGGGGCTGCTGGGAAGGGGCCGCGGCGGGTGGTCGCATCCGCTGTGGGGGGCGAGGGCAGGGTGGGCGATCCACCCCACCCTCGCCACTGGGGGGGCGAGGGCGGAGTGGTTACACATTTATAAATATGGAGCATAGTGTCCTTGTCATTGCAAACCACGCAGTGTCGCTTATCAAACAGTCGCAGCCATTTAAACTTTTGGAAAAGTTTCCCTGGCCAAGAATTGAAGGAAAACACAACACATTCCAATTACTACGACTCCCTCAAAACCTACCTCCAGAAAACAAGGCATTATCTCAGATGGGTACTTACAAAGGATCTGCGTTTTCTTGCATTGATGATTATGCTCTTCCTCTTTATATTTAAAAAGTCTTTTCTCCTCCTCAGCCATTCATTATACAGATGGAGAACCCTCCTTTTCTCCATCTAAATAAAGAAAGGCAGCAGGCAGACCTGTTGTTGAAGAAGTGTTCTCAAGAAGAGAATTTTGATAACATGAAGAAATCTTTTGTAAACGTGGAGAGACTTTTTATATATCAAAATTATAAATTAAATTATTGTAGTTTTACTAATTGAAAAGGTTTTTTTTATGCTCATTAAAGGGCAACTGTGAAAATAAATGCATAGACATTTAAAAAAATTGACAGTTGAGAAGGGAAGCCTATTAATGCAGACAGAGGCTGGTCACACGTTCGAGCCAGAAGAAATTACAACATGTAATTACAATGTCACATTACAGCAATAACACCTTAAAAGTTTTTATATCACCTCAACTTGTTTGGAAGAATTGGAGACCACAGTTTTCCTTTAATGAATGGTAATCTGCTCCCTCTTCATTTCCACCTTTAAGGTTTTTGCTTACCTTGGGAAAGTAGAAAGCAGCCACAACCCTGCGAATTTGGTTGAGATATGACTGCACAATGGGTGCTACTAGGAGCCAAGCCATGATAACAAACAGCCATATATATTCAGATGCAGTCATGAATTTTGGAGTTGGGAGACAAATTTTTTCAGGGAGATTCAATAAAAGTTCTTATCGTTTAAAATGGTGCTAATTTTGCCCCAACCAATCAGATCTTATTTAATATTTGAAAACTAACATCTGATTGGTTAGGACAAAATTAGCACCATTTTAAATGATAAGAACATTTATTGAATAACCCCATAACTGTGGGGGAAAGGGAGAAATGGTTCTATTAATAAAACTGGAAGGCAATTAACATACAATTGCTTTTGAATATAGCAACTACGGTAAGTATTTTTTTAGGGGTTACTGTTAACTTTTAAACTTAACATATATTATGGGAAACTACAGTAAGTAGTAAAAATAAAAACAAGAGATTTGAGAGCTTTTAAAGAACGTTCAAGGTCATTTTTCAAGGTATAAATCTTAAATTATAGTGGTTTATGTTCCCACAATGAATGATTTATCTGCCATTCACAAGTGACTGAATGTCTTTCGTATGATAAAAGTCTCAGACTAGTAATATGGGAGTCACTTGTTTTGATGCCTAGTACAACAATAGGCTGGTATAAACCTTTCTTATTACCCAATAAGGTTCTATTTGAATTTAAAATGTCCTGGATCTCACTGAAGAATTAGGCAGTAAAACTGTACGTCCGGTATTATTCAGAACATGTAAAATGCTGAAAATGTTTTTAGGCCTCCCAACGATGCCTTGCATAAGTTAGCAACAAAGTGTCACAGTAACCTTTGCTTCCATACTTAGATGCGCTGCAGAGAAAACAAAAGTAATGAGATAATTCAGCAATGGAGTAAAAAGAACAAATCAATGATACAACCAAATTAAAAACTTTAATTCTAAAAAAAAAAAAATGGTGTCATAAAATAAATAAATAAAAAGATAATTTTTTTTGTGTCAGTTAAAAGGAGCTTGTTGTCTTCCATCTTTAATATTTTAATTAAGAAGTTACATATAACAATGCAGTTTCATGGAGTCTAATGTGGTAGTGTTACAAGATACAGATGTATCAAGCAAATGCTTACTTAGACACCACAGGTGGTTGGGGTATTTTAAACCCAGACCCTTCGCTTCTCCAGAAATATATCCACACAGACTCCATGTGTTGTAAAAAAACTTTTACAAAGGTATTACTCACCACCAAATAGTGGTGGTCTGGGTGCAGCCTGCCCGAACCCTCGCCCGTTCAAATACACAGAAGAAACCAGCACCAACAATGGGCTGATCGGCGCACACCATGAAAACTCCACAGAAGCTTAAAATCAGGAATCTTTATTTAACAGATATGCTCATACATTGGCTCGCCTTACGCGTTTCGGGCCCCATGTGGCCCTTACTCCTAGGCTGAATGAGTGCTTACGCCTGCACCTCTTTATAGATCTGTTTTTCCAATCATTGATACACAAACGAGTCCTCCATAGGGCGGAGACTCATGAGGGCGGCCACACACTACATGTATGAGTTATCTACATATCTACACTACATAGGTAGTAACCCACAAGATTTACTTACCAGAGAAGGTATGGGTAATAAGCGCATGCCTGGTTACGATGGTTATTAAATGGTACATTATATAACGAGGAAGCAGATGAGGAGGGGGGCAATTAAAACATCCATTCTTAAATAACACCATTGCCTATGAAGGAGAAAGAGAGTTACTTTTTCCATATGAAACCAATAGCATTGTGGTGCGGCCACTTGTTTTAACTCTGGTGCCTGAAAAGGCAAGTTTCAATGGGAAATGACTTCATTTCTTCTCCTTTCTTTAGTGGAAGTAAGGAAATCTTTCCCTGTAGAACAAAAATAAGGGTTACTACCTCCTCTCTTAGGGGCATTTATAAGACAGGGCTATCCTTAAATATCCTTAAATCACATCAGGCCTTGTCCTGAAGAGCTTACGATCTAAGCACATTGTGGAGCGCATATAGATATAAATGTAACTGGAGGCTTAGGAATAGTGACCATGAATAGTGGTGTTTGGGACTTTGTTATCGAAAGGAAAAGTGCTCTGGGTTAACAAAGACATTATTTCAGGAAAGCAAATTTTCCCAGGTTAAAAGCAGCTCTTCAGAATGTCAAATGGGATAATGTATATCAGGTAATGTACTGAACACAAGTGGACTGGGTTCAAGGGGATTTTAAGCCAGTTCACATCTAAATTTATACCTTGGGAAATAAATTTAAAAAAATAAATCAGCGCCCATGTGGCTGAATTCTGATGTAAGAGGCAAATGGAAAGGAAGAAAAAGGCATTTAAAACCTTTAAGGCCGAGGGAACGGAAAGGGCCTTTAGGGTTATAAAAACTTTAACAAGGAGTGTAAGAAAGCATAAAACTAGCTAAAATTATAATGAAGTTAGGATAGCTGAACAAAGTATCACTAAGCCAACATTTTTTAAGTATATTAATAGTAAGAAGATGAGGACTGAGATGTGGCACCATTAATTAATGGGATAAGTTAGTTACAGAGGATGGCGATAAAGCAAATGTCTTGAATCATTTTTTCCCTCTATATACACTATAGAAGATCCAAGTACAGATATCATAGAGTATAGTAGCAATAATGGTATAAAAGATTCAAGTGCACTTTGGTTAACCGAGGATATGGTACAGAAAGAACTAAAGAAGGTTAATATAAATAAATCTCCTGGACCGATAAAAATAATCCTCGGGTACTTAAGGAGCTAAGTTCAGTTTTATCTAGGCCTGTTTTCCTATTTTTGCTGATTCCCTCATGTCCAGTGGTGTGCCTCTGGATTGGAAAAAGGCTGATGTTATTCCAATATTCAAAAGTGTAGTCGTTCAAGCGGGTAATTACAGGCCTGTAAGTTTAACTCAGTGGTGGGGAAGATCCTGGAAAGTTTAATAAGGGAAACATGTTCTAGAGTATGTTTCAAGGACTGACATTATAAGTAGTAACCAGCATGGATTTAGGAGGAATAGATCTTGGTCAAATTAATGCTTGGCTTTTATGAGGAAGTAGTAAGTAGAAATATCTACTGGCATAGCAGTAGATGTAGTTTACTTGGATTTTGCAAAGGCTTTTGTACAGTCCCCCATAGGCAAACTCATGTATAAGCTAAGGTCTGTTGGTCTGGGGAGTCCACATTTGTACATGGATAGAAAATTGGTTAATGAATAGTATGCAGAGAGTAGTGTTAAGGGGCTTCATCATTATGGACTAAGTGGCTAAGTGGGGTGCCACAGGGTTCGTGCTGGGGCCGTCTATTTAATCTATTTATTAATGATTTGGAAGTGGGTGTTGTCAGCAGGTTTCTGTGTTTTGCTGACGACACAAACTTTGTCGACTATTATAAACTTCAGAGATGTGCAATCGGTTGCAGGGGGATCTAGATAGATTGTCACATTGGGCTGCTAAGTGGCAGATGAATATCAATGTTGAAAATGTAGGTGATGCATTTTGGACTTAAAAATCCTTGTGCTACTTATACTATAAATGGCTCCGTGTAAGAAGTGAATCCCTGTTGGAATGGGATTTGGAGTTTTGGTGGATAACAACTTAAAGGTAGACAAGCAGTGCCAAGGCAACAGCCAGAGCCAGCAGGGTATTGTCTTGTATAAAGAGAGGTATGGATTCAAGGGAGGAAAATGTAATTCTCCTTCTTTACAAACCAAAGCTATGGAACTGTCTTCCAGTGGACTTGTTATGGCAGGTTCATTGGTCAGTTTAAAAAAAAAATCTGGATGAGTTCTCTGCAACAAAGGATGTTCAACGTTACGGGTATTGATACATAAAAGTAGAGTTGATCCAGGAAATTTTCCATTGCCACTGGAGTCAGGAAGGAAATTTTTACCCCTTCATAATTTGGTGTTTTTTTTTTGCTTCCTCTGGATCAACAGTTAGGCAGGAAATGAGGATATTGCTAGATGGGTTGAAACTGGATGGACATATGTCTTTATTTACGTCAAAATACTATAATACAATACAGCTGGTGCGCGTACAGAAGTTTGCCCACAGTGACTGGTATTTGACACATGCAACCTGTACACATACACATATAAGACCTAATCAATTAAACTTCCTCCTCCTACTGTGTTTTATGTGTCGCTCCTGTTACCATTCACTGTGTGTGTCTCAGGGAGGAAGAGGGTTAACCGGCAATGTGATTAGTGCAATAGAGATAAGCAGGAGAAGTTGTTCCAATCTCTGCCCATTCACTTCATCATGTGTCCCAGGGGGGAGGGGAATGCAGTCAGGAGAGGGAAAGCTAAGCCCCCCATATGTGCACGCTTAGCATTATTGAGCGGTGCAGAGAGGAGAGGATAATGACTGCTCCCTGGGTGAATTTAACACTCTGTTAAAGTCTCAATAACTTTTGAACTCGGCATGATAGAGAGGTAAGATGGGGGGATGTTTGGAGGTAAGCAATTGCCTTTGATTTAAAAGAGTATCAGGGTTATCAAAAACGTTCTTATAGTTTAAAATGGTGACTAATTTGGCCCCAACCAATCATATCTTATTAACATTTGAAAGCTAACATCTGATTGGTTGGGCAAAATTGCACACCATTTTAAACTATAAGAACTTTATTGAATAAGCCTGATGTTTTCAACCACAGTTCCCCTTTAAATAAGTATTTGTATCTATTTTTTCTTACTTGTATGTGGCCAGTTGTTTTGATTTTTTTATCTTTAGTTTGTCAAATCTCTGTTTTTCTGTCATTTTTCACCATTTAAAATAAACTTTTAACGATTTTATTAAATTTGACTCTAAGGGGCATATATAAAGGAACGAGTTAGCGCAAAAAATTTACGCCGAACATCGCTTCCAATCATGATACACAAACGAGTCCTCCATAGGGCGGAGACTCATGAGGGCGGCCACACACTACATGTATGAGTATATCTACATATCTACACTACATAGTGTAGTAACCCACAAGATTTACTTACCAGAGAAGGTATGGGTAATAAGCGCATGCCTGGTTACGATGGTTATTAAATGGTACATTATATAATCGAGGAAGCAGATGAGGAGGGGGGCAATTATAAACATTCCATTCTTAAATAACACCATTGCCTATGAAGGAGAAAGAGAGTTACTTTTTCCATATGAAACCAATAGCATTGTGTGTTCGGCCACTTGTTTTAACTCTGGTGCCTGAAAGGCAAGTTTCAATGGGAAAATGACTTCATTTCTTTCTCCTTTCTTTAGTGGAAGTAGGTAAATCTTTCCCTGTAGAACAAAAATAAAGGGTTACTACCTCCTCTCTTAGGGGCATATTTATAAAGCAGGGCTATCCTTAAATATCCTTAAATCACATCAGGCCTTGTCCTGAAGAGCTTACGATCTAAGCACATTGTGGAGCGCATTATAGATATAAATGTAACTGGAGGCTTAGGGAATAGTGACCATGAAATAGTGGTGTTTGGACTTTGTTATCGAAAGGAAAAGTGCTCTGGGTTAACAAAGACATTTAATTTCAGGAAAGCAAATTTTCCCAGGTTAAAAGCAGCTCTTCAGAATGTCAAATGGGATAATGTATTATCAGGTAAATGTACTGAACACAAGTGGACTGTGTTCAAGGGGATTTTAAGCCAGTTCACATCTAAATTGTATACCTTGGGAATAAATTTAAAAAAATAAATCAGCGCCCATGTGGCCTGAATTCTGATGTAACGAGGCAAATGGAAAGGAAGAAAAAGGCATTTAAAACCTTTAAGGCCGAGGGAACGGAAAGGGCCTTTAGGGTTATAAAAACTTTACACAAGGAGTGTAAGAAAGCATAAAACTAGCTAAAATTATAATGAAGTTAGGATAGCTGAACAAAGTATCACTAAGCCAAACATTTTTTAAGTTATTAATAGTAGAAGATGAGGACTGAGAATGTGGCACCATTAATTAATGGGATAAGTTAGTTACAGAGGATAGGGCGATAAAGCAAATGTCTTGAATCATTTTTTCCCTCTATATACACTATAGAAGATCCAAGTACAGATATCATAGAGTATAGTAGCAATAATGGTATAAAAGATTCAAGTGCACTTTGGTTAACCGAGGATATGGTACAGAAAGAACTAAAGAAGGTTAATATAAATAAATCTCTGGACCGATAAAATAACCTTCGGGTACTTAAGAGCTAAGTTCAGTTTTATCTAGGCCCTGTTTTCCTATTTTTGCTGATTCCCTCATGTCCAGTGGTGTGCCTCTGGATTGGAAAAAGGCTGATGTTATTCCAATATTCAAAAGTGTAGTCGTTCAAAGCGGGTAATTACAGGCCTGTAAGTTTAACTCAGTGGTGGGGAAGATCCTGGAAAGTTTAATAAGGGAACATGTTCTAGAGTATGTTTCAAGGACTGACATTATAAGTAGTAACCAGCATGGATTTAGGAGGAATAGATCTTGTCAAATTAAATGCTTGGCTTTATGAGGAAGTAGTAAGTAGAAATATCTATGGCATAGCAGTAGATGTAGTTTACTTGGATTTTGCAAAGGCTTTTGGACAGTCCCCCATAGGCAAACTATGTATAAGCTAAGGTCTGTTGGTCTGGGAGTCACATTTGTACATGGATAGAAAATTGGTTAATGAATAGTATGCAGAGAGTAGTGTTAAGGGGCTTCATCATTATGGACTAAGTGCGTAAGTGGGGTGCCACAGGGTTCTGTGCTGGGGCCGTCTATTTAATCTATTTATTAATGATTTGGAAGTGGGTGTTGTCAGCCAGGTTTCTGTGTTTTGCGCGACACAAACTTTGTCGACTATTATAAACTTCAGAGGATGTGCAATCGGTTGCAGGGGGATCTAGATAGATTGTCACATTGGGCTGCTAAGTGGCAGATGAATATCAATGTGAGAAATGTAGGTGAGCATTTTGGACTAAAAATCCTTGTGCTATATACTATAAATGGCTCCGTGTTAGAAGTGAATCCCTGTTGGAATGGGATTTGGAGTTTTGGTGGATAACAACTTAAAGGTAGAAAGCAGTGCCAAGGCAACAGCCAGAGCCAGCAGGGTATTGTCTTGTATAAAGAGAGGTATGGATTCAAGGAGGAAAATGTAATTCTCCTTCTTTACAAACCAAAGCTATGGAACTGTCTTCCAGTGGACTTGTTATGGCAGGTTCATTGGTCAGTTTAAAAAAAATCTGGATGAGTTCTTGCAACAAAGGAATGTTACAAGTTACTGGTATGATACATAAAAGTAGAGTTGATCAGGAAATTTTCCATTGCCACTTGGAGTCAGGAAGGAATTTTTACCCCTTCATAAATTGGTGTTTTTTTTTGACTTCTCTGATCAACAGTTAGGCAGGAAATGAGGATATTGCTAGATGGGTTGAACTGGATGGACATATGTCTTTATTTAACCTCAAATACTATACTATACAATACAGTGGCTGGTACATAAGTTTGCCCACAGTGACTGGTATTTGACACATGCAACCTGTACACATACACATATAAGACCTAATCATATTAAACTCTCCTCCTCCTCTTGTTTTTATGTGTCTGCTCCTGTTACCCATTCACTGTGTGTGTCTCAGGGGAGGAAGAGGGTTTAACCGGCAATGTGATTAGTAGCAATAGAGATAAGCAGGAGAAAGTTGTTCCAATCTCTGCCCATTCACTTCATGTGTCCCAGGGGAGGAGGGGAATGCAGTCAGTAGAGGGGAAAGCTAAGCCCCGCCCATATGTGCACCGCTTAGCATATTGAGCGGTGCAGAGAGGAGAGGAATAATGACTGCTCCCTGGGTGATATTTAACACTCTGTTAAAGTCTCAATAACTTTTGAACTCGGCATGATAGAGAGGTAAGAGTGGGATTGTTTGGAAGGTAAGACAATTGCCTTTGATTTAAAAGAGTATCAGGGTTATTCAATAAACGTTCTTATAGTTTAAAATGGTACTAATTTTGCCCCAACCAATCATATCTTATTTAACATTTGAAAGCTAACATCTGATTGGTTGGGGCAAAATTAGCACCATTTTAAACTATAAGAACTTTTATTGAATAAGCCTGATTGTTTTTTCACCACAGTTCCCCTTTAAATAAGTATTTGTATCTATTTTTTCTTACTTGTATGTGGCCAGTTGTTTTGATTTTTTTATCTTTAGTTTGTCAAATCTCTGTTTTTCTGTCATTTTTTCACCCATTTAAAATAAACTTTAACGATTTTATTAAATTTGAACTCTAAGGGGCATATTTATAAAGGAACGATGTTAGCGCCAAAAAATTACCGCCGCACATCGCGGCCGCGAAAATAGCGCTATCGCCGTATTTATAACGGCGAGCGCTATTCCCGCGATACCTATCGCGGCGCGATGTGCTCGGTAATTTTAAGCCCCTTCGCGGCGATCTATATAGTATCGCCGCGAAGGGACTAAAATCCCTTCCCGACGCCGCTCCTAAGGGGGCGGGGCATACGCCCACCCCGCCACACCCCCCCGCGGCGGCAGCGGCGACCACCCGCCGCCGCCGCCACTTCCCAGCAGCCCCTCCCAACCCGTTCCCCGTTCGCGCAATCTCGGAACGAGGCTAAGGGGCTGCGAAGGGGCCGCACAGGTGGTCGCGACCACCCGCCGCGCACCCCCTCCCCGGCAACCCCTCCAAGCCCCGCCCCGGCCGCTCCCGGAGGGGGGGAGGGAGCCGCTGGGGGTGGAGGCTCCCTCCAGCGGGGCCCTGAGAAGGGCCTTTTGGGGCTTAGGGGTCCCGCAGCTCGAACCGGGACCCCCCTCCCCGCCCTTACAAGGGCCCTTGCGCACTGACAAGTGCCTTTGCGGGGGTCCCGCAGCTGAACCGGGACCCCAGTGCGGCTCTTAAAAGAGCCCTTGGGCGACGTCTTCTTTCTTCCAGTCCCGGCGACACCAGCTCCGCCGAGGCCGCCGACCCCCGAGAGTACCCCTGCGGCCGCCAGGGGTACCCCCGGGGCGCCGGCGACCTCAACAGAGCCGATGTTGCCGGCGTCTTGATCCGACGCGACGTCTTGGGCTGGCGAACCCAACCCCACTCAGGTCCCGATGCCAGGCAGACTCACTGCGGCCGCCAGTGAGCCCCTGGCACCGCCGGCCTCAGCGGAGCCGATGTTTGCCAGCCGCTTCTTTTCTCTTTTTCTTCAGCCATCTACTGCGATGGCATCTGAGTTCCGCGGCGGAAAGCTCCTCTTTATAAGGTTTGCAGAAATCCATAATCCGTTTCGATTGGTCATTTTTAATACTTGCTTTACATTACCAATCAGATTTCAGAACTTTCCATCACATCGCAGTAGATGGCTGAAAGAAGAAAGAACGGCTGGCAACATCGGCTCCGCTGAGGCCGGCGGTGCCAGCGGGCTCACTGGCGGCCGCAGTGAGTCTGCCTGGCATCGGCGACCTGAGTGGGGTTGGTGTCGCCAGCCCGAAGACGTCGCGTCGGATCAGACGCCGGCAACATCGGCCTCGTTGAGGTCGCCGCGCCCGCCGGGGTACCCCTGGCGGCCGCAGGGGTACCTCTCGGGGGTCGGCGGCCTCGGCGGAGCTGGTGTCGCCGGGACTGGAAGAAAGAAGACGTCGCCAAGGGCTCTTTTAAGCCGCACTGGGGTCCCGGTTCCGCTGCGGGACCCCCGCCAAAGGCACTTGTCAGTGCCGCAGGCCCTTGTAAGGGCCGGGAGGGGGTCCCGGTTCGAGCTGCGGGACCCCCTAAGCCCCAAAAGGCCCTTCTCAGGCCCCGCTGGAGGGAGCCTCCACCCCCCCAGCGGCTCCCTCCCTTCCCCCGGAGCGGCCGGGGCGGGGGCTTGGAGGGTTGCCGGGGAGGGGTGCGCGGCGGGTGGTCGCGACCACCTGCTGCGGCCCCTTCCCGGCAGCCCTTCTAGCCTCCCGTTCCGAGATTGCCGCGAACGGGAACGGGTGTGAGGGGCGCTGGGAAGTGGCGCGGCGGCGGGTGGTCGCCGCTGCCGCCGCGGGGTGTGTGGGCGGGGTGGGCGTGTCTCCCGGGGCGGTGCGACCACCCGCCGCGGGTTGCCGGCCCATCCCCGCCGGCGGAGGTTAGTATCGGCTGACTTCGCCTCCTTCAAGGTGGCGAATTAACAGCCGATACTAGCCGAGCGAAACCAGTACCCGCCGCTTTATAAATAGAAGCGGCGGTAACGGGTAAGTATCGGCGCGAAAGGTTAACGCTTCGTTAACTTTTCGCGGCGTTTTCGGGCCTTTATAAATCGCGTTAAACGCGATTCATGCGTTAATGGCCGCGAAAACGGCCGCGAAAAGTTAACGAACCTTTATAAATTGCCCCTAAAGGTGCCCATACATCTTTAAGATTTTACTTACCCGACGAGCGCTCCGCGATGTTCACGATGCTGCCGGAACCGCTTCTCCCGATCTAACATTCGACCAACATGCGGTCGCAAAATCCCATTAATTTGCGATTGCATGTCGGTCGAATGTAAGATCAGGAGAAGCGGTTCCAACAGGGTCCGAAGGAACATCGCGTGAGCGCTCGGTCGGGTAAGTAAAATCTTATAGATGTATGGCCACCTTAAGAGCTTGGCAAAAAAATTTGCTTCCACTCTCAAGACAAAGTTAATAAAATCTGACAAATTTCTTAGTTTCTCAAGTTTATGATTCACAGTTTTTGACATTATAACCAGCTAAGATCATGTGATAGTTACAGTGTAATTGATAAACGCCGATAAACCCTCACAGTCCAACGTACCTTTCTGTTTCCATGGCAACCATACCTTCATTCAAAAAGTTAGATTTATGGTTCGGTACTGGTCTTATAAATAGCCCGGGCCCTTGCAGTTTTGCCACTGTTTCTGAGCATGCTTGCCTTTACAGATAGATTAGTCGGGTAGGGGGATTTTGAGCCTTAGCAAAAGAATTACTGGAATGAATGCATGCAGCCACCCACACGCCTTATGGTATGTACTGCTTCATTTATAGATTAAAGGGACACTAAGGAGCATATTTATAAACAATCGCTATATTCACCATTTCGCTATCGCAGGACATCGCAATGGCAAAGAGCGTTATTTTTGCCGTATTTATAAACTTTCACTGAAAAGGTATTGCTTCTGAGATGTGTGGCTTTAGTATCAGCGATGTGCACTGACAACTTTGCCTTATTCATTGTATTCAGGTATCGCGGCGAAAAGAGAAATAGTGTTGGCCATTACCAGGGCGAGATACTTTGAAAAGCCATCAAGGAGTGTTACCTATTTACCGTTATTTGCGCTTAACTTAACTTTTTGCCACATTTTCAGCATTATTAGTGCTACATTTTGCTGTGTAATTTTTACCTTTGAAGAAAATTCACCTTTTTAATTACTACGAGTGTAAAAAAACAAGGGGATAAGTGCAAGCAATTATACAGATAAATAAAAATTAAATACAATTTCATACATCGGTTAAGAAGCACGCATGGTGTTAGGGCCATGCGTGCCTCATAAGTGGGAGGGGCCAAGGGGCCCACAAGTGGGAGGGGGCATGGGAAGCTGCAAGGAAAGGTGGACAAGGAGGGCATGCATGGGGAGGGATCACAGGGCCCCCACGAGGGGGAAGGACCATGGCCTCCCACTCACTGGGCAGGGAGGCCAGTGAGTGGAAGGCATTAAAAAAAACAAATTTACACACCTTACTCCTGCTGTTGGCTGTGCTGTTCCTTCCTTCCTTTCAGTCAACGTAACTCTATCTCTTCCTGGTTTCTTCTGCTTTCTCCTGCATTGAGCATGTTCCAACCACAGATTAGAAGGAGGAACTAGTTTTTCTGATGCAGAACCTCCCACCCCCTATCTGAATTCTTAATATCTTGGGCTGTGCAGCACATTGAGAGGTGGTTGATGACTCATTATAAAAGTAGAAACATGACCTTTAATTTAAAATCAACTTGTTTGGAGACCTCAGTTCCCATTTAAAGTAATATTGTTTATAATTAATTAGTAACATAAACAAAATTACAAACAGCAGGTTCACCAGAAAGGCCCCTTTTAACTTTAAAAAAGTGAAACTTCAGATTTATTATATGTATTTATTCATTCTTTATTATGACACAAAGGATTATATCGATAAAGACAAGGTTTTCTCAAGCAGCCTTTCTGCTAGTTCTACCATCCAGAAAATCATATGGAATATATAAATATTCAATAAAACATTCTGTTGGAATCAAAATCCCACTGGAATAACGTGCTGAATGTATAGATGGCATTCAGTGGTACTGCACATTAAGCAGGTCTAAACAGCAAACTATTGCATTTATTTTCTTATATAGTGCTGAATATATTACGCAGAGCTTTACAAAAATAAATACAAATACAATACCACGGTTTTGGGTTAGTGTTTCAATACCGTTGTGGCTCCCTCAGCACAGTGAGTTGTTCCTTGAGCAATATGAAAATCCCTGAATACTAATGCCAGAAAATAGTCCTGTCAGGGAATGACTGGCAGATTAACTGTACAAAAAGCAGATACTCAGGCAAGGAGTGTTCTGTGCAAACAGTGAACTGTGCCATTATACTTACTTGGCTGTCATTTTAATTGAAGATAAGTATGATATAAACCTACTTATACTTGAAGATGGGTGTGCCATGGTACCCTCTGTTCTTTTTTACATTACAATAATTAGATGTTCTTAAACTCTATAGGTTCTTCAAGTTATTTGTCTCTTTTGAATGTGTTTCTGTGCCTACTAGCATGCAAAAGATAATATGAAAATGGCCCAAATACAAGTGTACTGTGACAGTGTGTATTTTTCTTCTGATTAAACCCCTCCATGGTAACCATACAATAAGCTCTGTATTTTGACACTTCATCAGCAGTAAGCAGCCTAGAGAATTACATACCTGCTTGCGCCTGATGGAGGGTTAGTGACATTTTACAGATGTTTATATTATATTTATCTTTGCAAAAAAATTTCAATGGGTGTTAACTCAGTGTGAGCCGGTAAAGTTAGATGTCACCTCACTTTTCCATTGTTTCCAGACACTGGATGTTTAGCGGTGTCCTGTTGTTTGTAGCTAGGGTACCATATCATGATCCATGAGTTTGCCTGTAGACATTTCTGATCTCCCGATGCTTAAGCACACAACTTGTAAGGAGTCTAGGATGTCTGTCTGGGTTGCATATGTCACACAATATACCCCCTAAACCTAAGTACTATTGTGGCATCTAATGGCCTAGTTTTAAAAATCCTACAATGGATGGCTGATGGTTTTGAGCTATTACATAGTGGTAATTTAACTCTGTATTAAGGAAATAAAGCAGGGATTTTGTTAAACCTAATGACTGTTCTTTTGGTTGACTATTTGGCTTTGAATTTGAAAAGCAACACAAGGGCATGCATACAGTATTTTGGTTGGGTGCCCATTGGTTTCTACCTTTTGCTGTATTCATTGGTTTTTATTAAATAGGTGTCAGTAACTACTTGACATAGCAGTTCTAATACTATACTAGAAATAGAGAGTGACTTTGCTATAAAATGCAACTTACCACATGGTTAGAAGCCTATTTACATTATTGGTAATCATAAGGAGGCCAGTCCACTTTCAATATATTTTTGGCTGTGTTGTCAGGAGATTTGACATTCTGACATTTTTGACAGGTGGCATGAAAATAAATGGGCTACTTTAGGTGTCAGTATTGTCTTTTTTAAAGAGAGATCTAGAGAGATCATTCTAGCAAAAATCCAACAGCTTTCCTATTCATTGAGACTCTAAATGTCCCAGACCACTTCCCAGGGTGCACCCGAGGGTAGGACCTTGCTTAGCTTCTATAAAATACTGTTTGAAAATGAAAGGGCATGCACACTGTAATAACAAGTTAGGCTTATTGTATAGTTTTGCCTTTAAATACAAGGTGGGAGGGAGCTAAAAATGGTAATACAGTGGAGGAGGAAGGCCAGCAAGATCACAGTAAAAGGTAAGGCCTGTAAGGGTAGCATAAAAAGACACCACCTTTTATTAAAAGGCAAACCTATACAATAAGCCTAAAATGCCCTTTAAGTAAAGCCAAGACTTCGCACCATGAACCACCAAATTCTATTACAGTTTTTAAGTTGCAAGATGTTAATGATTGGCATTGCCATCAGATTAGCACCTTGTGCCCTTTTCCAAATGTTACCCTTTTGTTTTTCTATACATATCCATTGATCAGAATTCTATTTTAAAATGTGTTTATCGGCCTTCTGGATGTGTGTGTTTGAACAGCATGTCATTCTCAGTTGCCTGCTTGTGTTTAATTGTAACATGTTGTGATGTGATCATAACCCTGCTGGCACCGTGAGATAAGATTAAATATTACAAAGTATGATTTTTAAAACTGGCACAGGCAATATTTTAAGTCAGAATGAATCAATAGCCTGTGGCAATGTCATATTTAAATGAGTGCATAATAAAATGTGTCCTTCATCCACCTTCAGGAAAAACACTTAAACTCTGTTTAACTATGCCACAACTCATTGTGTGCTCTGCCAACAAAAAGCCAATAAATGGTAGATATAAACTTTCCCACAATGTAAATGATTTGGGGTTGATTTTTCCCTGGCTGCAACATAGGCTCAATGCCTAAAGCATTTAAAGTGACTGTAGTGTATAAACAGCACATAGAGATCTTTTATAGCTCACTGTTAACCAGCTGCTATACAGGTGTGCTGTATGTTCCCAGCCCTAACACAACTGCTCCCTGTAATTCAAGGCAATGCTTGTTCCTTAAGTACAGCTTGCTTGACTCATTCTAATCAAGTAACAAACTCTCTACACCACTTCACTTATAATATCAGTATTAATACAGTATTATCCCACTACAGTGCTCCCTGGTATTAATATAGTGTATAATTCACTCCCAACTGTAAATTATAAGGATATTATTAGAGATGGTCTAGAACTCAAACCCAAGTTCGAGCCAAACTATTTGAGTTTGAACGAACTCGGACTTCTTGAACTAACCCGGACCCGGATTTCTCAGACTTTCGATAATTATCGAGCGTTCGAATGTTCGAGGCGAACGAATATGCAAGTAAAATGTCTATTATACCAATACGCGAATAAATATTGAATAAACAAAATTATGCGAGTAAAATGTCTATTATACCAATACGCAAGTAAATATCCAATTAATGAATATGCGAGTAAAATGTCTATATACCAATACGCTAGTAAATATCGAATGAACAAATCTGCGAGTAAAATGTCTATTATACCAATACGCGAGTAAATATAGAATTAACGAATATGCGAGTAAAATGTCTATATACCAATACGCGAGTAAATATAGAATTAACGAATATGCGAGTTAAATGTCTATTATTCCCATACGCGAGTAAATATCGAATGAACAAATCTGCGAGTAAAATGTCTATATACCAATACGCAAGTAAATATCCAATTAATGAATATGCGAGTAAAATGTCTATATACCAATACGCGAGTAAATATCGAATGAACAAATCTGCGAGTAAAATGTCTATTATACCAATACGCGAGTAAATATAGAATTAACGAATATGCGAGTAAAATGTCTATATACCAATACGCGAGTAAATATAAAATTAACGAATATGCGAGTTAAGTGTCTATATACCAATACACGACTAAATATCGAATTAACAAATCTGCGAGTCGTTTATGGGATAATTATCGAATGTTCCAAAGTAGCTCGAAAGTGTGAGAGTAAAACCGATTTTTCGAAAGTCCTGGATATTCGAACATGTTCCCCAGACCATTTCCCAGGTCCCACAGTAAGTAAGCTCAGGTAAGCAATTTGCTTTGGTGCAACAAAGACTCTTAATATTGAGACGGTAAAAAATATGGATATAAATATGGCGGGCGGACATGCACATACCATATACCAGAGTGCAGGAGTGAAGATCGAACTAAGTAGGTTGAATAACTATTGTGGAGCTATTCATACTGCTTTTATTATTTATTTTATTTAATATTATTTTCATAACATTTATTTAATATTATATATTCATAGGAAATTAGGAGTGTAAAGACTGGCCATTGGTCTATACTCTTACAAATACTCTATACTCTTCCAAAAAAGTCAGCATTTAGCTTAGTTCACTCTCCCTATGGTAGAGTACAGTATATATATTGTACATTGTTCAGAGGTGTTGTTTTTGTAGTAAAAAATATTATTGTCACTAGTGGGATTGGGTTTTTGATATGTTATAGTAAATTGGATTGGATTTTTTGGACAATCAATAAATAATAACTTTAGATAAATTTAGAGGTAATAATAAAATAGTCAGTGTGCTCTGATGCAGCAAGCCTGGTCCTGTTATATAAGTGTAGTGCTATCCTATAAGCTTTCCTTCCTCCTGGGCATTATACAGTAGTTCCCCCTGCCAGCTACTTAATAAATCCAGTTTAATGTCCCTTTAATATTGAATTGATTCTGTATTCTTATTGTGCAACTTTTTAAAAAGCATCATAACTTATTATTTTTAACGTTATCATTTTGTATAATATATGGGCGTTTGTAATGAATGAGAAAACATTTGGGGGAATTGCAATTGGTCCTCTCACAGGGATTTATTATTACGCTTGCAGCTCAGTGTAAATCTAGTCTTACTTTCTGCGTGCTTTCACACCAGCTATTTGCTGACAAATGCTTGTGGCGGCTGTAGCACGCGTGACTTTTGCGAAACCTGTGCAGCGTCTGCAAGTCAGTCACTTTTTTAAGTCATGCTTTGTAAATGGGTTAGTGTGACTTTATGGTAGCAAAGTTATACTGTTATTTCTCCTAGTGTATGATACAACAGATGATTGCTTTCGGGAGCATGAAAACAGCATTTATAACCTCCAAAAAATGGAAGTCAAAATGGTGAAAGTAAACATACGCTGTAGGTCTATACTTTTTAGGCTTTGTATTTTGATGGCATTGGATAGGTTGCAGACTGGGGAAGCAGTGGGAATACACAGGTATGTCCACTTTGTTAAGTTGCCATGAATAACCTTTTTGCGATCTGAATTAAACTAAGAAGAATTCCACTGGAACATTTCCCTGCATGTAGAATGTCATTTTAATGGAGCATGTAGAAAGATTTAGGGACATTATAATTCACTTTCAAGAGACCATTTTTGAGATTTCAGGTTAAGCATCTGCTTCTGGTTTATAAAATAGCGAAAACCTCCAAAGACCACTGTACAGTAGGGTTTACCTTAGTAAAGGTCATTTGTAGCACAGACATGAATGATAATATTGCATACCAGAAAAAAGGTTTTTATAAAAAAAAATGTGTTTATTATAAAGGAAATAAAAGTACACCACATTATCACTGTATCTGGCTAAAAAAGGCTCACTAGAGTTGCTTATATGGCTCTTGTTAATCTGCAGCAACTAATCAGATGTTATCAAATGTTTTCTAACTGCAGTAGACCAGTTAAATCAGATCATCTTATTGGATGCTGCCCTCCAGCGAGATTGGAGGCCGGGCTGCTACCCCTACCGTGATCGGAAGTTCGGGTCCAGTCTTTTAAACAGCAGATCGCGTGTATGTTTCATTCATACGCGCAATCAGCTGTTTAAAAACAGCTGATTGTGGAAGTTATGGGCTCCACAATCAGATGGTATGGGCTTGTGGCAGGCCCTGCTACAGTTTGGGCCCCCCCCACGGGGGTGGTTAATTAGGCCACTGGATGCTGCAAATTAATTACCCAGTCACATTTTTGCACCTCTTATTAAATAAGCCATTGGACTTTTGGCTAGGTACATGCTGGTCAATATTCCGGCTTGACCAACCACACGGGATCTGTCAAAAAATTAATTGTACATGTCAGACTCAGAATATATTGCTCAGTAAATCTTTTTGAGAAACAAACTGTGCGACATTAGCCTGTGTTACCTACCCTTGGATCCTCTTTCAAGAAAAAGATATTTGGGGAAATGTACTGAGAGATGCAACTGCGAAATATAGTCATAAAGTCACATTAACCCTTTATCAGTGATGTACCGAGGATAGGTGTAACTTTAAGGCTATACTTGTGGCAATGTACAGAGGAAGCAACACAGAGAGCAAAAGCAGGTCTCTCTATACCACCTCCCCCCTCAATTATGAACAATTATGCTCACCTTGACCTCGCTCCTCTTCTTTCTCCCATCAATAGTAATCCATCATACCGTTGAGATTCAGAAATACTGGCACATTTAGGGAACCTGGCAATGTTAACTGATTTTATTTTTGCTCCTTTCCCCATCCATGCTTCCAGTGTCTGTTTCCCTGTTCTGTTTGTTTGACATGTGGTAAAAAATCTGCAACATGTACAAGTGATTTCTACCTATACTGAAAATTGTTTTTTAGTCTTGTTTGCTTCTTATTAGGTCTGTTCATAGCTCTGTATTGCCAGTTGGACATACTGTAGTTGTTTCACTTGCTGAAATGTTTGACATACTATTGTTTTTTCACTGGCCTATTAGTTTTTAAAGCTTCCATAATTACTAAGTTTTGGGGGGATGCTATTCCTTTATATTATTTTAATATTTTTTATCCTATCATATATCTGCTGACCCTTATGGTTTTTCCACTGAGAGAGTTCACTGAAACCAATGCATTGTTAAATGTCCATACCTGACCTTTGTACAGTGAACTTGGAAAATGTATGTTATGACTATAATCTTAGTTGTAAGCTTGGACAATCTCAACTTATCCCTTATCCATGATACAGTCTGGCTAAGTTAAGCAACAGGTGCTGCTCATTGCCTGATGCCAACAATCATTCAGTAATTCGTACTAATAGAGTTCTAGCCTTGTTTTATTTCTGCTCTTCTTATAGTTTTGAATTGTCTATTCTGATTGCTAGCCCCTTTGAGGTGTATATATATATATATATATATATATATATATATATTTACACCTACCTGCACAACTAAGCAGCACAATGTTAGTAAAACATGTCAAATGAATTCTAAAATGTAGACAATTCACTAACTGGAAAACTGATTGTTTCACTTTATCTTTTGCCTATACATTACGCAGGGACCTTCATTATAAAGCCTTTGCTAATGGGTCTGCCAATGTACATGTAACCACTTATATGTGAGATGCTACTGAAATACAACTGGTCTGTAAGAATTGTGTCATGGTAACTGGAAACCATACCTAAATCGTCAAAAAAGTAATACAAATCATTCCCCAAACCTCAGGGACACAGTTCAGTTTCGATGGCAACAAAAACTTACCTAAATAACCGAAAACTATAATTTCACCCACTATTGGCTCTACTGTATAGTGCATAAAATCCTTATTTTACATCCCAGCTCTAAATGTCCCTCCAAAGTCCAGAAAACTGGCCACCAGGAGCCTGGCAGGGAGGGATATTGTTTCCACCTCTGAGACGTCCTGTCAGTGGTTTTTGGCTTGCTCAGAGCAGCTCCCTCTCCCCCCCTCTCCCACCCATTTTGCTCTCCCTCCCCCTAGCGTAAAACCCCTTTGATATATAATAGGTCTTCCTCCCCCTGCCCTAACCGCTATAATAGATTTTCTAGAAACTCCCCGAACTCTACTTACCTTACCTATCTCCCCCAGCGTTCTGAGCAGCCGTGTCCGTGTCCGTGATTGACTGCCTCTCAGCCAGCCCAACCCCCTGTTTGCAGTTTCATGCAAGCAGAGGGCCGGGACAGTATGCCGGAGGAAAGAGGTAAGGTAAGTAATGATCGGGGGAGTTTTTGTAAAATCTATTATAGCGGTTGGGGCTGGGGGAGGGAGACCCATTATATATCAAAGGGGTTTTACGCTAGGGGGAGGGAGAGCAAAATGGGTGGGAAAGGGAGGGAGATTTTTTTATCAAATTTTTTTTAAAGGGGTGGACAGAGATATCTTTAATTATAGAAAGATCCAGTGGATCTCCTATTGATCTATTATTGGTTTGAAAATTGAGGGGGAAGATAGATTCAAGCTCTTCACAGCAGTTGTAATTGAACTATAACACTCTATACAATGTTACAATAAATATATCAGGAAAAGACAAAACCCTGGATTTAAAAATCTTCCTGTATAGATTTATCAAAACAAATGGATAAAGAATACAGAAAAAAGTGATAGTGTTATACAACAAATATAAGATAAATAATGTCTGTCTTATCTAGATGTTAGGTTGCACTTGTATATTTAACATGTATTTCTAAAGCACTGACACATCCAGTACAATCCAAAAGATGGTACTGTTGCGTGGGTATATATATAATCTCTGATACCTATTGGGAGTTCCTTCTGGTGCACCCAATAGGTTCCCTTCTGTGTGTCTATATTGTATAAAATATTAATTTAGGGGATGTGATACTAATAGAACCAGGATTTCTTTATAAACCTTTTCTAAATTATTTGTAACTTCTTGACTTTTTTTTTTTACTTATTCACATATAGCTAAACATACACCCACATAATTCCTACTGTGCACCAACAGGCACTTTTCACTAGTATATATATATATATATATATATATATATATATATATATATATAAGCACATGTATTCAGGGGGCACTCCTTCCCAAGTCGTTTGCCTGGGTGCTCAAACCGGCATCAAATATATATGTAGCAACAAACAGGAACAGGTAGCACTCTCACATACTGTGTTGTTCACATGTCTCCGCAGACTAAGGGGCAGAAACATGTCAACAACACAGTATGTGTAAAGAAATCACGTTGTTTGCTATACAAGTCCCGAGAGTGCTATCTGTTTGTTGCCGTTGTTGCACAATGGAAATTGTGTGTGTGTATGTTTTGCTATGTGTGGAAATAGTGGATATAGAATCTTTACACAGGTATATTTGAAACTGTTACTCAGACAGTCACCAGCTTCCAGAGGAACCAAATAGGATAATCCTGCAGGTCTGAGAGTAGACCCAGGAAATCCTGCCACACTGTGTGGTTCAAACTAAACATGCTAGGTTAATACTTATTATTATTCACCACAGCAAGTGATGGTACCTCATATATTATTACAGAAGGTACCCCACATCATGTTATTATAATAGCATTGCCCTAATAATCTAACGTATAAACAAACATTTCTCATTCCCAGTTTACCTAAAGAAATGGATTTATCCTTTATATACTCTTTTATACAGATCTAATTGAAAAAAAAATTGCTTCAGAGCACTTTTTAATAACTGATAACTGCTTTTTATTTCAGTATTACAGTAAATCCTTGGTATACATGCCTAGCTTTACCACTAAGCAAAAGGCTAAGGACTTAGTGAGCACCTTCATCCCAACCATTAATAGTGACTGCCAATTCAAACAGTTCTAGACAATCAGTCCACTCCCTAGTTACCCTATCAAATGGATCAGGTTTAAAAATAGGTTTGGCAATTGGGCCTGGTAGAGTCTAATTGGGGAATTTCATCTGCAGGTACAAGGACAGGAGGATTTAAATCAATACTATCAGTAGCAGCCTCCATAGCTTAAAGCGGAAGTTCAGTGCAAATACATATGCTTTTCAGAAAAAAGAGCAGTATTTTTTCATCCCAATGAACTTCATCTGGCAATTCAGCATTTTGTCGGTATATGAATAAATGCAACCGAAATACTGACTTCCTGTTTGCAGGACCCCTTGTAGAGATCGTTATGGTCTTGCCCTTGACCCAGCGTCTGGGTTGAATCAGTTGCTCAGTAGAGATCTGAGCATCTTTGACCCATCCAACAGCCAATCAGTAGAAATTACTGTTAGGAACATTCCAAGGATGTGGTGCATCCTGGGAAGAAGAAGAACCGTTGGAACCTAAAATGTCAGCTCACTAATGTCAACTGCAGGGAACAGCAAAGGGTATGAAATCAACTGATTTTTCAAAATGTGAGAGAATATTTAGAATAACTAAGGAGGCATTACACAAACTAACAATTTAACAAATATTGATAATTTCCACTGAACTATCCCTTTAATACAGAGAACAAATATACAGAGAAAACAGGGAGCATAAATGGTATTACCAGCACCGCTGCCACCAATTTGTACCAGATCACTGCTTTATGGAAGGATTATGGGTAGCATGGCACACAGTGTGTTACTCTGGTGGTCTGGCACAAAGCAGACAGTGCACATAAACAGGTTCCCCACACAACATATGCAGTCATCAGGGGTGTCCCTGGCTACGGTGCACCACTTTGAATAGTGGTCCAGGTGCGAATAGCCCCGGACCCTTCACTTAGTCCACGTCCCAATAGGGATATGCAAACAAAATATATTGTTGGGCAGCAACTGAAAATAGACACTTGTCTAGTGCCTCAGTTTGTATCCAATAAGGTAAATTGTCTGTCCATTAATCTGGCCACCCAACAGGTGGTAGCAGGATCTTATACACAGAATCTTATAAACAGGATGTTATACACAGGGTCTTATACACAGGATGTTATACACAGGGTCTTATTCACAGGGTCTTATTCACAGGATCTTATACACAGGATCTTGTGTTGCATCAATATCTCTCCAAAGCACACACACCACAATCTACTTTCACTTTCTCTCCTCCTAGCCATAGAGAGCAGGGATGTCTTGTCTTTTATTACTCACTGACACCCCCTGCAGGCTGGAGGTGGTATATAAGGAGCCTTGGTGTATATGTCCATTACAATACACATCACATCCTGTGTAGCAGACAGAAACTTTTTTTGGATTACACTTCCTTTCACATGGAGCAGACACAGGGGTGTGGTTTAAGCTGCCATTTGACCATTCCATTTTGAAATAGGAATCTCAGCTCTGTAAGTAAGTTTATGTATTTTGGGGGAGATCCAATTCCGGGCACCACGTTACTTACCTTTGCCCAATCCCGCGATACAATAACTGGCGTAAACGAGATTACATCAGTTATTGCATCGCGGGATCGGGCTAAGGTAAGAGCGTGGGTTTAATGCCTCCCACCCAGTGCCGTTAAGTGTCGCGCTACTATGTAGCGCAAAACTTAACGGTAGGGGTTTTACACCTGTAGCACGGCGCTATTTCCAAAAACATTTGGAAATGGCGCTGTGCTCTGAAATCCGTCTAAAACCCACGTTAACCCGAAATTTCTTCGGGTTAACGTGGGTTTTAGACGGAAAAGGCCCATATTGAATCTCCCCCTTTGTATATTATGTGTTGTACCTAATATAAGTCAGTGCTATTCTTTATTTACATTTACTGATGGTCATTTTAAATGGTAATAGTGAGATAGTACACACATACAACTTTACTATATGTAATATCCTATACCCCCACCACATTGGTAGCTCCTAAAAACTCAATGCAATCTCCTATGAAGATATAAATATATTTATATAATATAAGGGATATACTAACATATCTAGATTGCATTACAAATCTCAAATTCTTATTACATGTAATGTTGTGTTAATGAGAATTACTCCTTAAGATAGCCAAGACTTGAACTGAATTCAAAGGAAACAATGCGGTTAATGTTTTAAATTAGTGGTCTCCTCATCTACACTTTTAGACCGCCTATTGGATTTTATTGTAAAAGGTTTTTTTTTAAAAAAACATTTATTTCAATTTATATTTCATAGGTGCCTATGGGTAATAAGTAATCCTGTCGACATTTGGGCAAAAAAAAATGGATTGATCCTTTCAGATGAAACAGTGTATGTACCTAATCACCCAAGGTATTAAGAGTAGGCGGTAGTGTAAAGGGATTTGTATAATAAGAAATACCACAAAAAGTGGTTTTCCAAGGAAAACACAAGGAAACCTACTATGTGAATTTAATGTAGGCCAAAGTTTTGAAAAGGAAACATTACTGGTGAAGTAAAATCTCCAAGGATAACCAAGCAATAAATTTGATGTCAGAGAATCGCCTGTCAGTGGGAATATATCAACCAATGCAACGTTTGTAAAATGTCATGAAAAAGAAAAAAAAATGATATGTTTATGGAAGGAGTTCAAAGAGCCATAAGCCGCATCTCATTGCACTTATTCTAATCCAGGGCACAACAGGATTTCCACAAGAGAGTTTTTTTTTGTGATATAAAGAAAAACAGACCACTATTGTTAAATAGGATAAATCATGGTTTAATGTTTGCTTTCTTACTGACAAACCAGGAAAAAAAAGAGAAATTGGGAATTTTGCTTTCCTTTATTATGGAACAAGAGCGATTAACCACATGCTGGTATGGTTAACGGAAATTCGTGCTGGGCTAGTTTTTCAATTCCTTGTTGACTAAATTCAGTACTAGAAACATATAGCTGGCAGGCGCCTAGACAGCATTTACAAGCCTGCAAAATCCCTGCAGTGAAAATGTAGCCTAAAACTGATATTATAGAGATTTTATTGGATGTTAAATTTTTTTAAAATAAATATTGTTAGTTATGAACTTCAAAGACCATTGGACTATAAATAACTGCTAAATGTGTAACAGTATATATGGTTTCAGTGTAGGTCAGTGTTGCTGTGCCCGCGCTCTTATTATGCCAGCTTGCATCGACTTTACTAGAAATACTCTATACAGGCAATCTCTGGGTTAACTATAGTTGTTTTCTTTCCAAACCTTGATAAGGCTTATTTCATACTATCTTCTAGCAGCCCTGATTGTCCCCATTCTGGGGCTCTGGCCTGCTGTTTAAAGATCTGTCTGCTACATCCCAGAATCTCTGTTGTGGTTGGAATTGAGGCATGTTCGGGAAAGGCAGTTTCAAATCCATTGCATTTGTCAATCAATATGTTAGGAGGTACGTTTGCTGATGAATTTATATCCTGTGTGCTTTTGGACAGGATCATGCAATATACATACAGGACCAGCAAATCTCTTTATATTTATTTCATCAGGCTGAAATATCAGGACTTTAGGAAAATTTAATATCCGTGCTAAGGGGAAAAATTAGCACAAAACCTATGCTAACCAATGTAATATTGGGTTAGGAAGGGTTTTGTATTCAATTTGCATTGCCTGCTCCATTTCAGAAGACGTTTGGAATAGCTCAGTGCAAGTGATCCAGTACATTTAGAGATGATTATTGCGCTAGTTTTTTGCACCAAAATTAAAGCCTTTTTAATCGTGGGGTTAAAAAAAAATTGCAACTTACAGCTCACTATTACAGTTGCAAAGTGGTTACTAAATTACTGGAACAAGTGCAGGTCAGTTGTGGTAGGGAAATTTAATGCATCTCCCCCTTGTGTACTCAGCCTCATATGTATTTATAAATACTAATTAGATTTCCCATGCAAAGATGGAATATTGTAACAGAATTGTCACACATTAAGTAGGTTAGTGTATTCCCTGCAAAAAGGACAATTCCACCCTCATAAGAACATCATTTAGAAAGAATATGTTGATATATCATAGTTTGTCCTATGAATTCATTACTGTATGCCTGCTATGCTTCTGGAGGCTTCATGAAAACTGAGCAATTTAGAAACCTGTACTCAGAAGAGGCAGAAGAGGCCTCAGAAGAGGCAGATAGAGGATTAATATTCAGTCATTGGCCGGGATGTCAACTGTCAAATCCATAACTGACAGTTATTAACTGGAAGAACCAGGAAGCAGAAACAGGGGAAACAGGACATTGTGCAGGATTTCAGGTTAGACTGATATATTTTAGATTTCAAACTATTACCGTTTAGGGTTTTGGGGGTGATTTTCATTTCAGGGCTGGACTTGCCCTTTAATGGCCACTGTTTTTGTGAATGTCAACATTATCATCGAATATGCGAGTAAAATGTCTATATACCAATACGCGAGTAAATATAAAATTAACGAATATGCGAGTTAAATGTCTATTATACCAATACGCAAGTAAATATCCAATTAATGAATATGTCTATTATACCAATACGCAAGTAAATATCCAATTAATGAATATGCAAGTAAAATGTCTATATACTTGGGTGTGAGTCTACCATGTACCTTAAATAGGTAAATACCAGATAGGGAAAGAAAGGGCAGACACCGAAAGGACCAATAGGAAGAAAAATAGCGAGGATCCACCCATATATTTTAAAACAGGTAGGTATCCAACAAGACAGATCCCCGAGAGACCAATCAAGTAAAGGAGAAATTGCCCAAGGTAAAAATACACCAAAATATGTGAAACACCATTAAAAACAATAACATGTCCTAAATTCGTATAAATAATATAAATAGGAACCTGTGTCAGATCCAAATGTATGGTTTATTTAAAAGAAATCTTCCATACTGACCTGTCGGCTGGATAATAATCAGATATAGTAATGGCCGAGTGATATAACAAATCCAAAGATCACTGTCCTACATAGCTGGCCAGACGGTCTAACAGGTAGGTATAAACCCGCCCCTCTCAAAACGGTGGAATGGAAGGGGGACAGCGTAACAGCTAAAATATAGCACAATAGGGAGATTCAATAAAAGTTCTTATCATTTAAAAATGGTGCTAATTTTGCCCCAACCAATCAGAATGGGTTGTGTAAACATTTGAAAGCTAACATCTGATTGGTTGGGCTAAATTAGCACCATTTTAAATGATAGAACTTTTATTGAATAACCCCATATATCTGATACAGAATAGGCATATCAAAAAGCCGTTAATATAACCCAAATAGGGAGGACCAAACCCATAATCATAGATATAATATTCGAAGGTAATCGGTTCCCAGTCCTGAATATAGAGTGAGCTCGGTACATAGGTATATCATATGTTATATATAGAAGGCAGCAAGCTGGAAAACTTCCTGGACGTTTGGAGCTCCGGATCAGCTGTATATGTATGGGGTAAGGGGATTACGCTCCCAGCTACTAATTTACTTATATGCTCCATTATGTTATAAACTGGGCAAAATAGGATTTGGGAAGGCAGACAGATACCTGACAAGTCACCAGTTTTGTGTTAAGGATGCGCATTCCTTTAGAAAGAGCAAGGAGGGCAGATATGAGGATCAGATTAGAGAAATGGATAAAGGTACAGGATATTGAACCAGCCAAAATAGGAGATTTGGGGAGGACGATAGCAAATTGAAATTTACAGGGACCAGGATTTGGAGATTCATTCCCAGCGCCAAGAAGCAATAGAACAAACATTAAAGCGCATATATGAGATGGATTGAAGTTGTATTGTTTATATAGGGGAATTATGGTGTTTGTGAGGAGCTGATATAGTTCATAGGAGCAGTGAAATGATGTAGAGAGAAGAGATAGAGAGATATAAATAGTTAGTGAAGACATTGGTATGAAGGGGAGTAATGTAAAAAGTCAGTGAGACACAGTCACACAAAAAACATTATGTTGTATACAGGGAAGGAAATTGTTGCCAATGAATTGACAACTATCCAGCATATGTTGGTCGAACATGTTACCTCAGCCCCTATAGTTTCTTGCTTTGTTGCTCTCTTTGTTTATTAATGGTAATGTACAATGGAGCATCTATTTTACTGATTACATTCCCAGATGTTTCCCAGCTCGATAATGTTTGCGCTTGTAATTACGATCGCATTACTATTGTTATATTGATTGTAAAACAATCGGGCCCGGTTGTCAGAATGTTGAGAAATATTGCGAGGTAAGTTTTGATGAGCTTTATATACCAAATTGTTGCCTTAATCTTGTGAACATCATTTCTAAGAAATTAAATATGAGGAGAGTATAAGTCATTAGAGCTCCCCTTACTCAAATGCAAAATAAGGAATGGAGTATATTGGTCATTTCAAAACTGTTCCCTTATTGAAGCATTGTCTATAGGCCTGCCCAGTATAATGATATACGAGAGCCTGCTGCTGGCATGTTAGTATCACTTAGGAACTGCTGCTGTGAGGATAATGTGTCTGATTTGGCCCTAAAATTTACAACGGACCAGAGAAGGGAATTGTGTATATATATATATATATATATATATATATTACACACACACACATACACACACACACTGAGGGGAACATGGGTCTAGTTCACTGTAGCCTCCTTCTGCTCTTCTGCTTGATACAGTATAATAATTTGCCCCTGCTTTCTGACACTTGGTATCATATCTGTAATTACCGTATCAATCCTTTTTACGTCTGCAGACTTACTTTATGATGCAGCAGTATTTTACAAAACTATTGTAAGGTCTTCCAGGCAGGGATCTCATTCCTAATGTGTCAAGGTATGCCACACTATCAATTATAACAAAAGGTTAGTGCCACTTAAGCGAGGTACTGTAACCAGACAGATTTGCTGGACCCAATCTATGTACATCAGAGTAAGTGGGATCAGTGGTGTTGTAACAATAGCTCCATGAAGCCCAGGATTGAGGGGGCCTGGTTGTTGACACCCGGTACTGTACTGTTGATGGAACAGTTTTACACATTTGGTTATCGGTGCTGAGACGTACCAGGATCAGCTTTTTTAACAGCAGTTTAGATCGCAGTACCTGGTCGAGGGTTACCCCTACAGGTAGCTGCGAGTGGGGTTTGATTCAGGCACAGGTTAGTTTTCATATTTGTATTGTTTTTTAACTTTCCACTACAGTTTTCTTGAAGTAACCTACAATATTGTCTCTGATTTTATATTTAAAATCAGATTTTATTCTCTGATTTTAAAATTACTTTTGGGGACATTTTAGTACATTTGCTAGTTATTCATATTAAACATTGGGACGAGGCTTTTGATTTACTGGTATAATATTAAGACCCATTTTCATTTTGGCTGTTATGGGCAGAAATTAATGCCCATATATATCTGCTACCAATGTGCACAGGAATAGTAAATGTTTTAGGAACAACATAATTTTGTGCATAATAAACCTTCATTTTCGAGAAATAAAAGTCATAAAACGAATATTTAATGTTACATTTAATTTTTGATTATTGACATTTTAACAAAAATTACAGTCAAATATTTAGAAAAAAAAGAGTTTGTTGAAAAACAACTGCCCCAATGAGCTTACAATCTACATAATTATTTTACACAATCAATCATATATTTATGATTGGGGGGAAATAGTGTACAGTAAACACAGGAAAATTACAAACTAAATAAGTGCTGAAGAGCTGATTATTCTTCTGGCACTAAGCAAATGCAAAGTAGTAGAATTCAGTTGCCCTGATAGGTTGAAGAGAAAAATCCACTAAGCCTAGGTCCAGTGGGCACGGTTATGCAGAGTTTTCACTAGTGGTTCCAGATGTTTTTTCCAACCGGGCAATGTGAGTAAACCGCTAGTGAAAACGCTGCACAAATGGTTCCCAGCCGTTCGTCGAATCTACCCTAAGGGGGCCTTTGAGTGGAGCCTGTTGAAAACGTTTCAATACATGAAAGGGTAGAACTATTTCAAACACAGTTAAGGTTATTATTATTAATTTTTGTTGTGGATTAATATAGCACCAACATCTTTCATGTGATTTACAATTACATAGATACATTCATATACAAGCTCTGCCCTGAAGAGTACAATCTGAGCACTCTTTTTTTAATTTCACACATAAATCCTATCATTATGTCTTTTATGATGTGGGGGAAACCAGAGTGCCCAGGGGAAATCCACAGGGAGAACATACAAACTCCTTGCAGACGGTCGAAGAGAGGATTTGAACCCAGGACTTAAGCTCTGATGTTGAACCTCATGAAACACCCTTGTTAAAGGGATAAAATGGATGAAATGAAGATGTTGATTGTTGTAGTAGTAGTAAGTAGTAAGATATTTGTCATCATTATTCTATTTAGTCACTTCTACCCCAAATTTCATCATATGCAAGCAAGCAACACAGCATCTCTTCACATCCTTCCAACAATCTGGCAGGTAAACTGTTTCACAGTTGTGTCTTGCAAATTTATGTGTTTTAGGGCCCTATTTATAAACGGGACGAAAATTAGCGCCCTAAAATTACTGCCGCACATCGTGCGGGAAAAATACGCTATCGCCATATTTATAATGGCGAGCGGCATCGCGGCGAAATATTTCACGGACGCGATTACGCGGTGGTAATTTGAACTATCTTCTCGGCGATACACTTAGCAGGATCCGCCACGAATCCCGGAGCAGGGGGCTGGGAGGGGATGCGGGAAAGGATCGCCACGGGTGGTCGCGTTCATCAGAGGGGCACGGGCGGGGTGTTGTAATCCCTGCAAGAGTAACGGGAGGTGAGGGCTGGGAGGGCTGTCTGGGAAGGGCCGCGGCGGGTGGTCGCATCCGCTGTGGGGGGCCGAGGGCAGGGTGGGCGATCCACCCCACCCTCGCCACTGGGGGGGCGAGGGCGGAGTGGTTACACATTTATAAATATGGAGCATAGTGTCCTTGTCATTGCAAAACCACGCAGTGTCCTTATCAAACAGTAGCAGCCATTTAAACTTTTGGAAAAGTTCCCTGGCCAAGAATTGAAGGAAAACACAAACACATTCCAATTACTACGACTCCCTCAAACCCTACCTCCAGGAAAACAAGGCATTATCTCGATGGTGGGTACTTACAAAGGATCTGCGTTTCTTGCATGATGATAATGCTCTTCCTCTTTATATTTAAAAAAGTCTTTTGCTCCTCCAGCCATTCATTATATTACAGATGGAGAACCCGCCTTTTCTCATCTTAAGAAATCAATCAGTATGCAGGACCTGTTAAAGTATGTGTGTTCTCAAGTAGAGAAAACTTTTGGTAACGTTTGGAGCCATTTAATAAATCGTAATGTTAAAAAATTAAATTATTGTAGTTTTACTAATTGAAAAGTGTTTTTTTTAGCCATTAAAGGGCAAACTGTGAAGAAAATAAAGCATAGACATTTAAAAAATTAGACAGTTGAGAGAGGGAGCCTAATAATGCAGACAGAGGCTGGTCACACGTTAGAAGCCAGAAGAAATTACAACATGTAATTAAAACAATGTCACATTACAGCAATAACACCTTAAAAAAGTTTTATATCACCTCAACTTGTTGGAAGAATGGGAGACCACAGTTTTCTTAATGAATGGTAATCTGCTCCCTCTTCATTTCCACCTTTAAGGTTTTTGCTACCTTGGGAAAGTAGAAAGCAGCCACAACCCTGCGAATTTGGTTGAGATATGACTGCAACAATGGGTGCTACTAGGAGCCAAGCCATGATAACAAACAGCCATATATATCAGATGCAGTCATGAATTTGGAGTTGGGACAAATTTTTTCAGGGAGATTCAATAAAGTTCTTATCGGTTTAAAAAGGTGCTAATTTGCCCCAACCAATCAGACTTATTTAATATTTGAAAACTAACTCTGATTGGTTAGGACAAAATTAGCACCATTTTAAATGATAAGAACATTATTGAATAAACCCTATAACTGTGGGGAAAAGGGGAGAAAATGTTCTATTAATAAAACTGGAAGGCAATTAACATACAATTGCTTTTGAAATAGCAACATCGGTAAGTATTTTTTTAGGGGTTACTGTTAACTTTTAAACTTAAACTTATTATGGGAAACTACAGTAAGTAAAAAAAACACAGAGATTTGAGCTTTTAAAAGAACGTTTCAAGGTTCATTTTTCAAGGTATAATCTTAATATAGTTGGTTTATGTCCCACAATTGAATGATTTATTCTGCCATTCACAAGTGACTGAATGTCTTTCGTTATGATAAAGTCTCAGACTAGTAATATGGGAGTCACTTGTTTGATGCCTAGTACAACAATAGGCTTGTATATAAAACCTTTCTTATTCACCCAATAAGGTTCTATTTCTGAATTTAAAATGTCCTGGAATCATCACTGAAGATATAGGCAGTAAATGTACTGTACGCGTACGGTATTATTCAGAACATTGTAAAATGCTGGAAATGTTTTTAGGCCTCCAACGATGCCTTGCATAAGTTTAGCTAACAAAGTGTCACCAGTAACCCTTTGCTTCCATACTTAGATGCGCTGCAGAGAAAACAAAAAAGTAATGAGATAATTCAGCAATGGAAGTAAAAAGAACAAATCAATGATGACAACCAAATTAAAAACTTTAAATCTAAAAAAAAAAAAAATGTGTATAAAATAAATAAATAAAAAGATAATTTTTTTTGTGTCAGTTAAAGGAGCTGTTGTCTTCCATCTTTAATATTTTAATTAAGAAGTTACATATAACAATGCAGTTTCATGGAGTTAATGTGGTAAGTGTTACAAGATACAGATGTATCAAGCAAATGCTTACTTAGACACACAGTGGGTTGGGTTGATTTTAAACCCCAGACCCTTCGCTTCTCCAGAAATATATCCACACAGACTCCATGTGTTTGTAAAAAAACTTTTCACAAAGTATACTCACCACCAAATAGTGGTGGTCTGGGTGCAGCCTGCCCCGAAACCCTTCGCCCGGTTCAAATACACAGAAAGCAGTCACCAACAATGGGCTGATCGGCGCACACCATGAAAAACTCCACAGGAAGCTTAAAATCAGGGAATCTTATTTAACAAGATATGCTCACATACATTGCTCCGGCCTTACGCGTTCGGGCCCCATGTGGCCCTTACTCCTAGGCTGAATGAGTGCTTACGCCTGCACTCTTTTATAGATTGTTTTTCCAATCATGATACACAAACGAGTCCTCCATAGGGCGGAGGAGACTCATGAGGGCGGCCACACACTACTGTATGAGTATATCTACATATCTACACTACATAGGGTGGTAACCCACAAGATTTACTTACCAGAGAAGGTATGGGTAATAAGCGCACATGCTGGTTACGATGGTTATTAAATGGTACATTATATAATAGGAGGAAGCAGATGAGGAGGGAGGGCAATTATAAACATTCCATTCTAAATAAAAAACCATTGCCTATATGAAGGAGAAAGAGAGTTACTTTTTCCATATGAAACCAATAGCATTGGTGTTCGGCCACTGTTTTAACTCTGGTGCCTGAAAGGCAAGTTTCAATGGGAAAATGACTTCATTTCTTTCTCTTTCTTAGGGGAAGTAGTGTAAATCTTTCCCTGTGAGAACAAAAATAAAGGGTTTACTACCTCCTCCTTAGGGGCATATATTATAAAGCAGGGCTATCCTAAATATCCTTAAATCACATCAGGCCTTGTCCTGAAGAGCTTACGATCTAAGCACATTGTGGAGCGCATTATAGATATAAATGTAACTGGAGGCTTGGGATAGTGACCATGAAATAGTGGTGTTGTGACTTGTTATCGAAAGGAAAAGTGCTCTGGGTTAACAAAGACATTTAATTCAGGAAAGCAAATTTCCCAGGTTTAAAGCAGCTCTTCAGAATGCAAATGGGATAATGTATTATCAGGTAAATGTACTGAACACAAGTGGACTGGGTTAAGGGGATTTTAAGCCAGTTCACATCTAAATTTTACCCTGGGAAAAAATTTAAAAAAAATAAATCAGCGCCCATGTGGCTGATTCTGATGTAAAGAGGCAAATGGAAAGGAAGAAAAAGGCATTAAAACCTTAAGCGCCGAGGGAACGGAAAGGGCCTTTAGGGATTATAAAAACTTTTAACAAGGAGTGTAAGAAGCAATCAAACTAGCTAAAATTAATAATGAAGTTAGGATAGCTGAAACAAAGTATCACTAAGCCTAAAATTTTTTTTAAGTAATTAATAGTAAGAAGATGAGGACTGAGAATGTGGCACCATTAATTAATGGGGATAAGTTAGTTACAGAGGATGGCGTATTAAAGCAAATGTCTTGAATCATTTTTTTCCCTCTATATACACTATAGAAGATCCAAGTACAGATCTATAGGAGTATAGTAGCAATAATGGTAATAAAAGATTCAAGTGCACTTTGGTTTAACCGAGGATATGGTACAGAAAGAACTAAAAGAAGGTTAATATAAATAAATCTCCTGGACCAGATAAAAAATCCTCGGGTACTAAGGAGCTAAGTTAGTTTTATCTAGGCCATTGTTTCATATTTTGCTGATTCCCTCATGTCCAGTGGTGTGCCTCTGGATTGGAAAAAGGCTGAGTGATGTTATTCCATATTCAAAAGTGTAGTCGTTCACAGATGGGTAATACAGGCCTGAAGTTTAACTTCAGTGGTGGGGAGATCCTGGAAAGTTTAATAAGGGAACATGGTTCTAGAGTATGTTTCAAGGACTGACATTAAAGTAGTAAACCAGCATGGATTTAGGAGGAATAGATCTTGTCAAATTAATTGCTTGGCTTTTATGAGGAGTAAGTAAGTAGAAATTTCTACTGGCATAGCAGTAGATGGTAGTTACTTGGATTTTGAAAGGCTTTGATACAGTCCCCCATAGGAAAACTAATGTATAAGCTAAGGTCTGTTGGGTTGGGGAGTCACATTTGTACATGGATAGAAAATTGGGTTAAGAATAGTATGCAGAGAGTAGTTGTAATGGGGCTTTCATCATTATGGACTAAAGTGCTAAGTGGGGTGCCACAGGGTTCTGTGCTGGGGCCGCTTCTATTTAATCTATTTATTAATGATTTGAAGTGGGGGTGTTGTCAGCAAGGTTTCTGTGTTTGCTGAGACACAAAACTTTGTAGACTATTATAAAACTTCAGAGGATGTGCAATCGTTGCAGGGGGATCTAGATAGATTTCACATTGGCGCCTGCTAAGTGGCAGATGAAATTCAATGTTGATAAGATAAGGTGATGCATTTTGGACTTAAAAAATCCTTGTGCTACTTATACTATAAATGGCTCCGTGTTAAGTGAATCCCTGTGGATGGGATCTTGGAGTTTTTTGGTGGAAACAAACTTAAAGGTAGCAAGCAGTGCCAAGGCAACAGCCAGAGCCAGCAGGGTATTGTCTTGTATAAAGAGAGGTATGGATTCAAGGGAGGAAAATGGAATTCCCTTCTTTACAAAACCAAGCTATGGAACTGTCTTCCGAGTGGACGTTGTTATGGCAGGTTCATTGGTGCAGTTTAAAAAAAAATCTGATGAGTTTCTGCAAACAAGGAATGTTACAAGTTACTGGTATTGATACATAAAGTTAGAGTGATCCAGGGAAATTTTCCATTGCCACTTGGAGTCAGGAAGGAAATTTTTACCCCTTCATAAATTTGGTGTTTTTTTTTTGCCTTCCTCTGGATCAACAGTAGGCAGGAAATGAGGATATTGCTAGATGGGTTGAACTGGATGGACATATGTCTTTATTTCAACCTCAAATATACTATACAATACAGTGGCTGGTACATAAGTTTGCCCACAGTGACTGGTATTTGACACATGCAACTGTACACATACACATATAAGACCTAATCATATTAAACTCTCCTCCTCCTCTTGTTTTTAGTGTGCTCCTGTTACCCATTCACTGTGTGTGTCTCAGGGGGGAGAAGAGGGTTTAACGGCAATGTGATTAGTAGCAATAGAGATAAGCAGGAGAAAGTTTTCCAATCTGCTGCCATTCACTTCATGTGTCCCAGGGGAGGAGGGGAATGCAGTCAGTAGAGGGGAAAGCTAAGCCCCGCCCATATGTGCACACCGTAGCATATTGAGCGGTTGCAGAGAGGAGAGGAATAATGACTGCTCCCTGGGGTGATATTAACACTCTGTTAAAGTCTCCAATAACTTTGAACTCGGCATGATAGAGAGAGGTAAGAGTGGGATTGTTTGGAAGGTAAGACAATTGCCTTTGATTTAAAAGAGTATCAGGGTATTCAATACAACGTTCTTATAGTTAAAATGGTACATAATTTGCCCCAACCAATCATATCTTATTTAACATTGAAAGCTAACATCTGATTGGTTGGGGCAAAATTAGCACCATTTAAACTATAAGAACTTTTATTGAATAAGCCTGATTGTTTTTTCCCACCAGTTCCCCTTTAAATAAGTATTTGTATCTGATTTTTCTTACTTGTATGTGGCCAGGTGTTTTGATTTTTTATCTTTTAGTTTGTCAAATCTCTGTTTTCTGTATTTTTTCACCCATTTAAAATAAACTTTAACGATTTTATTAAATTTGAACTCTAAGGGCATATTTATAAAGGAACGATGTTTAGCGACAAAAAATTACCGCCGCACATCGCGGCCGCGAAAAAGCGCTATCGCCGTATTTATAACGGCGAGCGCTATTCCCGCGGATACCTATCGCGGGCCGCGATTGTGCTGCGGTAATTTTAAGCCCCTTCGCGGCGATTACTATAGTATCGCCGCGAAGGGACTTAAAATCCCTTCCCGACGCCGCTCCTAAGGGGGCGGGGCATACGCCCACCCCGCCCACACCCCCCCGCGGCGGCAGCGGCGACCACCCGGCCGCCGCCGCCACTTCCCAGCAGCCCCTCCCAACCCGTTCCCCGTTCGCGGGCAATCTTCGGAACGGGAGGCTAGAAGGGGCTGCCGGGAAGGGGCGCAGCAGGTGGTCGCGACCACCCGCCGCGCACCCCTCCCGGCAACCCCTCCAAGCCCCCGCCCCGGCGCTCCCGGGGAGGGGACGGGAGGGAGCCGCTGGGGGGGTGGAGGCTCCCTCCAGCGGGGCCCTGAGAAGGGCCTTTTGGGGCTTAGGGGGTCCCGCAGCTCGAACGGGACCCCCCTCCCCGGCCCTTACAAGGGCCCTTGCGGCACTGACAAGTGCCTTTGGCGGGGGTCCCGCAGCTGAAACCGGGACCCCAGTGCGGGCTCTTAAAAGAGCCCTTGGGCGACGTCTTCTTTCTTCCAGTCCCGGCGACACCAGCTCCGCGAGGCCGCCGACCCCCGAGAGGTACCCCTGCGGCCGCCAGGGGGTACCCCGGCGGGCGCCGGCGACCTCAACGAGGCGATGTTGCCGGCGTCTTGATCCGACGCGACGTCTTCGGGCTGGCGACACCAACCCCACTCAGGTCGCCGATGCCAAGGCAGACTCACTGCGGCCGCCAGTGAGCCCGCTGGCACCGCCGGCCTCAGCGGAGCCGATGTTGCCAGCCGCTTCTTTCTTCTTTCTTCAGCCATCTACTGCGATGGCACTGAGTCCGCGGCGGAAAGCTCCTCTTTATAGGTTTGCAGAAATCCATAATCCGTTTCTGATTGGTCAATTATTTAATACTTGCTTTACATTAACCAATCAGATTCAGAACTTTCCATCTACATCGCAGTAGATGGCTGAAGAAGAAAGAAGAAAGAAGCGGCTGGCAACATCGCTCCGCTGAGGCGGCGGTTGCCAGCGGGCTCACTGGCGGCCGCAGTGAGTCTGCCTGGCATCGGCGACCTGAGTGGGGTGTGGTGTCGCCAGCCCGAAGACGTCGCGTCGGATCAAGACGCCGGCAACATCGGCCTCGTTGAGGTCGCCGGCGCCCGCCGGGGGTACCCTAGCGGCCGCAGGGGTACCTCTCGGGGGTCGGCGGCCTCGGCGGAGCTGGTGTGTCGGGGACTGGAAGAAAAGAAGACGTCGCCCAAGGGCTCTTTATAGAGCCGCACTGGGGGGTCCCGGTTCCGCTGCGGGACCCCCCAAAGGCACTTGTCAGTGCCGCAAGGGCCCTTGTAAGGGCGGGGAGGGGGGTCCGGTTCGAGCTGCGGGACCCCCTAAGCCCCAAAAGGCCCTCTCCTCAGGGGGCCCCGGTGGTGCGCACCTCTGCGGCCCGGCCCCTTCTAGCCTCCCGTCTCGAGATTGCCGCGAAACAGGGAACGGGTTGGGAGGGGCTGCTGGGAAGTGGCGGCGGCGGCGGGTGGTCGCCGCTGCCGCCGCGGGGGTGTGTGGGCGGGGGTGGGCGTGTCTCCCGGGGCGGGTGCGACCACCGCGCGGGTTGCCTGCCCATCCCCGCCGCGGGAGGTTAGTATCGGTGACTTCGCCTCCTTCAAGGTGGCGAAGTAAAACAGCCGATACTAGCCGAGCGAAACCAGTACCGCCTTTATAAATAGAAGCGGCGGGTAAACGGGGTAAGTATCGGCGCGAAAGGTAACGCTTCGTTAACTTTTCGCGGCCGTTTTCGGGCCTTTATAAATCGCGGTAAACGCGATTCATGCGTTAATGGCCGCGAAAAACGGCCGCGAAAAGTTAACGAACCTTTATAAATATGCCCCTAAAGGTGCCATACATCTTTAAGATTTTACTTACCCGACCGAGCGCTCCGCGATGTTCATCGATGTGCCGGAACCGCTTCTCCGACTACATTCGACCAACATGCGGTCGCAAAATCCCATAATTTTGCGACTGCGTCTGTCGTCTCGTTGCGATAATGTAAGATCAGGAGAAGCGGTTCCAACAGGGTCGCAGAGGAACATCGCGTGAGCGCTCAGTCGGGGTAAGTAAAATCTTATAGATGTATGGCCACCTTAAGAGCTTGGCAAAAAAATTTGCTTCCACTCTCAAGACAAAGTTAATAAAATCTGACAAATTTCTTAGTTTCTCAAGTTTATGATTCACAGTTTTGACATTATAACCAGCTAAGATCATGTGATAGTTACAGTTGTAATTGATAAACGCCGATAAAACCCTCACAGTCCAAACGTACCTTTCTGTTCCAATGGCAACCATACCTTCATTCAAAAAGTTAGATTTATGGTCGGTACTGGTCTTATAAATAGCCCGGGGCCCTTGCAGTTTTGCCACTGTTTCTGAGCATGCTTGCCTTTACAGATAGATTAGTCGGGTAGGGGGGATTTTGAGCCTTAGCAAAAGAATTACTGAAATGAATGCATGCAGCCACCCAACGCCTTATGGTATGTACTGCTTCATTTATAGATTAAAGGGACACTAAGGAGCATATTATAAACAATCGCTATATCACCATTTCGCTATCGCAGGACATCGCAATGGCAAAGAGCGTTATTTTGCCGTATTTATAAAACTTTCACTGAAAAGGTATTGCTTCTGGGATGTGTGGCTTTAGTATCAGCGATGTGCACTGACAACTTTGCCTATTCATTGTATTCAGGTATCGCGGCGAAAAGAGAAATAGTGTTGGCCAATTACCAGGGCGAGATACTTTGAAAAGCCATCAAGGAGTGTTACCTATTTACCGTTATTTGCGCTTAACTTAACTTTTTGCCACATTTTCAGCATTATTAGTGCTACATTTTGCTGTGTAATTTTACCTTTGAAGAAAATTCACCTTTTTAATTACTACGAGTGTAAAAAAAACAAGGGGAATAAGTGCAAGCAATTATACAGATAAATAAAAAATTAAATACAATTTCATACATCGGTTAAAAAGCACGCATGGTGTTAGGGCCATGCGTGCCTCATAAGTGGGAGGGGCCAAGGGGCCCACAAGTGGGAGGGGGCATGGGAAGCTGCAAGGAAAGGTGGACAAGGAGGGCATGCATGGGGAGGGATCACGGGCCCCACGAGGGGGAGGGACCATGGCCTCCCACTCACTGGGCAGGGAGGCCAGTGAGTGGAAGGCATTTTAAAAAAAACAAATTTACACACCTTACTCCTGCTGTTGGCTGTGCTGTTCCTTCCTTCCTTTCAGTCAACGTAACTCTATCTCTTCCTGGTTTCTTCTGCTTTCTCCTGCATTGAGCATGTTCCAACCACAGATTAGAAGGAGGGAACTAGTTTTTCTGATGCAGAACCTCCCACCCCCTATCTGAATTCTTAATATCTTGGGCTGTGCAGCACATGAGAGGTGGTTGATGACTCATTATAAAAGTAGAAAACATGACCTTTAATTTAAAATCAACTTGTTTGGAGACCTCAGTTCCCATTTAAAGTAATATTGTTTATAATTAATTAGTAACATAAACAAAATTACAAACAGCAGGTTCACAGCAGAAAGGCCCTTTTAACTTTAAAAAAGTGAAACTTCAGATTTATTATATGTATTATTCATTCTTTATTATGACAAAAGGATTATATCGATAAAGACAAGGTTTTCTCAAGCAGCCTTTCTGCTAGTTCTACCATCCAGAAAATCATATGGAATATATAAATATTCAATAAAACATTCTGTTGGAATCAAAATCCCACTGAATAACGTGCTGAATGTATAGATGGCATTCAGTGGTACTGCACATTAAGCAGGTCTAAAACAGCAAACTATGCATTTATTTTCTTATATAGTTGCTGAATATATACGCAGAGCTTTACAAAAATAAATACAAATACAATACCACGGTTTTGGGTTAGTGTTTCAATACCGTTGTGGCTCCCTCAGCACAGTGAGTTGTTCCTTGAGCAATATGAAAATCCCGAATACTAATGCCAGAAAATAGTCCTGTCAGGGAATGACTGGCAGATTAACTGTACAAAAAGCAGATACTCAGGCAAGGAGTGTTCTGTGCAAACAGTGAACTGTGCCATTATACTACTTGGCTGTCATTTTAATGAAGATAAGTATGATATAAACCTACTTATACTTGAAGATGGGGGTGCCATAGGTACCTCTGTTCTTTTTTACATTACAATAATTAGATGTTCTTAAACTCTATAGGTTCTTCAAGTTATTTGTCTCTTTGAATGTGTTTCTGTGCCTACTAGCATGCAAAAGATAATATGAAAATGGCCCAAATACAAGGTTACTGTGACAGTGTGGTATTTTCTTCTGATTAAACCCTCCATGGTAAAACATACAATAAGCTCTGTATTTTGGACACTTCATCAGCAGTAAGCAGCCTAGAGAATTACATACCTGCTTGCGCCTGATGGAGGGTTAGTGACATTTTACAGATGTTTATATTATATTTATCTTTGCAAAAAAATTTCAATGGGTGTTAACTCAGTGTGAGCCGGTTAAAGTTAGATGTCACCTCACTTTTCCATGTTTCCAGACACTGGATGTTTAGCGGTGTTCCGTTGTTTGTAGCTAGGGTACCATATCATGATCCATGAGTTTGCCTTGAGCATTTCTGATCTCCCGATGCTTAAGCACACAACTTGTAAGGAGTATGGATGTCTGTCTGGGTTGCATATGTCACACAATATACCCCCTAAACCTAAGTACTATGTGGCATCTAATGGCCTAGTTTTAAAAAAATCTACAATGGATGGCTGATGGTTTTGAGCTATTACATAGTGGTAATTTAACTCTGTATTAAGGAAATAAAGCAGGGATTTGTTAAACCTAATGACTGTTCTTTGGTGACTATTTGGCTTTGAATTTGAAAAGCAACACAAAGGGCATGCATACAGTATTTTGGTTGGGTGCCCATTGGTTTCTACCTTTTGCTGTATTCATTGGTTTTTATTAAATAGGTGTCAGTAGTAACTACTTGAATAGCAGTTCTAATACTATACTAGAAATAGAGAGTGACTTTGCTATAAAATGCAACTTACCACATGGTTAGAAGCCTATTACATTATTGGTAATCATAAGGAGGCCAGTCCACTTTAATATTTTTGGCTGTGTTGTCAGGAGATTTGACATTCATGACATTTTTGACAGGTGGCATGAAAATAAATGGGCTACTTTAGGTGTCAGTATTGTCTTTTTTAAGAGAGATCTAGAGAGATCATTCTAGCAAAAATCCAACAGCTTTCCTATTCATTGAGACTCTAAATGTCCCAGACCACTTCCCAGGGTGCACCAGAGGGTAGGACCTTGCTTAGCTTCTATAAAATACTGTTTGAAAATTGAAGGGCATCACACTGTAATAACAAGTTAGGCTTATTGTATAGTTTTGCCTTTAAATACAAGGTGGGAGGGAGCTAAAAATGGTAATACAGTGGAGGAGGAAGGCCAGCAAGATCACAGTAAAAGGTAAGGCCTGGAAGGGTAGCATAAAAAGACACCACCTTTTATTAAAGGCAAACCTATACATAAGCCTAAATGCCCTTTAAGTAAAGCCAAGACTTCGCACCATGAACCACCAAATTCTATTACAGTTTTTAAGTTGCAAGATGTTAATGATTGGCATTGCCATCAGATTAGCACCTGTGCCCTTTCCAAATGTTACCCCTTTGTTTTTCATACATATCCATTGATCAGAATTCTATTTTAAAATGTGTTTATCGGCCTTCTGGATGTGTGTGTTTGAACAGCATGTCATTCTCAGTTGCCGCTTGTGTTTAATTGTAACATGTTGTGATGTGATCATAACCCTGCTGGCACCGTGAGATAAGATTAAATATTACAAAGTATGATTTTTAAAACTGGCACAGGCAATATTTTAAGTCAGAATGAATCAATAGCCTGTGCAATGTCATATTTAAATGAGTGCATAATAAAATGTGTCCTTCATCCACCTTCAGGAAAAACACTTAAACTCTGTTTAACTATGCCACAACTCATCGTGTGCTCTGCCAACAAAAAGCCAATAAATGGTAGATTAAACTTTCCCACAATGTAAATGATTTGGGTGATTTTTCCCGGCTGCAACATAGGCTCAATGCCTAAAGCATTTAAAGTGACTGTAGTGTATAAACAGCACATAGAGATCTTTTATAGCTCACTGTTAACCAGCTGTATACAGGTGTGTATAGTTCCCAGCCCTAACACACAACTTCTCCTGTAATTCAAGGCAATGCTTGTTCCTTAAGTACAGCTTGCTTGACTCATTCTAATCAAGTAACAAACTCTCTACACCACTTCACTTATAATATCAGTATTAATACAGTATTATCCCACTACAGTGCTCCCTGGTATTAATATAGTGTATAATTCACTCCAACTGTAAATTATAAGGAATATTAGAGATGGTCTAGAACTCAAACCCAAGTTCGAGCCAAACTATTTGAGTTTGAACGAACTCGGACTTCTTGAACTAACCCGGACCCGGATTTCTCAGACTTTCGATAATTATCGAGGCGTTCGAATGTTCGAGGCGAACGAATATGCAAGTAAAAATGTCTATTATACCAATACGCGAATAAATATTGAATAAACAAAATTATGCGATGTAAAATGTCTATTATTACCAATAAGCAAGTAAATATCCAATTAATGAATATGCGGAGTAAAATGTATATATACCAATACGCTAGTAAATATCGAATGAACAAATCTGCGAGTAAAATGTCTATTATACCAATACGCGAGTAAATATAGAATTAACGAATATGCGAGTAAAATGTCTATACCAATACGCGAGTAAATATAGAATTAACGAATATGCGAGTTAAAATGTCTATTTACACCAATACACAAGTAAATATCCAATTAATGAATAGCAAGTAAAATGTCTATATACCAATACGCGAGTAAATATAGAATTAACGAATATAGCGAGTTAAATGTATTATTCCATACGCGAGAAGTAAATATCGAATGAAAAATATCTGCGAGTAAAATGTCTATATACCAATACGCAAGTAAATATCCAATTAATGAATATGCGTAGTTAAAATGTCTATACCAATACGCGAGTAAATATCGAATGAACAAATCTGCGAGTAAAATGTCTATTATACCAATACGCGAGTAATATAGAATTAACGAATATGCGAGTAAAATGTCTATATAACAATACGCGAGTAAATATAAAATTAACGAATAGCGAGTTAAATGTCTATTATACCAATACGCAAGTAAATATCCAATTAATGAAATGCAAGTAAAATGTCTATATACAATACGCGAGTAAATATAGAATTAACGAATATGCGAGTGTCATATCATCGGCGAGTATTCATGCAATGCGTAAAACTTATACCATAACGCGAGTAAATACCATTGAACAATATGCGATAGTAAAATGTCTATATACCAATACGCAAGTAAATATCCAATTAATGAATATGCGAGTAAAATGTCTATATACCAATACGCGAGTAAATATCGAATGAACAAATCTGCGAGTAAAATGTCTATTATACCAATACGCGAGTAAATATAGAATTAACGAATATGCGAGTAAAATGTCTATATACCAATACGCGAGTAAATATAGAATTAACGAATATGCGAGTTAAGTGTCTATATACCAATACACGACTAAATATCGAATTAACAAATCTGCGAGTCGTTTATGGGATAATTATCGAATGTTCCAAAGTAGCTCGAAAGTGTGAGAGTAAAACCGATTTTTCGAAAGTCCTGGATATTCGAACATGTTCCCCAGACCATTTCCCAGGTCCCACAGTAAGTAAGCTCAGGTAAGCAATTTGCTTTGGTGCAACAAAGACTCTTAATATTGAGACGGTAAAAAATATGGATATAAATATGGCGGGCGGACATGCACATACCATATACCAGAGTGCAGGAGTGAAGATCGAACTAAGTAGGTTGAATAACTATTGTGGAGCTATTCATACTGCTTTTATTATTTATTTTATTTAATATTATTTTCATAACATTTATTTAATATTATATATTCATAGGAAATTAGGAGTGTAAAGACTGGCCATTGGTCTATACTCTTACAAATACTCTATACTCTTCCAAAAAAGTCAGCATTTAGCTTAGTTCACTCTCCCTATGGTAGAGTACAGTATATATATTGTACATTGTTCAGAGGTGTTGTTTTTGTAGTAAAAAATATTATTGTCACTAGTGGGATTGGGTTTTTGATATGTTATAGTAAATTGGATTGGATTTTTTGGACAATCAATAAATAATAACTTTAGATAAATTTAGAGGTAATAATAAAATAGTCAGTGTGCTCTGATGCAGCAAGCCTGGTCCTGTTATATAAGTGTAGTGCTATCCTATAAGCTTTCCTTCCTCCTGGGCATTATACAGTAGTTCCCCCTGCCAGCTACTTAATAAATCCAGTTTAATGTCCCTTTAATATTGAATTGATTCTGTATTCTTATTGTGCAACTTTTTAAAAAGCATCATAACTTATTATTTTTAACGTTATCATTTTGTATAATATATGGGCGTTTGTAATGAATGAGAAAACATTTGGGGGAATTGCAATTGGTCCTCTCACAGGGATTTATTATTACGCTTGCAGCTCAGTGTAAACTAGTCTTACTTTCTGCGTGCTTTCACACCAGCTATTTGCTGACAAATGCTTGTGGCGGCTGTAGCACGCGTGACTTTTGCGAAACCTGTGCAGCGTCTGCAAGTCAGTCACTTTTTTAAGTCATGCTTTGTAAATGGGTTAGTGTGACTTTATGGTAGCAAAGTTATACTGTTATTTCTCCTAGTGTATGATACAACAGATGATTGCTTTCGGGAGCATGAAAACAGCATTTATAACCTCCAAAAAATGGAAGTCAAAATGGTGAAAGTAAACATACGCTGTAGGTCTATACTTTTTAGGCTTTGTATTTTGATGGCATTGGATAGGTTGCAGACTGGGGAAGCAGTGGGAATACACAGGTATGTCCACTTTGTTAAGTTGCCATGAATAACCTTTTTGCGATCTGGATTAAACTAAGAAGAATTCCACTGGAACATTTCCCTGCATGTAGAATGTCATTTTAATGGAGCATGTAGAAAGATTTAGGGACATTATAATTCACTTTCAAGAGACCATTTTTGAGATTTCAGGTTAAGCATCTGCTTCTGGTTTATAAAATAGCGAAAACCTCCAAAGACCACTGTACAGTAGGGTTTACCTTAGTAAAGGTCATTTGTAGCACAGACATGAATGATAATATTGCATACCAGAAAAAAGGTTTTTATAAAAAAAAATGTGTTTATTATAAAGGAAATAAAAGTACACCACATTATCACTGTATCTGGCTAAAAAAGGCTCACTAGAGTTGCTTATATGGCTCTTGTTAATCTGCAGCAACTAATCAGATGTTATCAAATGTTTTCTAACTGCAGTAGACCAGTTAAATCAGATCATCTTATTGGATGCTGCCCTCCAGCGAGATTGGAGGCCGGGCTGCTACCCCTACCGTGATCGGAAGTTCGGGTCCAGTCTTTTAAACAGCAGATCGCGTGTATGTTTCATTCATACGCGCAATCAGCTGTTTAAAAACAGCTGATTGTGGAAGTTATGGGCTCCACAATCAGATGGTATGGGCTTGTGGCAGGCCCTGCTACAGTTTGGGCCCCCCCACGGGGGTGGTTAATTAGGCCACTGGATGCTGCAAATTAATTACCCAGTCACATTTTTGCACCTCTTATTAAATAAGCCATTGGACTTTTGGCTAGGTACATGCTGGTCAATATTCCGGCTTGACCAACCACACGGGATCTGTCAAAAAATTAATTGTACATGTCAGACTCAGAATATATTGCTCAGTAAATCTTTTTGAGAAACAAACTGTGCGACATTAGCCTGTGTTACCTACCCTTGGATCCTCTTTCAAGAAAAAGATATTTGGGGAAATGTACTGAGAGATGCAACTGCGAAATATAGTCATAAAGTCACATTAACCCTTTATCAGTGATGTACCGAGGATAGGTGTAACTTTAAGGCTATACTTGTGGCAATGTACAGAGGAAGCAACACAGAGAGCAAAAGCAGGTCTCTCTATACCACCTCCCCCCTCAATTATGAACAATTATGCTCACCTTGACCTCGCTCCTCTTCTTTCTCCCATCAATAGTAATCCATCATACCGTTGAGATTCAGAAATACTGGCACATTTAGGGAACCTGGCAATGTTAACTGATTTTATTTTTGCTCCTTTCCCCATCCATGCTTCCAGTGTCTGTTTCCCTGTTCTGTTTGTTTGACGTGTGGTAAAAAATCTGCCACATGTACAAGTGATTTCTACCTATACTGAAAATTGTTTTTTAGTCTTGTTTGCTTCTTATTAGGTCTGTTCATAGCTCTGTATTGCCAGTTGGACATACTGTAGTTGTTTCACTTGCTGAAATGTTTGACATACTATTGTTTTTTCACTGGCCTATTAGTTTTTAAAGCTTCCATAATTACTAAGTTTTGGGGGGATGCTATTCCTTTATATTATTTTAATATTTTTTATCCTATCATATATCTGCTGACCCTTATGGTTTTTCCACTGAGAGAGTTCACTGAAACCAATGCATTGTTAAATGTCCATACCTGACCTTTGTACAGTGAACTTGGAAAATGTATGTTATGACTATAATCTTAGTTGTAAGCTTGGACAATCTCAACTTATCCCTTATCCATGATACAGTCTGGCTAAGTTAAGCAACAGGTGCTGCTCATTGCCTGATGCCAACAATCATTCAGTAATTCGTACTAATAGAGTTCTAGCCTTGTTTTATTTCTGCTCTTCTTATAGTTTTGAATTGTCTATTCTGATTGCTAGCCCCTTTGAGGTGTATATATATATATATATATATATATATATATATATTTACACCTACCTGCACAACTAAGCAGCACAATGTTAGTAAAACATGTCAAATGAATTCTAAAATGTAGACAATTCACTAACTGGAAAACTGATTGTTTCACTTTATCTTTTGCCTATACATTACGCAGGGACCTTCATTATAAAGCCTTTGCTAATGGGTCTGCCAATGTACATGTAACCACTTATATGTGAGATGCTACTGAAATACAACTGGTCTGTAAGAATTGTGTCATGGTAACTGGAAACCATACCTAAATCGTCAAAAAAGTAATACAAATCATTCCCCAAACCTCAGGGACACAGTTCAGTTTCGATGGCAACAAAAACTTACCTAAATAACCGAAAACTATAATTTCACCCACTATTGGCTCTACTGTATAGTGCATAAAAATCCTTATTTTACATCCCAGCTCTAAATGTCCCTCCAAAGTCCAGAAAACTGGCCACCAGGAGCCTGGCAGGGAGGGATATTGTTTCCACCTCTGAGACGTCCTGTCAGTGGTTTTTGGCTTGCTCAGAGCAGCTCCCTCTCCCCCCCTCTCCCACCCATTTTGCTCTCCCTCCCCCTAGCGTAAAACCCCTTTGATATATAATAGGTCTTCCTCCCCCTGCCCTAACTGCTATAATAGATTTTCTAGAAACTCCCCGAACTCTACTTACCTTACCTATCTCCCCCGGCGTTCTGAGCAGCCATGTCCGTGTCCGTGATTGACTGCCTCTCAGCCAGCCCAACCCCCTGTTTGCAGTTTCATGCAAGCAGAGGGCCGGGACAGTATGCCGGAGGAAAGAGGTAAGGTAAGTAATGATCGGGGGAGTTTTTGTAAAATCTATTATAGCGGTTGGGGCTGGGGGAGGGAGACCCATTATATATCAAAGGGGTTTTACGCTAGGGGGAGGGAGAGCAAAATGGGTGGGAAAGGGAGGGAGATTTTTTTATCAAATTTTTTTTAAAGGGGTGGACAGAGATATCTTTAATTATAGAAAGATCCAGTGGATCTCCTATTGATCTATTATTGGTTTGAAAATTGAGGGGGAAGATAGATTCAAGCTCTTCACAGCAGTTGTAATTGAACTATAACACTCTATACAATGTTACAATAAATATATCAGGAAAAGACAAAACCCTGGATTTAAAAATCTTCCTGTATAGATTTATCAAAACAAATGGATAAAGAATACAGAAAAAAGTGATAGTGTTATACAACAAATATAAGATAAATAATGTCTGTCTTATCTAGATGTTAGGTTGCACTTGTATATTTAACATGTATTTCTAAAGCACTGACACATCCAGTACAATCCAAAAGATGGTACTGTTGCGTGGGTATATATATAATCTCTGATACCTATTGGGAGTTCCTTCTGGTGCACCCAATAGGTTCCCTTCTGTGTGTCTATATTGTATAAAATATTAATTTAGGGGATGTGATACTAATAGAACCAGGATTTCTTTATAAACCTTTTCTAAATTATTTGTAACTTCTTGACTTTTTTTTTTTACTTATTCACATATAGCTAAACATACACCCACATAATTCCTACTGTGCACCAACAGGCACTTTTCACTAGTATATATATATATATATATATATATATATATATATATATATATAAGCACATGTATTCAGGGGGCACTCCTTCCCAAGTCGTTTGCCTGGGTGCTCAAACCGGCATCAAATATATATGTAGCAACAAACAGGAACAGGTAGCACTCTCACATACTGTGTTGTTCACATGTCTCCGCAGACTAAGGGGCAGAAACATGTCAACAACACAGTATGTGTAAAGAAATCACGTTGTTTGCTATACAAGTCCCGAGAGTGCTATCTGTTTGTTGCCGTTGTTGCACAATGGAAATTGTGTGTGTGTATGTTTTGCTATGTGTGGAAATAGTGGATATAGAATCTTTACACAGGTATATTTGAAACTGTTACTCAGACAGTCACCAGCTTCCAGAGGAACCAAATAGGATAATCCTGCAGGTCTGAGAGTAGACCCAGGAAATCCTGCCACACTGTGTGGTTCAAACTAAACATGCTAGGTTAATACTTATTATTATTCACCACAGCAAGTGATGGTACCTCATATATTATTACAGAAGGTACCCCACATCATGTTATTATAATAGCATTGCCCTAATAATCTAACGTATAAACAAACATTTCTCATTCCCAGTTTACCTAAAGAAATGGATTTATCCTTTATATACTCTTTTATACAGATCTAATTGAAAAAAAAATTGCTTCAGAGCACTTTTTAATAACTGATAACTGCTTTTTATTTCAGTATTACAGTAAATCCTTGGTATACATGCCTAGCTTTACCACTAAGCAAAAGGCTAAGGACTTAGTGAGCACCTTCATCCCAACCATTAATAGTGACTGCCAATTCAAACAGTTCTAGACAATCAGTCCACTCCCTAGTTACCCTATCAAATGGATCAGGTTTAAAAATAGGTTTGGCAATTGGGCCTGGTAGAGTCTAATTGGGGAATTTCATCTGCAGGTACAAGGACAGGAGGATTTAAATCAATACTATCAGTAGCAGCCTCCATAGCTTAAAGCGGAAGTTCAGTGCAAATACATATGCTTTTCAGAAAAAAGAGCAGTATTTTTTCATCCCAATGAACTTCATCTGGCAATTCAGCATTTTGTCGGTATATGAATAAATGCAACCGAAATACTGACTTCCTGTTTGCAGGACCCCTTGTAGAGATCGTTATGGTCTTGCCCTTGACCCAGCGTCTGGGTTGAATCAGTTGCTCAGTAGAGATCTGAGCATCTTTGACCCATCCAACAGCCAATCAGTAGAAATTACTGTTAGGAACATTCCAAGGATGTGGTGCATCCTGGGAAGAAGAAGAACCGTTGGAACCTAAAATGTCAGCTCACTAATGTCAACTGCAGGGAACAGCAAAGGGTATGAAATCAACTGATTTTTCAAAATGTGAGAGAATATTTAGAATAACTAAGGAGGCATTACACAAACTAACAATTTAACAAATATTGATAATTTCCACTGAACTATCCCTTTAATACAGAGAACAAATATACAGAGAAAACAGGGAGCATAAATGGTATTACCAGCACCGCTGCCACCAATTTGTACCAGATCACTGCTTTATGGAAGGATTATGGGTAGCATGGCACACAGTGTGTTACTCTGGTGGTCTGGCACAAAGCAGACAGTGCACATAAACAGGTTCCCCACACAACATATGCAGTCATCAGGGGTGTCCCTGGCTACGGTGCACCACTTTGAATAGTGGTCCAGGTGCGAATAGCCCCGGACCCTTCGCTTAGTCCACGTCCCAATAGGGATATGCAAACAAAATATATTGTTGGGCAGCAACTGAAAATAGACACTTGTCTAGTGCCTCAGTTTGTATCCAATAAGGTAAATTGTCTGTCCATTAATCTGGCCACCCAACAGGTGGTAGCAGGATCTTATACACAGAATCTTATAAACAGGATGTTATACACAGGGTCTTATACACAGGATGTTATTCACAGGATCTTATACACAGGATCTTGTGTTGCATCAATATCTCTCCAAAGCACACACACCACAATCTACTTTCACTTTCTCTCCTCCTAGCCATAGAGAGCAGGGATGTCTTGTCTTTTATTACTCACTGACACCACCTGCAGGCTGGAGGTGGTATATAAGGAGCCTTGGTGTATATGTCCATTACAATACACATCACATCCTGTGTAGCAGACAGAAACTTTTTTTGGATTACACTTCCTTTCACATGGAGCAGACACAGGGGTGTGGTTTAAGCTGCCATTTGACCATTCCATTTTGAAATAGGAATCTCAGCTCTGTAAGTAAGTTTATGTATTTTGGGGGAGATCCAATTCCGGGCGCCACGTTACTTACCTTTGCCCAATCCCGCGATACAATAACTGGCGTAAACGAGATTACATCAGTTATTGCATCGCGGGATCGGGCTAAGGTAAGAGCGTGGGTTTAATGCCTCCCACCCAGTGCCGTTAAGTGTCGCGCTACTATGTAGCGCAAAACTTAAAGGTAGGGGTTTTACACCTGTAGCACGGCGCTATTTCCAAAAACATTTGGAAATGGCGCTGTGCTCTGAAATCCGTCTAAAACCCACGTTAACCCAAAATTTCTTCGGGTTAACGTGGGTTTTAGACGGAAAAGGCCCATATTGAATCTCCCCCTTTGTATATTATGTGTTGTACCTAATATAAGTCAGTGCTATTCTTTATTTACATTTACTGATGGTCATTTTAAATGGTAATAGTGAGATAGTACACACATACAACTTTACTATATGTAATATCCTATACCCCCACCACATTGGTAGCTCCTAAAAACTCAATGCAATCTCCTATGAAGATATAAATATATTTATATAATATAAGGGATATACTAACATATCTAGATTGCATTACAAATCTCAAATTCTTATTACATGTAATGTTGTGTTAATGAGAATTACTCCTTAAGATAGCCAAGACTTGAACTGAATTCAAAGGAAACAATGCGGTTAATGTTTTAAATTAGTGGTCTCCTCATCTACACTTTTAGACCGCCTATTGGATTTTATTGTAAAAGGTTTTTTTTAAAAAAAACATTTATTTCAATTTATATTTCATAGGTGCCTATGGGTAATAAGTAATCCTGTCGACATTTGGGCAAAAAAAAATGGATTGATCCTTTCAGATGAAACAGTGTATGTACCTAATCACCCAAGGTATTAAGAGTAGGCGGTAGTGTAAAGGGATTTGTATAATAAGAAATACCACAAAAAGTGGTTTTCCAAGGAAAACACAAGGAAACCTACTATGTGAATTTAATGTAGGCCAAAGTTTTGAAAAGGAAACATTACTGGTGAAGTAAAATCTCCAAGGATAACCAAGCAATAAATTTGATGTCAGAGAATCGCCTGTCAGTGGGAATATATCAACCAATGCAACGTTTGTAAAATGTCATGAAAAAGAAAAAAAAATGATATGTTTATGGAAGGAGTTCAAAGAGCCATAAGCCGCATCTCATTGCACTTATTCTAATCCAGGGCACAACAGGATTTCCACAAGAGAGTTTTTTTTTGTGATATAAAGAAAAACAGACCACTATTGTTAAATAGGATAAATCATGGTTTAATGTTTGCTTTCTTACTGACAAACCAGGAAAAAAAAGAGAAATTGGGAATTTTGCTTTCCTTTATTATGGAACAAGAGCGATTAACCACATGCTGGTATGGTTAACGGAAATTCGTGCTGGGCTAGTTTTTCAATTCCTTGTTGACTAAATTCAGTACTAGAAACATATAGCTGGCAGGCGCCTAGACAGCATTTACAAGCCTGCAAAATCCCTGCAGTGAAAATGTAGCCTAAAACTGATATTATAGAGATTTTATTGGATGTTAAATTTTTTTAAAATAAATATTGTTAGTTATGAACTTCAAAGACCATTGGACTATAAATAACTGCTAAATGTGTAACAGTATATATGGTTTCAGTGTAGGTCAGTGTTGCTGTGCCCGCGCTCTTATTATGCCAGCTTGCATCGACTTTACTAGAAATACTCTATACAGGCAATCTCTGGGTTAACTATAGTTGTTTTCTTTCCAAACCTTGATAAGGCTTATTTCATACTATCTTCTAGCAGCCCTGATTGTCCCCATTCTGGGGCTCTGGCCTGCTGTTTTAAGATCTGTCTGCTACATCCCAGAATCTCTGTTGTGGTTGGAATTGAGGCATGTTCGGGAAAGGCAGTTTCAAATCCATTGCATTTGTCAATCAATATGTTAGGAGGTACGTTTGCTGATGAATTTATATCCTGTGTGCTTTTGGACAGGATCATGCAATATACATACAGGACCAGCAAATCTCTTTATATTTATTTCATCAGGCTGAAATATCAGGACTTTAGGAAAATTTAATATCCGTGCTAAGGGGAAAAATTAGCACAAAACCTATGCTAACCAATGTAATATTGGGTTAGGAAGGGTTTTGTATTCAATTTGCATTGCCTGCTCCATTTCAGAAGACGTTTGGAATAGCTCAGTGCAAGTGATCCAGTACATTTAGAGATGATTATTGCGCTAGTTTTTTGCACCAAAATTAAAGCCTTTTTAATCGTGGGGTTAAAAAAAAATTGCAACTTACAGCTCACTATTACAGTTGCAAAGTGGTTACTAAATTACTGGAACAAGTGCAGGTCAGTTGTGGTAGGGAAATTTAATGCATCTCCCCCTTGTGTACTCAGCCTCATATGTATTTATAAATACTAATTAGATTTCCCATGCAAAGATGGAATATTGTAACAGAATTGTCACACATTAAGTAGGTTAGTGTATTCCCTGCAAAAAGGACAATTCCACCCTCATAAGAACATCATTTAGAAAGAATATGTTGATATATCATAGTTTGTCCTATGAATTCATTACTGTATGCCTGCTATGCTTCTGGAGGCTTCATGAAAACTGAGCAATTTAGAAACCTGTACTCAGAAGAGGCAGAAGAGGCCTCAGAAGAGGCAGATAGAGGATTAATATTCAGTCATTGGCCGGGATGTCAACTGTCAAATCCATAACTGACAGTTATTAACTGGAAGAACCAGGAAGCAGAAACAGGGGAAACAGGACATTGTGCAGGATTTCAGGTTAGACTTTTATATTTTAGATTTCAAACTATTACCGTTTAGGGTTTTGGGGGTGATTTTCATTTCAGGGCTGTACTTGCCCTTTAATGGCCACTGTTTTTGTGAATGTCAACATTATCATAGACCTATGTAAAATATATAATGAATTCTAACTGTATTATGATTCTTCATTTAGCATTATGATAAGATTTAATAAGCGGTGCAAAATTTTGCCTGTGCTTGTTAACCTACAGCTAGTAAGTTACAGCACCTGTGGCGGTGGGAACTGCCTCCAAACAATCACGCCGGCGCTCCGAACACCTCCATCAAATATATTTGCTTGTTAACCTACAACATCCAATCGATTATATATTTTTTACTAGAATACTATAGTTAGAAAACATTTTTTAATATCTGGTTAACAGCACAGGCATAATGTTGCATCTCATATTAAATAAGACCATCTTCTTTTATATTATTCTATTTGATTTCTTACTCAGATGACAAAGTAAATCTACCTTTATATAGAGCCAATTTTTCCACGTCATTTAAAAAGGCAGGAGAAACCTGAGGGGGTTTCTCCTGCTGACGGGGCTTTCTTCTAGTATTGAGTTGTGGCTGCAGACTGTCCTATCACCTTAAGCTGGGTACACACTTGCATGATCTTTAAAAAATTCTGTCTGTCATTTCTAACAATCGCGCTACTCACAACCTGAGCATTCTTCCTATGTAAAGCATAGGTAGAATGCTCAGGACTGCAGATTTTCCTCAGCCACAGCCATCTCCATATATTTTTGTACAGGGAGATGACTGCTGCTGAGGGAAATTTTCAGGCATTTCCGATTGATCCTGAAGCCGACTTGTGAAAGTTAATCTGCCTTGGGAGCACTTGGAAATGTGCTACACACGATAATGATAAAAGGTATCAGATCTTTATCATTAGTGTGTGTACCAACCTTTACTGTTTGTGTTCTTTCTTTGCTGCTTATAATCAATAGAACATCCTCCTTTCTTATGTTGGTACCAACTGAACAGCAATATTACTAGGTTTAAAAACACAAGATCTAGTAGCCCATTTATTAGGAAATGATGGCACAGCTTACATGTTCAGTATTTTATTAAATCAATAATATAGATTTACATTTAGCATTAATGATTTCATAAAAACTAAAATATTACTTATTCTTTATTAATAGATAGGTATTTTTTTATGTAGGTATAGCAAATTAGATTTTTTTTGACTGTCGTGTGTTATGCACTGCCACCACCCATATGCTTACCAGGTTATTAGGAAATATGAGGTAATTCTAGTCAGTTTGCCAAAACCTAATGTAACTGTTTTAAACTTAGTTTATTGGAAATCATCTGTAGATTGAATGTTCATATGCAGTGTTCTTAAAACTGAACACCCAAATCTTAACCCTACAGAGAAACATTCTACTATGCTGGGCTGAACTATAGCTATAAAGGGAAATCCTTCAATAGACAGCAATGCCTGTTTTAATCTATCATATTAGTGACATAATTCTGTAGTTCTTATTTGAACTAACCAAACATTTTTACTCCTCCACAGCCTCCTATCAATAAATTACCAAGACCAGTGTATTTTGTCCATTGTCCACTGTAATTGAACATTAAAATATTAAAAATTCAATAATCAAATTGAAAAATTCTGTTTGAAAATCTAATTTCTGATAGAAAATTTGCAAGATTCCGATTCAATTGGGGTGGAACCGCTGTCAGAACAAAACTCCATTCATCGTTTCATTCATCTCTACTCTGATTCAATATTTCTGTGCCTGTTTAGCATCTCTGCTGTATTCCTTAATCTTCTTATATTCACTCTTCTTTTCCCCATTAGAGATGGCCGAACTTTCAAAAGTTCCGTCTGTTTTCGAACTTTCAAACTATATAGAAAGTTCAAAAGTTTGAAAACGGACCCATTAAAGTCAATGGGAGTCAAATAGTTCTTTTCGAATTAAATACAATGAAAATATCAATGGTAACTTAATGTAAATGGCTGTGGGAATTGGGAAATGGTCTGGGGAACATGTTCGAATATCCAGGACTTTCAACAAATGGATTTTACTCTACTTTCAAGCTCTCGCGTTCAAACATTCGATAATTATCCCATAAACGACTCGCAGATTCGATAATTCATTATTTACTCGCACATAGGTATAATAGACATTTTACTCGCAGATTCGATAATTTGATATTTACTTGTGTATTGGTATATAGACATTTTACTCGCTGATTTGACATTGATTGGTGTAGTGGAACTGCTATCACAGAAAAAGGCGTTGAGTTCCTGAATTTGCTGCAGGATAATTTTCTCTCACAGGTGGTTGAGGTTCCTACTAGAAAAGGAGCTCTGTTGGATCTGGTAATATCTAACATCGTGGAGCGCATTATAGACATAAAGGTAACTGGAGGCTTAGGGAATAGTGACCATGAAATAGGGGCATTTTGACTTTGTTATCGAAAGGAAAAGTGCGCTGGGTTAACAAAGACTTTTAATTTCGGGAAGGCAAATTTTCCCAGGTTAAAAGCAGCTCTTCAGAATGTCAACTGGGATAATGTATTATCAGGAAAAGGTACTGAACAGAAGTAGACTGTGTTCAAGTGGATTTTAAGCCAGTTCACATCTAAATTTATACCCTCGGAAATAAATGTAAAAAAAATAAATCCGCGCCCATGTGGCTGAATTCTGATGTAAAGAGGCAAATGGAAAGGAAGAAAAAGGCATTTAAAATCTTTAAGGCCGAGGGAACGGAAAGGTCCTTTAGGGATTATAAAAACTGTAACAAGGAGTGAAAGAAAGCAATCAAACTAGCTAAAATTAATAATGAAGCAGGCCCTCCAGTTCATCAGCCATATATGTAAGCCTTCCAGATCACCAGTCAGTGTTAAAGTCAGCCCTCCAATTCACCAGCCAATGTTAAACAGGCTGATGAACTGGAGGGCTGAATTACCTCTGCCCGATGAACTGGAGGGCTGAATTACCTCCTGCCTGATAACCGGAGGGCTGACTTAACATGGCCGATGAACTGGAGGATGAATTAAGCCTTCCAGTTTACCAGCCAGTGTTTAGTCAGCCCACCAGGTCACCACTCAGTGTTAAGTCAGCCCTCCAATTCATTAGAAAGTGTTGTTGCCCCTCCAGTTAATTAGCATTGTCCTTCAGTTCCATTAGTCGACCTTCAGTATATAGTCTGTTCTTCTGTGTCTTAATCACATCATACACTAATAATTTAAAATAGGAATAGTGGCCTTTAAAATGGGTGTTGCCTAAAAGTGGGAGTGGCCTTAGAAAACGGCATGGCTTAATAAAAGTGGCGTGGTCAAAAAATTTCGGCGCCGCTGACGCACATATGGTTGTCCCTCTTTCCCATTACAAAATGTTGTGAGGTATGATCTTTGGAGAGGAGAGGGAGAGTGATAGAGATATGGATATACAGACAGATATAGATAGATAGAGAACAGACAGACAGATATAGATAGATAGATAGACAGACAGACGACAGATATAGATAGATAGACAGACAGACAGATATAGATAGATAGATAGATAACAGACACCGATATAGATAGATAGACAACAGACGATAGATAGAACAGACAGACAGACAGACGACGACAGACAGACAACACAGACAGACAGACAGACAGACAGACAGATATAGATAGATATAGATAGATAGATGATAGACAGACAGACAGACAGATATGGATAGATAGATAGATAGTGATAGACAGACAGACAGACAGATATGGATAGATAGATAGATAGATAGATTATGACAGACAGACAGACAGATATGGATAGATAGATAGATAGATAGATGATAGACAGACAGACAGACAGATATGGATAGATAGATAGATAGATAGATAGATGAGAGATAGATAGAAGTAGATATAGACATATATGGATAGATAGATAATAGATAGATAGATAATAGATAGATAGATATAGTAGAGATAAGGATAGATAGATAGACAGACAGACATAGATGATATACAGACAGACAGATATGGATAGATAGATAGATAAACAGACAGACGGATAAATAGACAGACATATATGGATAGATAGATAGACAGACATACAGACAGATATGGATGATAGATAGTTAGATGATGGATAGATAGATAGATAGATAGATAGATAGATAGATGAGAGATACATTATTTGATATATTATTATATGTATTATTATACACTATATACATTATAAAAAAAATCTTATATACATTGTAGTAATGTGCATGTATGCAACTAACTTTGCACTAGATGGATGTATGTCTTTATACAACCTCCAATGCTATGTTACTATGTAACTGTTATACAGCATTATGTCTCTCCTAGAAGACTGTGAATCATAGAGACAGAAGAAAGCTTTGTTTACATCAGGCATCACTGGGGTCAAGTGGGTGTGCAGAAATCATGAATGCATGTGATGATGCACATTACTGACAGTCTGCCCAGCACAGTAGCAGACACACCCCCAGGAGCTACACAGCTTGCAGAGCTGCTGTAAAGGAATAGAGCTGAATTTTGGGGAAAAAAGGTAGGAGGGGGGTTGGGGGAAGGTAACTTTCATATAGGGAAAAAAAAAAAAACGTTTTTCCATCAGTGGAGATACCCTTTAAATCAACATCATTCAACAGCATTACTTGTTGTATTACAAAAAGATCAGGTTGTAATGTTCCTGTCAGAAATTGTTAAAGACCCACAGCCCAATGTCATATACTGTCATGGCAAATTATATACAACATTTGTTAAATATATTTTTCTTTCGCAGTTCAAACAACAGAGATGCCAGTTCATCACACAGCACTACAAGACTACATTTATTAACTGAAACCATTGTTACCTTGTTTTTTTTTTAGAATTTAAAGGGGTCTGTCTGTAACTGTTCCAATAAACAGTGACATTTTCATGAAAACTTTAACAGCATTCCTTCTTGTTGACCCAAAATATTCCATTAGTACATAAAAAATTCACTACAAAAGATTTTTACTACAGAATTAGATGTGGAGACAATTTGGAAAACATGGTAATTTAGTGTATTGTTTTCTTTTGCGTAGCTGATCAAAGGTGTATTCTGTAAAAAAGCAATCCCTTAAAACTTTAGTAATACATTATGTGGGATTTTAGAGCTTGCCTTTGCATGCCCATGATGTAATCTCTAAATTAATAAACTTGCCTTGGGTACTGAGCATAACATTGCATCACCAGTTTAATTAAGAACTCCACTTCATGAAGAAGCTGTCTTAATCTAGTATTAAGCACAGAAGTGAAAATACCGTCTTACTCTAGAAAACAGTTTGGAGAATTTCCTGTGACTCATGCTAACTTGAATATTAATTAATTAACTTATAGCTTTAACATAGAGGTCATCAGCAAAGCATTATCTATCTTTTTAAATGTATGCATTATTAACTTATTTTATCAAAAAATTGGGAGGGGCCAATTTACAATGAAATGGTATTAGCAGCAAGTAATCATAACACTTTTTATAAAATATCACTGTTTAACATAAACAAGTAAACCACCAAAACAGCAGCACAGTGTTGTGTTTTATGTAGAAAAAGAAGATAAAATAAAAAAGACAGGAAATAGGAGAAGAAAAAACAATATTTGTAGAAAAAAAGAACAAAATAAAAATTTCTAGTAACACCACAATTCTATTTTTCAGCAGGATCTGGAAAATTTTTATTGGTATACCAAACAAAGGACAATGAAACAAACTGCAAGATTTAATTAGAATTAGTAAAAAAAAAAGTATAAAAAATGTAAATATATAATATTTCTACCATTGGTAACTGGCAAAAAAATAACTCTAGGCATTGAACCTTCAGGTACAGATCAATGGTAAGCCAGTCAGTGCTGCCAAGTATTATACAAAGATATCCAATAAGTTAACAGAAAGAACAAAACAGAAGAAATATACATGGGGAATAGAGATGGACTAGAACTCGAACTCAAGTTTGAGTCAAACTATTTGATTTCGAACGGACTCGGATTTCTTAACTATCCCAGACCAGATAATTTTCGATAATTTTGGACTTTCGATATATCGAATGTTCGAACATTCAAGGCACGAATCTGTGAGTAAAATGTCTATTATACCAATATGCGAGTAAATATCGAATTTATAGTATTTGAAGTTGAAAAGACATACGTCCTCCAGTCCATCCCCTCTAGCAATATCCTCATCTCCTGCCTAACGTTGATCCAGAGGAAGGCAAAAAAAACCCCACTAAATTTATGAAGGGAAAAATTCCTTCCTGACTCCAAGTGGCAATCGGAAATTTCCCTGGATCAACTCTACTTTATGTATCATACCAGTAACTGCAACATTCTTTTTGCAGAAACTCATCCAGCTTTTTTTTTAAACTGACCAATGAACCTGCAATAACAACGTCCACTGGAAGACAGTTCCATAGCTTTACCGTTCTCACCGTGAAAAACCCTTTCCGAGCTTGTAGCCTCACACTTTTTTTTCAAGTCTTAAGGGATGTCCTCGTGTTCTCTGACATGTTATATTGGTGAACAATGCCCCAGATAGTTTATTTATGGCAAGTTAATGTATTTAAACACAGTAATCATATCCCACGCAAGCGCCTTTTCTCCAGCGTACATAATTGTAACTTTTCCAGTCTTCTCATATTCAAGCTCCCCCAATCCCCTTATTAATTTAGTTGCCCTTCTCTGAACCTTTCCATTTCAAAGATGTCCTTTTTGTAAACAGGATTCCAAATTGCACTGCATATCCAAATGAGGCCTTACCAATGGTTTGTAAAGAAGGAGAATTACATTTTCCCCCTTGAATCCATACCTCTATACAAGACAATACCATGCTGGCTCTGGCTGTTGCCGCCGGCACTGCTTGCTACCTTAAATTTTGTTATCCACCAAAACTCCAAGATCCCTTTCCAACAGGGATTCACTTACCACAGAGCCATTTATAGTATAAGTAGTGCAAGGATTTTAAGTCCAAAATGCTCACTTTACATTTATAACATTGAATTTCATCTGCCACTTGTGTGATAATCTATCTATCCCCCTGCAACGATTGCACATCCTATGACATTTTTAATGGTCGACAAAGTTTTGTGTCGTCAGCAAACACAGAAACCTGCTGACAATACCCACTTCCAAATCATTCATAATAGATTAAATAGAAGCGGCCCCAACTAACCAATTTTCTATCCATGTACAAATGTGACCAACAGACCTATTAGCTTATACATTAGTCACCTATGTGGGACTGTATCAAAAGCCTTTGCAAAATCCAAGTAAACTAATCTACTGCTATCCAGAGTCTAAATTCTACTTACTTCCTCATAAAAGCCAAGCAAGTTAGTTTGACAAAATCTATTCCTCCTAAATCCATGCTGGTTACTACTTATAATGTCAGTCCTTGAAACATACTCTAGAACAGTTCCCTTATAAACTTTCCAGGACTTCCCTACCACCGAAGTTAAACTTACAGGCCTGCAATTACCCGGCTGTGAACGACTACCCTTTTTGAATATTGGAATAACATCAGCCTTTTTCCAATTCAGAGGCACACCACCGGACATAGGGAATCTGCAAAAATAAGAAACAATGGCCTAGATAAAACTGAACTTAGCTCCCTAAATACCCGAGCATGTATTTTATCCGGTCCGAGGAGAATTATTAATATTAACCTATTTAGTTCTTTCTTACCATATCCTCGGTTAACCAAAGGGCACTTGAATCTTTTATACCATTATTGCTACTATACTCTATGATATCTGTACTTGGATCTTCTATAGTGTATATAGAGGGAAAAAAATATTCAAGACATTTGCTTTATCGCCATCCTCCGTAATAACTTATCCCCATCAATTAATGGTGCCACATTCTCAGTCCTCATCTTCTTACTTTAATATACTTAAAAAAATTTTAGGCTTAGTGATGCTTTGGTCTGCTATCCGACATAAGAGATAGATAGATGATAAATAGATAGATAGATAAATGATAGATAAGAGATAGATAGATGATAGATAAGAGATAGATAGATGATAAATAGATAGATAGAGATAGATAGATAGATAGATAGATAGATAGGAGATAGATAGATAGATAGATAGATAGAAGATAGAAGAGAGATAGATAGATAGGAGACAGATAGATAGATAGATAGATAGATAGAGTGATAGATGATAGATAGAGATAGATAGATGATTAATAGATAGATAGTTGATAGGTAGATAAGAGATAGATAGATAGATAGATAGATGATAGATAGATAGATAAGAGACAGATAGATAGATAGATAGATAGATAGATAGGTAGATAAGAGACAGATAGATAGATAGATAGATAGAGAGATAGATGATAGATAAGAGATAGATAGATAGATGATAGATACATGATAGATGATAGATAGAGATAGATAGATGATTAATAGATAGATAGTTGATAGGTAGATAAGAGATAGATAGATAGATAGATGATGATAGATAGATAAGAGATAGGAGACCGAGAGGAGGTTTAAATACAGGGAAGGGAGGGAGATAGAAACATTGGGAGAGAGGGGGATTTAATCATGGTTGGTACATTTTAAACATGAGGGTGCACTTGCCCTTTAACTATATACACACAAAAAAAACACTGAAAGATGTACCAGGCACCAGCAGAGGAGGAAAGCAGAGCCATGATTTATTGTGACAGAGGTAGACCACTGACCTTTGTGGTTCCAGCCGCTACTATTCTATTGTATTTCTTATCTCCGCACTGTACTGTTCTGCAGTGAGGAATGAGGACGTCACATTCCATGAATGAACAGGCTACAGCTGCTTAAGTTAACTTCAGAGACTGAGGCTCCCACTCTGCATAAAACTTCGGCGGGAACCCAGAGAGGCTTACATCATTCATTCATTCCGCCCAACTCCACTTCGTTTTTTTCCCCTGCTCTGTGAAACCTATCGGGACTTAAAGGGACATTAAGTGCCGATGCTCTTGTTGCCATGGGAACGTGACGCTACCGTTCCCATTGGCTGTCGGCACAAGACGCGGGTCAGCTTGTCCCGACTGAGGAAGTGAGGAAGTGCGCATGTCAGATGGGAGAGCGCGCGTGGATGAATAGGAGACAGGCGGGCGTGTCAGCCAGAGGAGTTATGCCGGCTGTACAGGGTTAAGGCAGAAGAAGCAGCAGATCGGAGCCATATGAAAGAGATTTAGCAGAGATTGCAGGTATGACTTCCTTTAGCTATAAACTGCTATTCTAGCAAATGTCAATTTTTACAGTGGAGATACCCTTTAATTGTGGCTGAGTTTTGAGGCATGAGTAAAGATGTACAAGCAATGTAATATAATTGGAATTGTGCTGGTATACACACTGGTATATGCCTGGAAGAAACCAATATAAGGACATGAAATTGGGAGTGCCACTGGGCAATGAAACAAGTGATTTAAAAAAGCTTTCAGTGTTCAGTATCTACATATTTCCTTACAGTCATATCAGTATATTTTCAGGTTCAGTAAGTTTTGAAACATATCGAAAAGAGACTGGAGAAAGCAAAGTATGGTATTCAATCCATCAGTGTCATAGCAATTTATTTAGAGAAGTAGCACATGTTTCAGACCTTTCCTTTGGTCCTTCATCAGGTGAAGTAAGTTTTGCCAAATGGTGAAAAAAATGATTGGTTTGTAGCCTTATGGGGAAAAACAATGAACATAACCTTCTCTACTTCCATGATATATTATATAATATATATTTATATTTTTATTTCTAACCCCATATTGCCCAGATTGGCATAAGGTTTGCCATATAAAGCCTGCTGCAAAATATCATTAGGTATCATGCAAGGTACCTTAGTCTTAGTCAATATACAATTACATTACTGCACTTGGTTAGCATAGCTGTGTTCATTGAAATAGATAATCCAGCTCTTATAAACATTTGCAACCTTCTCTGCATCTGTATATAGTATTTTATGCCTGAAAGAACACAGTTTAAAAGGGTGATACATGCACCTTTTTTATGTGCTTGCAATTTGGAAATTGTTACGATTGTGGTACTATCCATTCGTACAATATGCAAATTAACAGACTTATGAAATACTTAAAGATAGAAGTGTACCACAAATTACATTTCTGTACATCTGTACTTTTGCTCTTGATCAAATTTATTTTTATATTGAACCAAATTAAGAACATTTACATAAGCAAGAGACATATTTAGACATCATTCTTCCTTCCTTGTGCGTAACAATGTTTGGCATTGTTCTTATTTGTGGTTCCATTCTGAACAACAAGTATTATCCGTGGTGGCTTCTGTTGTGGGTTTTTTTGTAGTTTATTGTATTATTGTACAGTGGTAGTGCAGAACATATTATGCAGCACTTTATTTATATTAATTATTTTAAATACTCACGCCAGCCATAGGAATCATATCACACACATATCAATGACTTTCTTTATGATTGTGGTAGAAATCGGACTTACCATAGCAAACCCAGGCAAGCACATAGACTTTCAGATGTGACATCATCAGTGCAACCAACTTTCAAAAATACTGCCCATTGTTTTATTAATTATTTGTGTTTATATGTTTTTCATTAAAAAAATACTTTCCTTTTGATGCCTCCAAAACAAAGGCAAAAAGCATTTATTTTGTACGTCTGTGGTTTTCTTTTAAGTAAATAAGAAGTATGCAGGTTCTCAGAACAGTCCTCTGAATTTCATTTGTCGAAATGTAAATTTTTCAGCAACATGAAATTTTGATGTGAAAGCATGGTTTTCACAATTTCTAAATCAAATCTGTTGAAATTTTTTCAGCAGTTTCAATGGCAGAACCTGTAGTTTTGACCCCAAATCAGGTTTGGTCCATAACTTCTTGTACATCCTGCTAGAGATGTAGATTTTGTTTGGACCTTTTTATTGACCATCTGCTGTACATAAAGATTGTATCATTCCACTATTTCTAAAGCTTTTATAACAGTCATTTGTAGACAACTCCTGTGCATAGTTTGTTTTTGGTTCACTTTTTAAGTGTTAGATTATATCATTGAAGTTTGTGTCAACACCGAGAGAGGATTAAGAAGTTTACTCATCTGTTTCTTTTTGGGATAACCATTGAAATGCCAGATTATTGTAACTCATTCATGGTTTGCCTTTTTTGAGTTGCATCTTAAAAGCAAGTTTAAAAAGCTTTTTGGTGGTAGGGCAACAAGAATACATTACACCAAACTAAACTACACATTAATTAAATATATAATTAAGCAAAGGGGAAAGAAATTTTCATACATGTAAGTAATAAATTGTAATCACAAGTGACAAAACCACTGAAATCACCTTTACTATAAGGATATTGCTTGGAGGTAGTATTAGTTATGACTGGCACTTTAAAGTAAATGCATGTAGTCCTCATATTCCACTGAATGCATGTAGTCATCTTAGTGATAAATAGCCACAGCATAATATTAGGTACATTATATACATTTCTTTCCTTTTGGGGATTACTAATTTTCTAATTTGGCTAAATCACAGTCCAGTGAAGATGACCAGTTGGGCATGCATTTGTTATTTTCTTTTGTTTAATTCATCCTGATTAATATTTGTTTGTGAAGGTAGTTTATTCATACTTTACACTATAGTTTCTTAAAAGGGAACTGTGGTCCAAAAATGACTAGGTAAATTGTAGGAATTGCTCTTGAGAATGTTTCCAATTTATTTTTATTGTTTATTTTACAAGTTTGTGTGATATGGCAGCCACTTCCTGCTTCCTGCTCTGAAACCTGTCAGTCAATCTGCCCTATTTTCCTCCCCTTTGCAGCCCCCTTTGTCCCTCCACTCATGGACCCCATGGTCTCCACCGTGGGTGCCTGGGCCCCGCCCATTCGCAGCTGCCATGACCCCGCGCCGCTCACAGGAGCTGTGGGCCACTCTGACACCCCCCTGCCCCCCCCCCAAAAAAACTCTGTGGAAACAGCCTTTTCAGGCAGAGTGGAGAAGGTAGGAAACTGGCCTTTCATTTAACTCAACTTGTTTGAAGACCACAGTTCCCCTTTAAAGGGGAAGTTCAGTGCAAATACATATGCTTTTCAGAAAAAAAGAGCAGTATTTTTTCATCCTATTGACCTTAATCTGCCAATTCAACATTTTTACTGTTTGTAGGACCCCTAGTAGAATAGTTATGTTCTTGCCCTTGAACCAGTGACTGGGTTGATTCAGTTGCTTAGTTGAGATCTGAGCATCTTTGACCCATCCAACAGCTAATTAGTAGAAACTGTTAGGAACATTCCAAGGATGTGGTGCATCCTGGGAAGAAAAAGGACCGTTAAAACGGGTATGAAATCAACAAATTTTTCAAAATGGGAGAAAATATGTAGCATAACTAAGAAGACATTACACAAATTAACAAATATTGATAATTTCCACTGAACTGTCCCTTTAACAGAATAGACTGCTCTATTTAAGTCATTGGCTTGAAGGTGTTTCTTGATGTGGAGGATCATAGTAAAAAGTGGCACCTCAAGATAATTTATTATTATTGTTGATGTAATAAGACACTTTTAGGGAGATTCAATGATCTTATCGTTCTTATCGTTAAAAACGGTGCTAATTTTGCCCCAACCAATCAGAACTTATTTAACATTTGAAAGCTAACATCTGATTGGTTGGGGCAAAATTAGCACAATTTTTAATGATAAGAACTTTTATTGAATCTCCTTGATTACATTTTCAGGTTTATCTAAGAAAGCACGTTGAAATGCTCTTCTGGTAGAAATGAAAAGGTAAGTTTAGAAAGATCTGCATACAGAATTGTTTTGTAGGGAAGCAGTAACATTTATATGCTAGAAATCTCATTAAAGGGACTGTAAACTCACCCTCATTCCATTAACAAATAAATAGTGCCATCCGTTCTATTATACAAGGGAGGTGAGAACACTTATTCTCACCTCCCTGTGATAATAGGACGCTTGGGGGACCTGGAACTTACCTTACCGACCCTCCAATGCAAGCGCTCTGTCCCGACCAGCGCCCTATTCAGGCGCATGTGCGGCAATACAAAGAGAGGGCACGCGATCGCGGAGAGAACAGCTGTTCAGTGAAGGAGTGGCTTGCGAGTGGACCACGGTAAGGTAAGTTCCAGGTCCCCCGAGCGTCCTATTATTCACAGGGAGGTGAGAATAAGCATTCTCACCTCCTGTGAATAATAAAACGGATGGCACATAGTTATTTTTATGGATTTAGTGTTCCTTTAAAAAACTGTTCAGTCAGCCAATTATAGGTGTTACAACGGCACTGTATTTATTAATAATTCATTATTGAACCAAGTTTAATTAATCAGTCATTTACATCTGACACAAGCTGTAGAAAATGCCACGATATTTTTTGTATTTTTCTTATTTAATAACTGCTATCCAAACCCTTTACAGATTTATAATAAGCCCTGAGAAAATGTCAATGAATAAAGAGGGCTGTGTTTTGATACGGGTGTTCTGTAACTTGTCACTAATAATTAGCTTAATTAGACGGCATTCATACAGTTACAAAAGTTTAACATTATGAAAAATATTTAAGGTACAAAAAAAAGGTAATCAAAGCAGAGAAAGTGCAGTTACTCTAATTACATCTTGTAAACGCTCTGCAAAAGATCAGCTGAGGAACTGAGCACAGCCAATGCTTTTGAGCTGCAGCGTAAATACCTAGAGAGTTTCTGTGCCATGTCAGAAAGTCCTTATTGTAAGCAGAAAGGAAAAAAGGTATTACAGACTCCTTCTATGTGAAAAGAAGTTATATACACTTTATATATGTATCTAAATAAATATTTATATACAAAACAATGCAGATTATTTACTAATTAGACAAACAAAATCCCTAAAAGTAAAAACACTTATAGTGAGATTCAATAAAAGTTCTTTGGTAAAAGAAGTTTGTTAAAAATGGTGCTTATTTTGCCCTAACCAATCAGATCTTATTTAACATTTTAAGCCAACATCTGATTGGTTGGGGGCAAAGTTAGCGCCATATTTATTCATAAGAACTTGTATTGAATCTCCCTGATTATAGGGTAGCACCAAAGATAATGATTCACTAAAGTTTTATTATAAGGTGTTTGTGTCCTTGTTTGGTTATTGTTATCCCTAATGTAAGCTAAAGCCAGCCATACATTTGGAACATAGCTTTTGACGTTCCCACGGCTGTTTTCTGACAACAGAAGAACAGAGATGGGACCTGGATCCGATACGGAACACCTCGGTTCTGAAATCCGAAAGATCCGGACGGATACTCCGGATTTCGGGACTTCGGAAGACATTTTCGATAATCTTCGAATGTACGGGGCTATTTTCGAAAATTTAAGAAAATACCCTCAAATGTTCGAAAATATGATCGGAGACCATTTTCGAGTTTCCGATTGTATTTTCGAAAATCGAACGTTGGCTATTTTTGATAATTTTAGCCTTGAACATTTAAAAAATCTTCGAAAATAATCGGAAATGCTAAAATGGTCTCCGATCATATTTTCAATAGTTTTGAAAATAGCACCGTACATTCGAAAATTATCGAAAATTCGTTCCGGTTTCGGATTTTCGGATCCTCAAAATCTTAAAACGGAACGAAAATAGTGAGTTTTGGCCAGCTCTACAGAAGAACCATCTGGCATTATCTAATTTAACGATCAACTTACAACCTAAAAATGAATGGACCAGGCCAGAAAAGTTGTGGAAACATGGGAAGGTAAACCGGTAAAATGCCTGCAGACATTGTATAGAATCTATGATCAAACAACAAATCTATCAAATGTCTAATAGTTGTATGGCCAGCATAACAACAAAAACTAACACTTCTGCAAAGAGAAGTTTTAAAGATTTTTTTGACTAACATAAAAATTCCAGTTAAAATAGGAGAACAATTTAAATTGCATCCATAAAGTTAGATGTGAAACTGGCTTTTAAAATCCACTTGAACACAGTCTACTTCTGTTCAGTACCTTTTCCTGATAATACATTATCCCAGTTGACATTCTGAAGAGCTGCTTTTAACCTGGAAAAATTGCCTTCCCGAAATTAAAAGTCTTTGTTAACCCAGCGCACTTTTCCTTTCGATAACAAAGTCAAAATGCCCCTATTTCATGGTCATCATACCTAAGCCTCCAGTTACCTTTATGTCTATAATGCGCTCCACGATGTTAGATATTACCAGATCCAACAGAGCTCCTTTTCTAGTAGGAACCTCAACCACCTGTGAGAGAAAATTATCCTGCAGCAAATTCAGGAACTCAACGCCTTTTCTGTGATAGCAGTGTCCACTACACCAATCAATGTCAAATCAGGAGTAAAAGTCTATATACCAATACACAAGAAATATCAAATTATCGAATCTGCGAGTAAAAGTCTATTATACCTATGTGCGAGTAAATATGAATTATCGAATCTGCGAGTCGTTTATGGGATAATTATCGAATGTTTGAACGGAGAGCTTGAAAGTAGAGTAAAATCCATTTGTTGAAAGTCCTGGATATTCGAACATGTTCCCCAGACCATTTCCCAATTCCCAAGCCATTTACATTAAGTTACCATTGATATTTTCATTGTATTTAATTCGAAAAGAACTATTTGACTCCCATTGACTTTAATGGGTCCGTTTTCAAACTTTTGAACTTTCTTAAGTTTGAAAGTTCGAAAACAGACGGAACTTTTGAAAGTTCGGCCATCTCTAATGGGGAAAAGAAGAGTGAAATAAGAAGATTAAGGAATACAGCAGAGATGCTAAACAGGCACAGAAATATTGAATCAGAGTAGAGATGAATGAAAAGATGAATGGAGTTTTGTTCTGACAGCGGTTCCACCCCAATTGAATCGGAATCTTGCAAATTTTCATCAGAAATTGATTTTCAAACAGAATTTTTCAATTTGATTATTGAATTTTTAATATTTTAATGTTCAATTACAGTGGACAATGGACAAAATACACTGGTTTTGGTAATTTATTGATAGGAGGCTGTGGAGGAGTAAAAATGTTTGGTTAGTTCAAATAAGAACTACAGAATTATGTCACTAATATGATAGATTAAAACAGGCATTGCTGTCTATTGAAGGATTTCCCTTTATAGCTAAGTTCAGCCCAGCATAGTAGATGTTCTCTGTAGGGTTAAGATTGGTGTTCAGTTTTAAGAACACTGCATATGAACATTCAATCTACAGATGATTTCCAATAAACTAAGTTTAAAACAGTTACATTAGGTTTTGGCAAACTGACTAGAATTACCTATATTTCTAATAACCTGGTAAGCATATGGGTGGTGGCAGTGCATAACACACGACAGTCAAAAAAAATCTAATTTGCTATACTACATAAAAAAATACCTATCTATTAATAAAGAATAGTAATATTTTAGTTTTTATGAAATCATTAATGCTAAATGTAAATCTATATTATTGATTAATAAAATACTGAACATGTAAGCTGTGCCATCCATTTCTAAATGGTGCTAATAGATCTTGTGTTTTTAAACCTAGTAATATTGCTGTTCAGTTGGTACCAACATAAGAAAGGAGTGTTCTATTGATTATAAGCAGCAAAGAAGAAAACAAACAGTAAAGGTTGGTACACACACTGATGATAAAGATCTGATACTTTTATCATTATCGTGTGTAGCACATTTCAAGTTTCCCAAGGCAGATTAACTTTCACAAGTCGCGTCAGGATCAATCGGAAATGCCTGAAAATTTCCCTCAGCAGCAGTCATCTCCCTGTACAAAATATATGGAGATGGCTGTGGGCTGAGGAAAATCTCATGCCTGAGCATTTATATGTTTACACTAGGAAGAAGCTCAGGTGTTTTAGTAGCGCGATTGTTAGAAATGACAGACAGAAATTTTTAAAGATCATGCAAGTGGTACCCAGTTAAGGTGATAGGACAGTCTGCAGCCACAACTCAATACGAAGAAAGCCCCGTCAGAGGAGAAACCCCCTCAGGTTTCCCTGCCTTTTTAAATGACGTGGAAAAATTGGCTCTATATAAAGGTAGATTACTTTGTCATCTGAGTAAGAAATCAAATAGAATAATATAAAAGAAGATGGTCTATTTTATATGAGATGCAACATTATGCCTGTGCTGTTACCAGATATTAAAAATGTTTTCTAACTATAGTATTCTAGTAAAAAATATATAATCGATTGGATGTTGTAGGTTAACAACAAATATATTTGATGGAGTGTTCGGAGCGAGCGCCGGCGTGTTGTTTGGAGGCAGTTCCCACCGCCACAGGTGCTGTAACTACTAGCTGTAGGTTAACAAGCACAGGCAAAATTTTGCACCGCTTATTAAATCTTATCATAATGCTAAATGAAGATCATAATCGTTAGTATATTACTTATATATTTTACATAGTCTATGATAATGTTGACATTCACAAAAACAGTGGCCATTAAAGGGCAAGTACAGCCCTGAAATGAAAATCACCCCCAAAACCCTAAACGTAATAGTTTGAAATCTAAAATATAAAGTCTAACCTGAAATCCTGCACAATGTCCTGTTTCCCCTGTTCTGCTCCTGGTTTTCCAGTTAATAACTGTCAGTTATGGATTTGACAGTTGACATCCCGGCCAATGACTGAATATTAATCCTCTATCTGCCTCTTCTGAGGCCCTTCTTTGCTCTTCTGAGTACAGGTTTCTAAATTGCTCAGTTTTCATGAGGCCTCCAGAAGCATAGCAGGCATACAGTAATGAATCATAGGACAAAGTATGATATATCAAACATATCTTTCTAAATGATGTTCTTATGAGGGTGGAATTGTCCTTTTTGCAGGGAATACACTAACCTACTAATGTGTGACAATCTGTTACACATATTCCATCTTTGCATGGAAATCTAATTAGTATTTTAAAATACATATGAGGCTGAGTACACAAGGGGGAGATAGATTAAATTTCCCTACCACAACTGACCTGCACTTGTTTCCAGTAATTTAGTAACCACTTGCAACGTAATAGTGAGCTGTAAGTTGCAATTTTTTTTTAACCCCACGATTAAAAAGGTTTAATTTTTGGTGCAAAAACTAGCGCAATAATCATCTCTAAATGTACGGATCATTGCACTGACTATTCCAAACGTCTTCTGAAATGGAGCAGTAGCAAATGAATACAAAACCCTCCTCTAACCCAATATTACATGGTTAGATAGGTTTGTTGCTATTCTTTGCCGTATTTATAATTTCCTGTCACATTAAGTCCTGATATTTCAGCCTGATGAAATAAATATAGAGATTTGCTGGTCCTGTATGTATATTGCATGTCCTGTCCAAAAGCACACAGGATATAAATTCATCAGCAAACGTACCTCCTAACATATTGATTGACAAATGCAATGGATTTGAAACTGCCTTTCCCGAACATGCTCAATTCCAACCACAACAGAGATTCTGGGATGTAGCAGAAGATCTTAAAACAGCAGGCCAGAGCCCCAGAATGGGGACAATCAGGGCTGCTAGAAAGATTAGAAATAAGCCTATAAGGTTTGGAGAAAGAAAACAACTATAGTTACCCAAGAGATTGCCTGTATGAGTAGTTTCTAGTAAGTCGATTGCATATGCTGCATATATATAGAGCGCGGGGCACAGCAACACTGACCTCACACTGAAACCATATATACTGTTTACACATTTAGCAGTTTTTAAGTTCCAATGGTCTTTGAAGTTCATACTAACCAATATTATTTTTTAAAAAAATTTAACATTACCAAATCTCTATAATATCAGTTTTTAGGCTCATTTTCACTGCAGGGATTTTGCAGGCTTGAAATGCTGTCTAGGCGCCTGCCAGCTATATGTTCTAGTACTGAATTTAGTCAACAAGGAATTGAGAAAACTAGCCCAGCACGAATTTCCGTTAACCATAAGCCATGTGGTTAATCGCCTTTGTTTCCATAATAAAGGAAAGCAAAATTCCCAATTTCTTTCTTTTTTTTTTCCTGGTTTGTCAGTAAGAAAGCAAACATCCTAAACCATGATTTATATTTAACAATAGTGGTCTGTTTTTCTTTATATCACAAAAAAAAACTCTCTTGTGGAAATCTTGTTGGTTCTCCTGGATTAGAATAAGTGCAATGAGATGCGGCTATGTTTGCTCTTTGAAACTCCTTCCTCACAATAAACATATCATTTTTTTTTCTTTTTTTCATGACTTACTTTTACAAAACGCTTTGCATTGGTTGATATAATTCCCACTGACAGGCGATTCTCTGACATCAAATTTATTGCTTGGTTATCCTTGGAGATTTACTTCACCAGTATGTTTCCCTTTTTCTTCCAAATACCGCTTCGGGCATACTTAAATTCTACCCCCATAGTTAGCGCGCTTTGCTCCTTCGTGCTTTTCCTCTGGAAAACTCACGTCTCTTGCTTTTCCCCCCTTCCGGTATTTTTCTTTATCATCTTTATCAACCACCTTTTTTTCTGACACAATACCTTTGCCCTTTCCATCACTTGATTATCATTTTAAACACCCTTGGCTGTATTTATTGGTAACTACCCGACACTTTGCTTCTCCATTTATGATAGGTTACACTTTCATTTTTTTTGCTTCCAAATGTCGATCATCGGCATTACTTTATACCATATGGCACACCTATTGTTTTTTATAAATTGGACATTTTTCTTTTCCTCCCCCTCTAATATATGTTTTTTCTCCTAAAAATCAAACTTTCTAACACTAAAACTTTCCCAATAGGCGGGTATAAAAGTGTCTAGATGAGGCAGACCAACTTTTAATTTAATATTTTACATTTTATTACCGCATTGTTGCCCTTTTTTTTTGAATTCAGTTCAAGTCTGGCCTCCACTCGTAAGAGTCACATTCTCATCTAACATTTTTCACCACCCCCTACATGTAATAAGAATTTTGAGATATTGTTTTATGCAATATCGTAGATATTTCGGTGTATATACCTCTCAATTTCCCTATCTAAAATGATATTTTGCTTATTATCTTTTAAAGGAGCCCCCTTATTGCATTTGACGTAGGTGTTGTAGGACTTGCTAACACACACCCTTGTTTTCTGTGTCTTGGTTTTCCGCAGTTCACATCTAAATTTATACCCTTCGGAAATAAATGTAAAAAAAAATAAATCCGCGCCCATGTGGCTGAATTCTGATGTAAAGAGGCAAATGGAAAGGAAGAAAAAGGCATTTAAAATCTTTAAGGCCGAGGGAACGGAAAGGTCCTTTAGGGATTATAAAAACTGTAACAAGGAGTGAAAGAAAGCAATCAAACTAGCTAAAATTAATAATGAAGGTAGGATAGCAGAACAAAGCATCACTAAGCCTAAAATTTTTTTAAGTATATTAATAGTAAGAAGATGAGGACTGAGAATGTGGCACCATTAATTGATGGGGATAAGTTATTACGGAGGATGGCGATAAAGCAAATGTCTTGAATATTTTTTTCCCTCTATATACACTATAGAAGATCCAAGTACAGATATCATAGAGTATAGTAGCAATAATGGTATAAAAGATTCAAGTGCCCTTTGGTTAACCGAGGATATGGTACAGAAAGAACTAAATAAGGTTAATATTAATAAATCTCCTGGACCGGATAAAATACATGCTCGGGTATTTAGGGAGCTAAGTTCAGTTTTATCTAGGCCATTGTTTCTTATTTTTGCAGATTCCCTCATGTCCGGTGGTGTGCCTCTGAATTGGAAAAAGGCTGATGTTATTCCAATATTCAAAAAGGGTAGTCGTTCACAGCAGGGTAATTGCAGGCCTGTAAGTTTAACTTCGGTGGTAGGGAAGATCCTGGAAAGTTTAATAAGGGAACATGTTCTAGAGTATGTTTCAAGGACTGACATTATAAGTAGTAACCAGCATGGATTTAGGAGGAATAGATTTTGTCAAACTAACTTGCTTGGCTTTTATGAGGAAGTAAGTAGAAATTTAGACTCTGGCATAGCAGTAGATATAGTTTACTTGGATTTTGCAAAGGCTTTTGATACAGTCCCACATAGGTGACTAATGTATAAGCTATAAGGTCTGTTGGTCACATTTGTACATGGATAGAAAATTGGTTAGTTGGGGCCGCTTCTATTTAATCTATTTATGAATGATTTGGAAGTGGGTATTGTCAGCAAGGTTTCTGTGTTTGCTGACGACACAAAACTTTGTCGACCATTAAAAATGTCATAGGATGTGCAATCGTTGCAGGGGGATATAGATAGATTATCACACAAGTGGCAGATGAAATTCAATGTTGATAAATGTAAAGTGATGCATTTTGGACTTAAAATCCTTGCACTACTTATACTATAAATGGCTCTGTGGTAAGTGAATCCCTGTTGGAAAGGGATCTTGGAGTTTTGGTGGATAACAAACTTTAAGGTAGCAAGCAGTGCCAGGCGGCAACAGCCAGAGCCAGCATGGTATTGTCTTGTATAGAGGTATGGATTCAAGGGAGGAAAATGTAATTCTCCTTCTTTACAAACCATTGGTAAGGCCTCATTTGGAATATGCAGTGCAATTTTGGAATCCTGTTTACAAAAAGGACATCTTTGAAATGGAAAGGATTCAGAGAAGGGCAACTAAATTAATAAGGGGATTGGGGGAGCTTGAATATGAGATAGACTGGAAAAGTTACAATTATGTACGCTGGAGAAAAGGCGCTTGCGTGGGGATATGATTACTGTGTTTAAATACATTAACTTGCCATACAATAAACTATCTGGGGCATTGTTCACCAATATAACATGTCAGAGAACACGAGGACATCCCTTAAGACTTGAAGAAAAAAGGTTGAGGCTACAAGCTCGGAAAGGGTTTTTCACGGTGAGAACGGTAAAGCTATGGAACTGTCTTCCAGTGGACGTTGTTATTGCAGGTTCATTGGTCAGTTTAAAAAAAAAGCTGGATGAGTTTCTGCAAACAAGGAATGTTGCAAGTTACTGGTATTGATACATAAAGTAGAGTTGATCCAGGGAAATTTCCGATTGCCACTTGGAGTCAGGAAGGAATTTTTCCCCCCTTCATAAATTTAGTGGGGTTTTTTTTGCCTTCCTCTGGATCAACAGTTAGGCAGGAGATGAGGATATTGCTAGAGGGGATGGACTGGATGGACGTATGTCTTTATTCAACTTCAAATACTATAAATTCGATATTTACTCGCATATTGGTATAATAGACATTTTACTCACAGATTCGTGCCTTGAATGTTCGAACATTCGATAATTATCGAAAGTCCGAAAATTATCGAAAATTATCTGGTCTGGGATAGTTCAAGAAATCCGAGTCCGTTCGAAATCAAATAGTTTGACTCAAACTTGAGTTCGAGTTCTAGTCCATCTCTATTCCCCATGTATCTTATTTTCTTCTGTTTTGTTCTTTCTGTTAACTTATTTGGATATCTTTGTATAATACTTGGCAGCACTGACTGGCTTTACCATTTGATCTGTACCTGAAGGTTCAATGCCTAGAGTTATTTTTTTGCCAGTTACCAATGGTAGAAATATTTATATATTTACATTTTTTATACTTTTTTTTTTACTTAATTCTAATTAAATCTTGCAGTTTGTTTTCATTGTCCTTTGTTTGGTATACCAATAAAAATTTTCCAGATCCTGCTGAAAAATAGAATTGTGGTGTTACTAGAAATTTTTATTTTGTTCTTTTTTTCTACAAATATTGTTTTTCTTCTCCTATTTCCTGTCTTTTTTATTTTATCTTCTTTTTCTACATAAAACACAACACTGTGCTGCTGTATTTTGGTGGTTTACTTGTTTATGTTAAACATGTGATATTTATAAAAAATGTTATGATTACTTGCTGCTAATACCATTTCATTGTAAATTGGCCCCTCCCAATTTTTTGATAAAATAAGTTAATAATGCATACATTATAAAAAGATAGATAATGCTTTGCTGATGACCTCTATGTTAAAGCTATAAGTTAATTAATTAATATTCAAGTTAGCATGAGTCACAGGAAATTCTCCAAACTGTTTTCTAGAGTAAGACGGTATTTTCACTTCTGTGCTTAATACTAGATTAAGACAGCTTCTTCATGAAGTGAGTTCTTAATTAAACTGGTGATGCAATGTTATGCTCAGTAGCCCAAGGCAAGTTTATTAATTTAGAGATTACATCATGGGCATGCAAAGGCAAGCTCTAAAATGCCCACATAATGTATTACTAAATGTTTTAAGGGATTGCTTTTTTACAGAATACACCTTTGATCAGCTACGCAAAAGAAAACAATACACTAAATTACCATGTTTTCCAAATTGTTCTCCACATCTAATTTCTGTAGTAAAAATCTTTTGTAGTGAATTTTTTATGTACTAATGGAATATTTTGGGTCAACAAGAAGGAATGCTGTTAAAGTTTTCATGAAAATGTCACTTGTTTATTGGAACAGTTACAGACAGACCCACCTTTAAATTCATTAAAAAAAAAACAAGGTAACAATTGGTTTCAGTTAATAAATGTAGTCTTGTAGTGCTGTGTGATGAACTGGCATCTCTGTTGTTTGAACTGCGAAAGAAAAATATTTATACAAATGTTGTATATAATTTGCCATGACAGTATATGACATTGGGCTGTGGGTCTTTAACAAATTTCTGACAGGAACATTACAACCTGATCTTTTTGTAATACAACAAGTACATGCTGGTCTGAATGATGTTGATTTAAAGGGTATCTCCACTGATGGAAAAACGTTTTTTTTTTTTTCCCGGATTTTTAAAGGGTATCTCCACTGATGGAAAAACTTTTTTTTTTTTCCCCTATATGAAAGTTCACTTCCCCCAACCCCCTCCTACTTTTCCCCCAAAATTCAGCTCTATCCTTTACAGCAGCCTCTGCAAGCTGTGTAGCTCCTGGGGGTGTGTCTGCTACTGTGCTGGGCAGACTGTCAGTCAATGTGCATCATCACATGCATATTCATGATTTCTGCAACACCCACTTGACCCCAGTGATGCCTGATGTAAACAAAGCCTTTCCTTCCTGTCTCTATGATTCACAGTCTCTCTAGGAGAGACATAATGCCTGTATAACAGTTACATAGTAACATAGCATTGGGAGTTGTATAAAGACATACATCCATCTAGTGCAAAGTTAGTTGCATACATGCACATTACTACAATGTATATAAAAATTTTTTTATAATGTATATAGTGTATAATAATACATATAATAATATATCAAATAATGTATCTCTATCATCTATCTATCTATCTATCTATCTATATATATCCATCTAACTATTATCTATCCATATCTGTCTGTATGTCTGTCTATCTATCTATCCATATATGTCTGTCTATTTATCCGTCTGTCTGTTTATCTATCTATCTATCCATATCTGTCTGTCTGTATATCTATCTATGTCTGTCTGTCTATCTATCTACCTATCTCATCTATCTTCTATCTATCTATCTATCTATCTATCTATCTATCTATCATCCAATCTTATATCTATATATTATTACTATCTATCTATCTATCTATTCTATCTATCTATCTATCCATATCTGTCTGTCTGTCGTCTATCATCTATCTATCTATCTATTATCCATATCTGTCTGTGTCTGTCTATCATCTATCTATCTATCTATACCATATCTGCTGTCTGTCTGTCTATCATATATCTATATTATCCATATCTGTCTGTCTGTCTGTCTATCATCATCTATCTATATCTATCATATCTGTCTGTCTGTCTGTCTGTCTGTCTGTCTGTCTGTCTGTCGTTGTCTGTCTGCTGTCTGTCTTTTGTCTATCTATATCTGTTTCGTCTATCTATCTATATCTGGCTGTCTGTCTATCTATCTATCTATCTATATCTGTCTGTTGTCTATCTTTCTATATCTGTCTGTCGCTGTCATCTATCTATCTATATCTGTCTGTCTGTCTATCTATCTATCTATATCTGTCTGTATATCCATATCTCTATCACCTCTCCCTCTCCCTCTCCAAAGATCATACCTCACAACATTTTGTAATGGGAAAGGGACAACAATGCATGTGCGTCAGCGCGCGCCGAAATTTTTTACCACGCCCAACTTTATTAAGCCATGCCCGTTTTCTAAGGCCACTCCACTTTTAGGCAACACCCATTTTAAAGGCCACTATTCCTATTTTAAATTTTAAGTGTATGATGTGATTAAGACAGCAGAAACAGACTAATATACTGAAGGCTCTGACTAAGAACTGAAGGACAATGCTAATTAACTGGAGGGGCAAACAACACTTTCTAATAATTGGAGGGCTGACTTAACACTGAGTGGTGACCTGGTGGGCTGACTAAACACTGGCTGGTAAACTGGAAGGCTTAATTCATCCCTCAGTTCATCGGCCATGTTAAGTCAGCCCTCCGGTTCATCAGGCAAGAGGTAATTCAGCCTCCAGTTCATCGGGCAGAGGTAATTCAGCCCTCCAGTTCTCAGCCTGTTTTAACATTGGCTGGTGAATTGGAGGGCTGACTTTAACACTGACTGGTGATCGGAAGGCTTACATAATACTGGCTGATAAACTGGAGGGCTGAATTAAGTTAGCCTTCAAATTCACCAGCCAGTGTTAAGTCAGCTGACAAAACGGCTGCTAAAACGGAGGGCTGAATAACTCTTACAATTTAACACTGTCAAAAGGACTAGGTAACACACAATAAAGCCTAATGTTTCACTTCCCTTTATCTATATGTCTACAATCAGACTTTTACCTCATCCCATGTATTTCCCTTACCTAGATAGATAGATAAGAGATAGATATAGATAGATAGGTAGATAGATAGATAGACGACAGATAATGATAGATAGATATGATAGATGATGGATAGATGATAGATAATGATAGAGAGAGATAGATAAGATAGATAGTATGATAGTAGATGATAGATAGATAAGAGATAGATAGATAGATAAGAGAAGATAGATGATAAATAGATAGATAGATAATGATAGATAAGAGATAAGATAGATGATAGATAGAGATAGATAGATGATAAATAGATAAGATAAGAGATAGTAGAGATAGATAGTAGATAGAGATGATGATAGAAGAAGATAGATAAGAGAGATAGATAGATAGGAGACAGATAGATAGATAGATAGATAGATAGATTGATAGATGATAGATAGAGATAGATAGATGATTAATAGATAGATAGTTGATAGGTAGATAAGAGATAGATAGATAGATAGATAGATGATAGATAGATAGATAAGAGACAGATAGATAGATAGATAGATAGGTAGATAAGAGACAGATAGATAGATAGATAGAGAGATAGATGATAGATAAGAGATAGATAGATAGATGATAGATACATTGATAGATGATAGATAGAGATAGATAGATGATTAATAGATAGATAGTTGATAGGTGATAGAGAGATAGATAGTAGATAGATGATAGATGATAAAGAGATAGGAGACCGAGAGGAGGTTTAAATACAGGAAGGGAGGGAGATAGAAACATTGGGAGAGCGGGGGATTAATCATGGTTGGTACATTTTAAACATGAGGTGCACTTGCTTAACTATATACACACAAAAAAAACACTGAAGAATGTAACCAGGCACCAGCAGCGGAGGAAAGCAGAGCTCATGATTTATTGTGACAGAGGTAGACACTGACCTTTGTGGTTCCAGCCGCTACTATTCTATTGATTTCTTATCTCCAGCACTGTACTGTTCTGCAGTGAGGAATGAGGACGTCACATTCCATGAATGAACAGGCTACAGTGCTAAGTTAACTCTCAGAGACTGAGGCTCCCACTCTGCATAAAACTTCTGCCGGGAACCCAGAGAGGCTTACATCATTCATTCATTCCGCAACTCCACTTCCGTTTTTTTCCCCTGCTCTGTGAAAACTATCGGGACTTAAAGGGACATTAAGTGCCGATGCCTCTTGTTGCCATGGGAACGTGACGCTACCGTTCCCATTGGCTGTCGGACAAGACGCGGGGTCAGCTTGTCCCGACTGAGGAAGTGAGGAAGTGCGCATGTCAGATGGGAGAGCGCGCGTCGGATGAACTAGGAGACAGGCGGGCGTGTCAGCCAGAGGAGTTATGCGGCTGTACAGGGTTAAGGCAGGAGAAGCAGCAGATCGGAGCACATATGAAAGAGATTTAGCAGAGATTGCAGGTATGACTTCCTTTAGCTATAAACTGCTATTCTAGCAAATGTCAATTTTTACAGTGGAGATACCCTTTAATTGTGGCTGAGTTTTGAGGCATGAGTAAAGATGTACAAGCAATGTAATATAATTGGAATTGTGCTGGTATACACACTGGTATAGCCTGGAAGAAAACCAATATAAGGACATGAAATTGGGAGTGCCACTGGGCAATGAAACAAGTGATTTAAAAAAGCTTTCAGTGTCAGTATCTACATATTTCCTACAGTCATATCAGTATATTTTCAGGTTCAGTAAGTTTTGAAACAATCGAAAAGAGACTGGAGAAAGCAAAGTATGGTATCAATCCATCAGTGTCATAGCAATTTATTTAGAAGTAGCCAGTTTAGACCTTTCCTTTGGTCCTTCATCAGGTGAAGTAAGTTTTGCCAAATGGTGAAAAAATGATGGTTTGTAGCCTTATGGGAAAAACAATGAACATAACCTTCTCTACTTCCATGATATATTAATAATATATATTTTATATTTTTATTTTCTAACCCCAATTGCCCAGATTGGCATAAGGTTTGCCATAAAAGCCTGCTGCAAAATATCATTAGGTATCATGCAAGGTACCTTAGTCTTAGTCAATAACAATTACATTACTGCACTTGGTTAGCATAGCTGTGTTTCATTGAAATAGGAATCCAGCTCTTATAAACATTTGCAACCTTCTCTGCATCTGTCATATAGTATTTTATGCTGAAAGAACACAGTTTAAAAGGGGATACATGCACCTTTTTTATGTGTGTGCAATTTGGAAATTGTTACGATTGTGGTACTATCCATTCGTACAATATGCAAATTAACAGACTTATGAAATACTTAAAGTATAAGAATGTGTACCACAAATTACAATTTCTGTACATCTGTACTTTTGTACCTTTGATCAAATTTACTTTTTATATTGAACCAAATTAAAGACATTTTACATAAGCAAGAGACATATTTAGACATCATTCTTCCTTCCTTGTGCGTAACAATGTTTGTCATTGTTCTTATTTGTGGTTCACTTCTGAACAACAAGTATTATCCGTGGTGCTTCTGTTGTGGGTTTTTTTGTAGTTTATTGTATTTATTGTACAGTGGATAGTGCAGAACATATTATGCAGCACTTTATTTATATTAATTATTTTAAATACTCACGCCAGCCAAGGAATTATACACACACATAATCAATGACTTTCTTTATGATTGTGGTAGAAATCGGACTTACCATAGCAAACCCAGGCAAGCACATAGACTTTCAGATGTGACATCATCAGTGCTAACCAACTTTCAAAAATACTGCCCATTGTTTTATTAATTATTTGTGTTTAATGTTTTTCATTAAAAAAATACTTTCCTTTGATGCTCTCCAAAACAAAGGCAAAAAGCATATTTGTACGTCTTTGGTTTTCTTTTTAAGTAAATAAGAAGTTAGCAGGTTCTCAGAACAGTCCTCTGAATTTCATTGTCGAAATGTAAATTTTTCAGCAACATGAAATTTTGTGTGAAAGCATGGTTTCACAATTTCTAAATCAAATCTGTTGAAATTTTTTCAGCAGTTTCAATGGCAGAACCTGTAGTTTTGACCCCAAATCAGGTTTGGTCCATAACTTTGTACTCCTGCTAGAGATGTAGATTGTTTGGACCTTTTATTTGACCATCTCTGTACATAAAGATTGTATCATTCACTATTTCTAAAGCTTTTATAACAGTCATTTGTAGACAACTCCGTGCATAGTTTGTTTTTGGTTCACTTTTAAGTGTTAGATTTATTCATTGAAGTTTGTGTCAACACCTGAGAGAGGATTAAGAAGTTTACTCATCTGTTTCTTTTGGGATAACCATTGAAATGCCAGATTATTGAAATCATTCATGGTTTGCCTTTTTGAGTTGCATCTTAAAAGCAGTTAAAAAGCTTTTTGGTGGTAGGGCCAACAAAGAATCATACACACCAAACTACAACTAAACATTTAATTAAATATATAATTAAGCAAAGGGGAAAGAAATTTTCATACATGTAAGTAATAAATTGTAATCACAAGTGACAAAACCACTGAAATCACCTTTACTATAAAGGATATGCTTGGAGGTAGTTTATTAGTTATGACTGGCATAAAAGTAAATGCATGTAGTCCTCATATTCCACTGAATGCATGTAGTCATCTTAGTGTATAAATAGCCACAGCATAATATTAGGTACATTTATATACATTTCTTTCCTTTTGGGCATTACTAATTTTCTAATTTGGCTAAATCACAGTCCAGTGAAGATGACCAGTTGGGCAGCATTTGTTATTTTCTTCTTGTTTAATTCATCCTGATTAATATTTGTTGTTGAAGGTAGTTTATTCATACTTTACACTATAGTTTCTTAAAGGGGAACTGTGGTCCAAAAATGACTAGGTAAATTGATAGGAATTGCTCTCCTGAGAATGTTTCCAATTTATTTTTATTGTTTATTTTACATAGTTTTGTGTGATATGGCAGCCCATTCCTGCTTCCTGCTCTGAAACCTGTCAGTCAATCTGCCCTATTCTCTCCCCTTGCAGCCCCCTTTGTCCCTCCACTCATGGACCCCATGGTCCCTCCACCCGTGGGTGCCGTGGCCCCGCCCATTCGCAGCTGCCATGACGCCCGCTCACAGGAGTGTGGGCCACTCTGACACCCCCCTGCCCCCCCCCCAAAAAAACTCTGTGGAAACAGCCTTTTCAGGCAGAGTGAGAGGTAGGAAACTGGCCTTTCATTAACTCAACTTGTTTGAAAGACCACAGTTCCCCTTTAAAGGGGAGTTCAGTGCAAATACATATGCTTTTCAGAAAAAAAGAGCAGTATTTTTTATCCTATTGACCTTAATCTGCCAATTCAACATTTTTACTGTTTGTAGGACCCCTAGTAGAATAGTTATGTTCTTGCCCTTGAAACAGTGACTGGGTTGATTCAGTTGCTTAGTTGAGATCTGAGCATCTTTGACCCATCCAACAGCTAATTAGTAGAAACTGTTAGGAACATTCCAAGGATGTGGTGCATCCGGGAAGAAAAAGGACCGTTAAAACGGGTATGAAATCAACAAATTTTTCAAAATGGAGAGAAAATATGTAGCATAACTAAGACGACATTACCAAATTAAAAATATTGATAATTTCCACGAACTGTCCCTTTAACAGAATAGACTGTATTTAAGTCATTGGCTTTAAGGTTGTTCTTGATGTGGAGGATCATAGTAAAAAGTGGCACCTCAAGATAATTATTATTATTGTGATTGAATAAGACACTTTTAGGGAGATTCAATGATCTTATCGTTCTTATCGTTAAAAACGGTGCTAATTTTCCCCAACCAATCAGAACTTATTTAACATTTGAAGCTACATCTGATTGTGTGGGCAAAATTAGCACAATTTAATGATAAGAACTTTTATTGAATCTCCTTGATTACATTTTCAGGTTTATCTAAGAAAGCACATTGAAAGCTCTTCTGGTAGAAATGAAAAGGTAAGTTTAGAAAGATCTGCATACAGAATTGTTTTGTAGGGGAAGCAGTAACATTTATATGCTAGAATCTCATTAAAGGGACTGTTACTCCCCATCATCCATAAAAAATAACTATGTGCCATCCGTTTCTATTATTCACAGGGAGGTTGAGAACACTTATTCTCACCTCCCTGTGAATAATAGGACGCTTGGGGACCTGGAACTTACCTTACCGCCGCTCCAATGCAAGCCGCTCTGTCCCGACCGCACGCCCTATCTTAGGCGCATGTGCGGCAATACAAAAGATAGGGCACGCGATCGGGAGAGAACAGCTGTTCAGTGAAGGAGTGGCTTGCGAGTGGACCACGGTAAGGTAAGTTCCAGGTCCCCCGAGCGTCCTATTTCACAGGGAGGTGGAATAAGCATTCTCACTCCTGTGAATAATAGAAACGGATGGCACATAGTTATTTTTAGGATTTAGTGTTCTTTTAAAACTGTTCAGTCAGCCAATTATAGGTGTTACAACGGCACTGTATTTATTAATAATTCATTATTGAACAAGTTAATTAATCAGTCTTTACATCTGACACAAGCTTGAGAAAATGCCACAGATATTTTTGTATTTTTCTTATTTAATAACTGCTATCCAAACCCTTTACAGATTTATAATAAGCCCTGAGAAATGTCAATGAAAAAGAGGGCTGTGTTTTGATACGGGTGTTCTGTAACTTGTTCACTAATAATTAGCTTAATTAGACGGCCTTCATACAGTTTACAACAGTTTCAACATATGAAAAATATTTAAGGTACAAAAAAAGGTAATCAAAGCAGAGAAAGTGCAGTTACTTTCAATACCTCTTGTAAACGCTTGCAAAAGATCAGCTGAGGAACTGAGCACAGCCAATGCTTTTGAGCTGCCAGCGTAAATACCTAGAGAGTTTCTGTGCCATGTCAGAAAGTCCTATGTTAAGCAGAAAAGGAAAAAAGGTATTACAGACTCCTTCTATGTGAAAAGAAGTTATATACACTTTAATATGTATCTAAATAATATTTATATTACAAAACAATGCAGATTATTACTAATTAGACAAACAAAATCCTAAAAGTAAAAAACACTTATAGTGAGATTCAATAAAAGTTCTTGGTAAAAGAAAGTTTGTTAAAAATGGTGCTTATTTTGCCCTAACCATCAGATCTTATTTAACATTTTAAGCCAACATCTGATTGGTTGGGGGCAAAGTTAGCGCCATATTATTCATAAAACTGTATGAATCTCCCTGATTATAGGGTAGCCACAAAGATAATGATTCACTAAAGTTTATTATAAGGTGTTTGTGTCCTTGTTTGGTATTGTTATCCCTAATGTAAGCTAAAGCCAGCCATACATTTGGAACATAGCTTTTGACGTTCCCCGGCTGTTTTCTGACAACAGAAGAACAGAGATGGGACCTGGATCCGATACGGAACACCTCGGTTCTGAAATCGAAAGATCGGAAGGTATTCCGGATTTCGGGACTTCGGAAGACATTTTCGATAATCTTGAATGTAGGGGCTATTTTCGAAATTTAAGAAAATACCCTCAAATGTTCGAAAATATGATCGGAGACCATTTTCGAGTTTCCGATTGTATTTTCGAAAATCGAACGTTGATATTTTGATAATTTTAGCCTTGAACATTTAAAAAATCTTCGAAAATAATCGGAAATGCTAAAATGGTCTCCGATCATATTTTCAATAGTTTTGAAAAGCACCGTACATTCGAAAATTATCGAAAATTCGTTCCGGTTTCGGATTTTCGGACCTCAAAATCTTAAAACGGAACGAAAATAGTGAGTTTTGGCCAGCTCTACAGAAGAACCATCTGGCATTATCTAATTTAACGATCAACTTACAACCTAAAATGAATGGACCAGGCCAGAAAAGTTTGTGGAAACATGGAAGGTAAACCGGTATAAAAGCCTGCGACATTGTATAGAATCTATGATCAAACAACAATCTATCAAATGTCTAATAGTTGTATGGCAGCAAACAACAAAAAAATAAACACTTCTGCAAGAGAAGTTTTAAAGATTTTTTTGACTAACATAAAAATTCCAGTTAAAATAGAGAACAATTTAAATTGCATCCAACATCCAACATGAGATCAATGTTGTCCTCATGAGGCTTCTTCATTGCAAAGAATATTGCAATGAATAATCAGAATATTCCTGATCTGAGCTTATGTTTTAAAAAAAATAAAAAAATGTAAAATGAAAAATATTTGTAGTGTATTTTGCATCTATTTTAACCATGAAAACAAACTATAATATCCAATCATATCAGCCCTCTAAAGAGCTTACAACTAAAGGCTCGTACACACGTTCGATCGGGGTCCTGACCACGACGCGCGATGTGTACGAACAAACGTTTCGGCCGATAATCGGGCCCGTTGGTAGGCACTGGATGATAACGGTCATTGTTTGTAGATCCGCCAAGTAGGTCATTCAACAATCCCCGAACAAACAACCATTTCGGCCGATAAAGCGCCTACTCACAGGCCGATTATCGCCGAAACATTCCTTGTACACATCGTGCGTCTCTTGTCCGGACCCGTGATCACACTGAATTGAATCCAGGACAGTCACCGGACTAACCACTAAGCCCATGCTCAGTAATGGCTCTGACATACCCTGAACTTAAGTAAAAAGAAACCTTGGTTTCTTAACATTCTAGATTATACAATATTTGAGTTTTCATAACGTGGTTTATGGGAGTTTAATGTTTAAGAAAAACCTCCTGTTATGTAATGAGAATATGCAAAAATGCAAATAGTTTGGATGTCTACACAGGCAGTAGGGCTGCAGAGAATGGATAGTAAAACTTACTAGTGCTGTACAGTAGTGATAATGTAAGCTACTGCTGACAGCTTTACATTGTTAGGTTGGTATTTCAATAGTGACGTAAGAATTCCGAGTCAAATAGTGTGTATATATATATATATATATCTATATATATATATTCTTTGTGGTTATACAGCACACCACTACTTAAATCTTTGTTGCTGGTGCTGGTTACTTACGGGGAATTGCTCTCCACCCCACAAATGTACATGCAAAGGAAATACCCAAAGGTTTAAATAGGGACTACAATTTGCACTTGTTGTGTAAATTGGGGGAGGGAGCCCAAGGTCCGTCTTTGTCGATTCATTATTGATGTCTGCTTTAATGTCTTTTTCTGATGATATAACTGATGTTTTTTTCTGTTGTTTTATTAACTATGAATATTTGGAGAAGTTGTATGTTGACATGTTAATATGTGTAATTTGGGTCCACGAGGTCACTTCTGTTGGTAGGGACAAAGGGGAGGAGACTGAGTGGACAGGTGAACATTTTTGTCCTGCTGAGAAAGGGGTGTTGTATTCTCGAAACGTCGCATTGTATATGTGGACAATAAATTGAAGCAAATTGAAACTGTGGTGCGGGTAATATTCTTTGCATATATATATATATATATATATATATATATATATAAAATATATTATATACACATATGTGATATTACATATATTAAACTTTGATACCCATTTGGAACTTACTGTAATATTTTTTTATAAGCATTACATTTATAAGGGCTGCATATCCTGTATTAGTGGTTTAGGGTCTTTTTTGTCTTTTTATTTTGATGTATTATATAAATAAACTTTGCCTAACAAGAATTATTAGTGCTTGTATTGATTAAAAATACAGAATTCTGATCATTATCATGGTTATATTTATGTGTGTGTTCAAATTGCCTAGCCACATTTGCCACCATCAATCTAAAATATACTGTAGATTGAGCAGATATATATATTCACTGTTTTTTAATATTAGGATATTAATTTATGTTGTGAGTTTGATTAGTTAGTAAATTATTATTTTTAATATTTTTATAATTTACATGTGTTTGTAAAAATTTTCGTTCATCAGGTCATGGTATATCTGTGGGATTTAGTTAGATAATTGGACTAAAGTTTGTTGACTTCCGACTTGCTTTCTCAATATACAAAAAACTTCATGTCCAGTTGATTTACCTAATACCGCAGATAATAGTTGGTGTTTTAGTATTATTTATTTAGGTTTCATTTAATGTAAAATTAATAGATTAATTCTTATCTTTCATATTGATTATTCTGGGTTTGATTAGCTGGTTGTTTAACAGAAACCAATAGTTTATGGTTTTTGCAGTTCAGCATAATATATTTTGTTTTCCTCCTCTATTAATAAAATTGGGGTGTGATTTGGGGGTGGGGGTGGCTGTGTTGAGGGATGGGGTAACAGGGATATCACTCAAACATAAGAATTCATATGCTCATCCACCAGCCAGGTGCATATCCTTCCTACCCCTGGGGTTAATGGTATCCAATTTTAGCAATAGTACAAGGAAGGTCGCACACCAAGGTATAAATTGTGAACTCTTTATGGAACCATAACACACAACGTTCGGAGGGGTTCCACTACCTTATTCAGGGGTGGAACCCTCCGAAACGTGGTGTTATGGTTTAATAAAGATTTCACAATTTATGCCTTGGGGGTGACCTTCCATTACTATTGCTATAACAGGGATATCAGTCTTTTTGAGCCTATAAGCTCCTGGTGTGTAAATGCGGCACTGGCAGGTGATATACACTTATCTTTTATTCAATTAATAATACAGGTTGGATTATTGCTGTCTGTATTTATGTGTGGTTCTTTACCGAGGTTTGTGTTTAGAGGAGCACTGGATTGCTCTCACTTTTTATTAGGTAAGAATGGTCTCGGTGATGACATTTTTAGGTTTAAGGAGCACAAACCACACTATTTGGAGTCTGAAAATTAGCTTTCTAGAGGGGAAGAAGTAACTTTAAAATGCTCTTAGCATTTAGAACCTAGTGCCATTTCTGTTTTTTCTTATTTGGTGTATATACTTGAGGTGTCTTAGAAACTTAAAGGCAAAGTTTATAGGTGTCAGTTATGAATTACTAATCTTTCACAGCACCATTTACAGATATTTTCAAGCAAAGTGAACATCCTGCCCCATGGAGTAACAATTATTTGACTCTTGCATTGAAGGCCATTAAGCATTACTTGGAATTTTAACCCACAACTGGGCATGAATTGGTGACTTGGAAAGTTAGCATGTCTGTTCTGCTTAGAATAACAAAAATAACAATCTGCATTATTGAGAATAATTCACCCGCACTGGATGACATCAAAAGTATACTTTCCTTCCAAGAGAAACTAAAGTATGGTTTTGAGTGTTTACACCTTTCTTAATGGAATAATGAGCTATGTTAGGTATATCTTGGCTTTAGCCCAAAACTTTTTATATTTCTAATACAGAATATTCTGGAAAATCTTCTCCCAGAGCATAATGTGGGAGTACTGTACAGTATTTCTAAATACATGACTGGGGACAAAACAATGGATTATATAGTTTTTATAATATAATCCACAGTAATGCTATCTATCTATCTGTCTGTTGTCTAGTCTGTATGTTCTGCCTTGGGCTTTGCCATTTTGGATTTCCGTTATGGTTATATATCAATGATTGTTTTCAGGTTGACTTAATTATTAGAGTTATAGTCATTGGTATTAAAGGGTATGTCCACCCAAAATTAATTTTTTAATATAAGATTTCCCCTGCCAGCCCGCCCCAACCGCTATATTTATTGTTTAGAAAGCTCCCAAACTTACTTACCTCCCCTCTTTCCCCGCCGCGCTCCCGGCCTTTGCTTGCGAGAAGAAAATGAAGCCGAGGGGCGGGGACGGCAGTCGGTCTGTGATTGGCTGAGCGGCAGCCAATCATGGACGCGGCTGCCGGCAGCCCAATTTCGGCGGAGAAGAGGAAAGAGGAGAGGTAAGTAAAGTTTGGGAGCTTTCTAAACATATAAATATAGCGGTTGGGGCTGGCTGGAGGGGTAATACTATATTAAGGAATTTATGCTAGGGGGAGGGAATCCTGAGAGGGAGGGAGAGGGAGGGGGAGGGAGGGGGAGGGAGGGGGAGAAGGGCTGCCGTACGCATGCCAAACTTTCTCCCGGAGGTAGGTAGGTGGCAGAGTCCTATATGGACTCTGCCTCCTCGGTGGGCAGTTTTTGGACTTTGGGGGGGGACTACAGGAGAACCATATGGAGTGGAGGTGAGGTAAGGATTAACTACACTACATGATGGTGGCCAGTAGTTGGGGGGATTATAGTTTTGGGGGTGGACATGCCCTTAATACATTATTATGTATTTACAGGCATAGTTATTGTGTTTTAGAAAGTAGTACCTAGCTTACCTAACTACACTGTATGCTAAGAGTTGGGTTATATAGAAATAAAATTATTTCCACACATTTCAACTCGAACATCTACCAGAGACTGCCTGTTCGAACATAAAGACGGTACAGAAAATATCTCAGAAGGACCTTAAAACATTCTGACTCCCTCCAAGTTTGATATAGAGGCAAGTAAGGGCAGGTTTGCAGTTTTAAACTGTTATACAGTTAGCCAGTTGATTTGCCTATCGTAAAACTTCTGGCACTTCTAATTTATTGCTGCTATCCTTCAGCCACCATCTATAGAATTTAACCCACAATGTACAAGGAATAGGATATGAAAAAAAAAAGTATAACTCAAATGTACATTTTACTTACATCCGTTGTGCAGTCACAGCTAAACCCATTCAATTCAAACTTTCAGAGATTGCTAACAGTCATTATAGTTTTATGCTAAATAGTGACTAGGATAGGTGGGTCTGCTTTCGGGACTCAATCCTATTCATAAATCATTTTTAAAGGTCTAGTTTTAAAACCGCGTTTGGCTATTTTCAAAAGCATAACAGATCCAGGTGCAAAAAGCATATCCATTGATTTCTTTTTCCTTTACTCTTTGTTTCTCTTTTTAAGAGCTTGGACAAAGAAAAAGGCATGGGTATTTACAGCACAACACATATATATTGTGGTATATTAATATAACATATATATTTATATATGTATATATATATAAAACACACAATTTCCTAGTCCTGTTTTTATCCTGACCAATGAGAAAAGAATTGCCTAAGTTTCCATGGTAATACAATTTTGGGTTAATGGGGCCCACTGGTTATATTTAATGTGGGTATTTGAACACTCCTTAGTGTGTACATTAGTGAAGGTTAATTTTCCTAGGATAACAAACAAGTATCTTTGCTTGTAGAACCTCATAAACATTTACATGGCATAATTAGGAGTGCAGAAACAATATTTCGAAGGTAAAAGTGAAATAAACCGCACAAGTAACTGTAAAATTGCAATATCTGGTTGTTAGGTTTGAATTTACTTAAAAGATCTCTCAGAGATGGTATAATTTTTAACTTGGCGTCTAAGTACTTTTGTCAACACCTGTTTTGGATATAGGGGTGGGTGTGTGAAAACTTTAGTTACAGGTGATGTATTAGGATGCAGTCTGTTCTAAACCATAGATAAGGCAGATATGGATTATGATCATATGGGCCATGACAGGGTCATCATCATTTAGGGCCCCCTTTTTTGCTACATTATTGTATAGACTATAATATTGTTACTGCTTCTGAAGCTGGGCCCCCAGACGTTTCCTGGGCCCTAGGAAGGTGCTAGGGTTGCCTTGTGGATGATCCTGCTCTGCTATAAGATCAATGGGCACACAGATGACAATATTAACGCATTCTGTCAGATCCCCAAAAATCATATAATCCTCAGCCATTAAAACTATTGCTAATCACTCTAGGATTGGTTAGTTTGCGCATAAAAAATTGTATGCTATTGGCTCCATATCTAAGTAAGATTCATTCATGACAGAGCCAGGGTGTGCTGTGATTGGAACAACTGACAGGGGTGTCTGCAGAACTGAAAATTTCAAAGACCCAAAGAAAAATCAGAAGAGGCCCAATGTACAGTTTAAAAATAATATAATTTATTTTAAACAATTCTAAACACAATTAATAAGATCATACAATATAAGGACTATACATGAACAATTGGATATGAACCAGTACCTCAGACTAAAGCATTCAATTGGGGAACCCAGTACAGTGATACTGAGAATGGTCCTGACTACAGGGACAAAATCCCAAGTTCTCAGTCAGGGCTGAATACTGTCCTAAGACCTGGCAGCCCAGAACACCAACTACCTGCCCCTATCCCCACACATCATCTCTCCGTCTCACCCCTCCCCACCCACCCACCGCCTAACACACCTCCTGCTCGCCCCTACCCTCCCACTTGGGCGCCTGGGAAATATGGCAACCTGACAGAGAGTAAAATCCAACTGGGAAAACAAGAGTCCTACGCAACATGTCTGTTTCAAAAAAAGTGTGCCAGGTATTATAGTCTCCAGATTCAAATAACCCCCAATTCAGAGACAATTTGTGCTTGCTTTCCCTACAAGCACTATACAAAAGCAGAGGTCAATTGGGGCTACAATTATTGCATTTTATGTTTATGTTTATTGCAGAGTGTAAAACCTTGCTACACTCATTTTTTGGAAGTAACACTGTGCAATACTGCAGTATACTTTTAGCTATGTTTTGCCCTACCTAGTTGCCTGAAAACTTATAACCTACTGTATCAGGTTCCAAATGCTCTCTCCCAGGCGCTTCCTACCTGACCAGATGGCTAGTCAATATTGCATTGTAGGTGTGCAGTCAGGAAGCGCTGGGGATCAATATTATATCACCCCTTTTTACTTTTATTTGTAGTTTATGGCAAAACTTATTTCAAGGTCAAATTCTCCTTTATCTCTGTTGTATTTGTATGAAGCTCGCAGAAATTGTTGTGTCTATATAAAAGGTTGAGGGTAAGGCCCCACGGACCGCTCAAGAAATTCCATTTCTGGCAAATTGCTGATCAGGGGGTGCTGGATTGATTTTTTTGCATTAAATTATAAGTAACATCCGTCAGTCAAAGCTATATTGGTGACATCATGGCCAATGGCTATAGCTGTTACTGAAGCAGACTCTTCTGCTATTGCTCTCTAGTTGCAACAGAAGCAAAGGAAGCTGATTTGTATGTCCCTTTAGGAGTGTATTAGGAATTGGTGATATAATGAAAATTATACATGGGGGAGTCCCTAGCACAATGTAAAATAAAGATTGGTGGTGGACATACCCTTTAAGCCTAGAATATTTTAGAACCAAGCAACAAATAGACACAAGCTCCTCTGAACCAAATTACCGTTTTGTGTGGTAATTTACTAAAAAGTGTGATGTCTTCTCCAAGCAAAGTTTTCTGCTGTACACACTTTTTATTTTATTTCCTATCAACTAAAGCCACAAAACAATACAGAATCAGAAGGCAATCTTTTTAACAATAGACACATCCTCCTAATCCTTATTGTTTTGAGGCTTTAGTTGCCCTTTATATGGACAGCGAATTCCCATACAGTAGTCCAATACAGTATAGCAAATCCAGTATTGCTATACTTTATGGGACTACTGTATGGGAACTCCAGATGTTTGGAAAACTATAACTCCCACGCATTCTTTATTAACTTAGAGTTGTAGTATCTAAACATCTGGAGTGGTACACAAACAATCAAATGTATCTTATTTAATGCTATCACGACCACATTACCTCTAATAAGGGAAACAACCCGTGTCGCCCTCTAGTGAGAAAGTGGAGGAGGGTACAAGTGAGCCTGTTGCTGTATGGATCCAACGGTATCGGGGCTTTATTGGTATGTGTGTACCATCTTTATTCACACAGACCAACATATCACACTTTCTCAACCACGCTATCCTAGCTCTATGCTTTAAAGAAATAGTATAACAAACATGTTAGAAGTTATATCTGAGGAAAATCTGTAGGAGTGAATCTTCCTTTAGATAGCCAGTTCTATAGTGTAAATAAAAAAACTCCAGGGCTTAGTTTATGTGATAACAACTCCTATTATCAACCAGAATTTAAACAAGAATTAAAGGCATAGATTTATTATTTGTTCGACATGTCTGTTAAATGAAATAATGTAATTATGATGAGAGTTAGCTTCAAGTGTCTCCCTAGATGCCCCACCCACTATGTATCGAGATCAGAGATAAAGTGGCAAAGGCCTAAGAAGATCCACTTATAAAAGCTTTGTGGGGGCACTGCAAATCCTAGGGGATGCTATTATCACCTTTTATACAGTAACAAAATACTCCAAACAATCTGCTTTTGTATGCTATGCACAATATAACACATGAGAGATCCAGGACATGTAGTGTGTTTTCTTTCTTAGTTGAAAATTTATAGACAGAAACATGGAGTGTATTATAAATATTGGAACGTTTTCGAGGGAGGGTTGGCTATTTACTTTCCAAAATCACTGGGATGGAAAGTTGTCAGTGTGTGCCTTCCTTATCAGCAGGGGTTTTGCTTTTATCTTTGCCCGTAGCCTGACCGCAAGATGACAAAAGAGAGGACTATGGGTTCATGCAGTAAACAGTATTGAGGGATAGAATCACTGACTGCAAAGGGAATTTTTTAATGCCACTCTTCATATTATTGCAGTTTTAGGTACATTAACGTATGACACCTTAAGACTAAATAAAAGCTAAACATTTCCTAATTTTAAAAAAACGGTCAATTATAAAGTGAGAAAATGTGTCAAATTTAACTAGATTAAGGGCTAGGCCACAAAGCATGTTTTTGCCTAGTTTTCAAAACTTTGTGCTTGCGATCCATAATAAAATTTTATTTATAATGTAAACTTAAGAAGTAGGCCGCACTGTGTGCGCTGCGATCCATTGTGATTCTAACATATGCGATCCCCATTTTTGATATGTTTTTGGCAAAAAAATACTTAATACAAGTCTATGGAAGTGCTTAAAAAAGCAGACAGAAGTGGACACCAACTTAATATGACATGCCAATTTTATTTTACCCATAACCCTGCCAAATGCATGTTTTGTGTTGTAGTGTGACCTCAGCTAAGGGACATATTTATAAAGGGGCAATGTGTGCATTTACATCTACCGTGCGTTATATACATGTTTTACCGGAAAATTGCCATTACAACAATTCATAATTACAGCATACCTGCTGAAACATCCTGTGCGAGATTTGCGCATCGCCTCCATCAATTACAATTAGACATAAACTTATTTTGGTGTGTTTTATGGGTGCGCTGCAGAATTCCGAAAGTTCTGAAAATCTTGCAGGACCAAAAAAAGTCAGTGCAAAACCTTTTTTAAGTTTTTTATTATCAAAAACGCTAATTTAGCAGCCAATATTGCATTGCCACCTCGTTTATAACAAACATTGTTTGAGGTTTTTTATATTTTTTATTGTATTTTCATAAAATTAAAAATTAAGAAATTATAAGACTGAAACAATAATAGACAAAATGAAATTAAAGGAAAACAATATAAAAAAACCAACATCACTCCATTACAGATCCACACTCAGCAGCTGAAATCACTTACTCACATTTACAGCGTTGTGCCCTCCTTAGATATCAACACAGCAAAGATGAGTGCTAAAAGCCCGCCTCCTAGATGGCCCAGGGCATGGTTCATAACACTTGTCATTGGCTGGTGGGAATGTCTGTTACAACCTCTCTCCTCCTCCTCTGCCAGTTAAAACAAACTTGAAATGTCCTGTTGCTAGGATACAGCCTACTAATCAAGCTGATCAAGGGTGGGTGAGGAGTGTTTTCTTTCGCATGCTAGCTTTTGAGTGACAGTTAAAGGCAGAACGAATTGTTACGCCCCCTTCACAGCATGGCTAATTGAAGGCGGAGAGAGAGGCTCGAAATCAGGGAAAAAAATGTATGGGAGGGACTGCATACCTTTACTCTTTAAAGGGGAAGTTCAGTGCAAATAATATGCTTTCAGAAAAAAAGCAGAGATTTTGACCTAATTGCCAATTCAGCATTTGGTCTGTGTATAAATAACTGCCAACAAAATATGACTTCCTGTTTGCAGGACCCCCAACAGACAGAAACCATAATGGCCTTTTGCCCTTGACCCAGAGCCGGTTGATTCAGTTGCCTCAGTAGAGATCTGAGCATCTTGGCACATCCTACAGCCAATCAGTAGAAATAACTGTTAGGAAACATTCAAGGATGGTGCATCCTGGGAAGAAGAAACAGAAATGTCAGCTCACTAATGTCAACAGCGGGAACAGCAAAGGGTATGAAATCAACTGATTTTCAAATGGGAGGAGATGTAGAATAACTAAGAAGGCATACACAATCTAACAATTTAACAAATATTGAGAATCTACACTGAACTGTCCCTTTAAAGCATATTAAAAAAATTATAAAAAAATACATTGACGGCAATGCAGTTATTCCTAAGGGCTAAATAATGTGTTGCATTCAAATCCTAATACATCGATAATTATTAAGATTTATCGTACACAAGTTACATTACTGCAATTTCGACTTTTCACTTTTCACATCAAAAGGATGTTGTGGTGAAAGAAAGAGAGGAAAAATCCAAAGACCCCTATAGATTAATGCTCAGAATTATAGATTTTACAATAAAAATGTGAATTTTTTTTGGGGAAAAGCCAACTTGTCAATCGCCCTTTAAAACTGAGCAAGACCTATGGTATTGTTAAGCAATGTGCTGTACTCAAGGGCATATCTGTGACCCGAGGCACATTAAAGTTGAGAAGCTGTGCATAGAGGAGCTGAAATGAGATTCTTGCATATTCCAGTTATACTGGGATGGGACCTGCCAGAGCTATTTTGCAAACAGGGTTATTCCCCATGGTATGATATTGTCTTGGCTTGGATGTTTTGTCACATCATTTTCAGATAACAGTGTATTGTATCATGGGCATTTTTATTTTGTGTGGATATATTAAAGAAAAATTCACTCCTAAAGATTCCTTTAATTATGATTGAAGCCCGAGAGGTTAAGGGCTATGCCTTACCTCTCGTTCTTAATCAGTGCAGGGGCCGGAATGAAGATAAGAATATACTTACCTTGTGCGGATCCCACGCCTGGCTCACACTGAATATCCGTCCACTTCAATTCCTGTAAGCAATAGTGCACATTATTGCGCATGCATTATAGGATGTACAGGAGTGGGAAGCGATGTGAGATTTCAGTGTGGATCGTTGCAAAATGTAAGTTGTCTTTTGTTCTTTGTCCGGCCCCCTGCACTATTGATTGAAGAACGGAAGGTAAGGCATAGCCCTGTACTCCCAGGTTCAATAATACATTGAAGGAATAGTTCACTTTGAGAGTGAACTATTCCTTTAAAAATTTGTATTACATGAAACAGCCAAACATAAAAAAAAAAAAAAAAAATGAATGTAGTCGAATGGGTCATTTGTAAGTAGGATTAGCATCTATCTATTAAGAGCTTATTAGGAAAATGGTCATAAAACGTTCTTTGCAATTTTAACTGATGTTCAGTACAGGTCATAGCTGTATAATCAATTGTATACAGAAGTAATTGATTCATTTGAAATGCTACTGCCTCAAAAAATGAAAAAGGCCTTGCAGAAGTCTATACGCTCCTGCTGTTCTTCATCTTGAAGGTTTGCTGAAGGCAATCCGCCTCTCAGGGCACAGTGATTTTCTCTAAAAGAGGCTTATATGATGCTAGGACTGACAAGAGATTCATTTGAAGGCAGAGTTTTCCCTTGAGGTGCCCAGCTCCGAAATTGGGCTACAATATTGGGGAAGAGACAGTGACTAATATGGGCACAGTGGGAAAACAGATTTGACTATCTAAAAATATCTAAAAGGGCATGTCCATCCAGAGTAATGGTTTTATATTCTATAAGAGTATTGCTGATGATTACTATCAGTAAAATGCTGACCATACACTATCAGGAGTAATCAGGGGCATAACTGCTGGGGACCCCCCCCATATGATTGGAGCTGGGCCCCTGACACACACCCCCTCCGAGAAAATCTGAGATCTCCGTTGCGATTCCGGTCTTTTAAGAGCTGAACGTATGTATCTTTACTTTATATGCACGATCATCTTCTCAAGGGGGATTGTGGGTCCTTTACCTCCCCGTCCCCCGCCGTGTGGGCCTGAACCAAGAGGAACGCTGACCGTATATTATCCGAGTAAAGCTGATTGTATACTTCAGAGCAAAGCTTACTGTATACATTTAGAGTAATCCTACCTTATACTAAGAGTAATGCTGACCGTATGATATCAGAATAATCAGGGCATAATAGCGAGACAGCAGAGCAACAGGCCTCCCCCTAAGTTTAGAGGTCGGGCCCCTGACACGCACCCTTCCTGGAAGATTCTATGATCTTTCAGGTGTTTCCGGTCTTTTAAACAAGCTTATTGCACATATCTTACTTCATATGCAATTCGCGCTGGCAGACAAATACAATTACCGTAATACTCAAGTATAAGTTGATCGAGTATAAGTCGAGGTACCTATGTTTACCTAAAAAAAAATTGTAAAAAATGATTGACTCGAGTATAAGTCTAGGTAGTAGAAATATCACACTACTGCCTTCTGATTCTGTGTTGTTTTTTAGGCTTAGTAAAGGGCACTCTGACCCCAGTCTAAAGGACTCTCGACCCCCAATACTTAAAATGTCTCCTGAGAGTTTGTAGTTTCAAGCTGTCATTTGCACTGAACTAGCAGTGTTTTTTTTGCCCCAAACTGGAGGCCCATCAGATTTTCAGCATCCAGATGAGCAGTGACAGTGCTGAGTGAGTCCAGCAGCCAGACTCAGGAAGCAGGAAGGTGAACAAGGCAGATCAGCTCCTGTACTTTTTATGCAGTTAACACAGCGCCACCTACTGAGTTACTATGCAATGCAGAATTTGGATCTAAATTCGGACTTGACCTGAGTTAAGTCGAGGTTAGATTTTCAGGTTAATTAAAGCTGAAAGTTGACTTTACTGAGTATTACGGTAAGTAGCACAACCAAAACCCAGTGACACTACACCTATACAGGGGAGGGCCATTTAACAATGGTTTGTGAACTGGAGGCTGACAAACTTTTTTTTTGAGCTGGAGGTTGGACTGACAATGATTTGTAACTGGAGGGCTAAGAATACTGGTTTGTGAATGTGGAGGGCTAACGTGATACAAGTTTGCAAACTGAGGGCTAAGTGATATTGGCTTGTGACGGGGGGGTAAGTGATACTGGTTGTGGAGGGCGGCTCACTAGCATTGCTAATGAACTGAAGGGCTGACTAACCACTGCTAATGACCTGGAAGGGATGCCTAACAGTGGGTAATGAACTGGAGGATTGACTGACAGTGCTAATGAACTGGAGTGCTGATTAACACTGCTAATGAACTGTTGAATGACAACATTGTCAGGGGCCAACCAAACCGAAAGGAGCTAAGAGCAAAGCAATGTTCAAACCCCCACCCACCACCAACTGTCTCTCAATATTATTTTTTTTCACTGATAAATTAAAAATCAAAGCCTTTTATTGTATTACCATGCCAGGTCCATCTTTTTTTAAATAAACTCATGTTTTTTATTTAATCATTACATCCCCATGCACACACCTGTTTTATATAAATTAAACCACCATTCCTAATAATAAATTAATTCGTGTTCTAATGGATTAACAAACATCATTATCAATAAATTAATACTCCCATTTAAAAAATTCACCCCCCTCGCATTTTTTAAAATTATAATTACCACCCCCTTCTATTTTTGTATTAATTATACACACATTAATAAAATAAAGACCCCACATCATCATCTATCCACCTGGACCCAGCAGCCTAACCTGTACAATGTCACTACAATTATCACCATCTTGCTGGCGAGCTGAACCTGTCAAAACAGCCAAACCCACTGCACAGTATCAGGCAGTGTCACCTCTCTCCCCTCCCTCCCTTCTTCCCACCCCAGCAGCTCCCTAGTCCATGTTCCGAACAATTATAATACTCACTGACACTGTGTGTGAAGTTGGGAAAGTTTGGAAAAGACCGGATCTCAGTTCCCTCCCCACAGCTACAGGTCTCAAAATGATCGCCCACCAAACAACCCGGGAAAAAAGAAGGTGAGAGAAAGTGAGGGGAAGGGATGGGAGGAGTCAGAGTGCCGTAGTAGTAGTAAGCAGTTAAGGGTACAGCCATCAAAAAAAGGGGGGAAAAGGACAAATATCAGGAGGCCAAATGCCTCCACCTTGCCCCTTGTTCGGTCGCCTGTGATCAGAGTAATGCTTACTGTTACTATTAGAGTAATGCTGACTTAATAAACTACAAAGAAATGCGACGTATACTATCAAGTAATGGTTACTGCATATTATCAGAGTCAGGGCCGATTTACCATTTGACACAGTAGGTAATGGCCTATGGGGCGGCCTGAGGTGGAGGCACGGTCGTCAATCTTCTCCCACCACACACCCTTATAGTCTATTTTCTCCCCCAAAAAGTAAATGGGTGGTGGTTTAGGGGTTGTGGTCTGTGTTTAGGTGGGGCTAGGGCACCAGGGCTTTTTGGGTCTACAGGCTCCGAGGTATAAATCGCGCCCGATCAGAGTAATGCTGACTGTATACATCGGCGTAATGCGACCGTATATATCAGCGTAATGCTGACTTCATACTATAGAGTAATCCTTACGTATACTATCAGAGTAAGCTTAACGTAAAATCAAAGTAATGCTGCACTGTATACATCAGAGAATTGTGACTCTATACTATCATAGTAATGTGACTGTCGGGGAGATTAAATTCCTTTCGCTGGTACTTACTTTAGCCGATCCCGCATTACAATACCTGATTGTAAACAAGATACGTCAGGGATTGCATCAGGTATCGGGCTAAGGTAAGGAGCATGACATTTAATGCTCCACAACCCGTACCGTTAAGTTTCACGCTAGAAGTAACATGTGGAATCCATCTAAAACAACACTCTAAAATCCATCTAAAACACACGTTAACCCAAATTTCTTAGGTTACGTGGGTTTTAGACAGAGATGGACCATATTGAATCTCCCCCTGTATTTGCAAAGTGACGTGTAAGTTTATAACTGAAAGTTAGAGTATCTTATAGTATATGGTTTAGCTTAAGAGTTGACAATTTAATGCCGTAAAGTACAAGTAGAAAACACATTTAATCCATAGTTATTTACAACAATTAAAAATAACAGAATCAACTGTAGAGAAGTCAATGGACCCCTGCACTTCATGAAAACATAAGAAGCACAATAATGATTGGACAAACAGAATTTTAAAGCTGGGCGTGGTTAACACATCTAGGCAAACCAGTTGGAAGCAGCCAGGAGAAAAAACAAACAATGGCCCACAAATCACTTCCATTGAAAGACACTTTGAGGTTTCAATAAAAGATTAATGTGTCCCTTAACAAACAAACCTTCATGCTCCAGGCCAGACCATAGAAGTTTTGAAGTACTGTAAGTGTCTAAATGCAATCTCAGTGCTAGTTCTCAAAAGCTAATAAATTTAGCCATTCATATATTTGTTTTGACAAACTTATTTTGTGGTATTTCACAAAAGGGTCTAAAAAAAGATAAATAATATAAAATAAACAGCGAGAGAAGCTTGCTTGCAAAGTCTAAAAAGTGAATATATATTTTGGACCCAACATTAAAATCTTTGCCATCCAGACATTATTAGTGGAAATAGAAACATAGCTGACATCCTGGCTTATAAAGGCTGTTTAATTTGTATTTATGTGTATTATTTATTTGACTGGTGGAGTCACTGCTGCGACATTCTACAAAATTATTTTTAAGAAAAATTATAAATTGTTTTTTTTCACCTAGTACTTACACCAAAATTCCCAGCAGAAAAGGGTAACTTACAAGTAAATGTCATTTCAAAAGTTCTATTTCCTAAACTGCTGTAAAGTTGTACTGTATTGCTCTGTCTGCCTTCTTTCTTTCAAACTCTAGTGTGAGGTTCGCCGATATAACACACGATCCCCAGTTTTTAATAGCCCAGTGACCAAACAACAGCACTCATTTGTGCTACTATATTACTTCAAATACTGCTAGTAAATGTTTTGTTGTAACAAGTCCATACAAACAACCCATTCGAAATTCTTTGTTTTGCAACATTAATATTTAAAAAAATTCCATTTCTACTCAGGAACACTCAGCTAAATTTTCTTGTACAGCATTGTCACAATAATGGAAACATAGACAACAAAAAAATTGGTTCTTTCGTGGTTAACAGACAGAGTTTAACCCACAGAGCAGAATATCAAAACGCATCATTTTCCACACTTCCTGTTAGGCCGTTTGGATTACGATACTGAGTATTTCCTTGAGCTGCCTGACAAAGATGACATCTTATTTCTCAGTCTCACAACATTATCTTTCATGAACTTAATTGAGGAAATACCTTTGAAGACATAGTATTTTCTAAAAAACAAACAAAAAAAAAGAGCAGCAGTGGTGTTAGCTGGGATGTTAATAGTGAAGACGATAATAAGTAATTATGTGTGGCATGGCAAAAACATGCACTTAAAAACCACTAACAATTAACTACAGAAATTGATTTTTCTAACATTTGAACCATCTATGAATTTAATACTGTACTCTTAGAATTCTAATTGATGAATTTTTTTTCAGTAAAAATAATTTTTTTTAGGGTAATTAAATAAAAGTTTTTCAGGGTTTTTCAATAAAAGTTCTTAACGTTAAAAATGGGCGAATTTTGCCCAACATATCAGATATTAGCTTTCAAAATGGTAAACAAGATCTGATTGGTTGGGACAAAATTATCACCATTTAAACAATATGAACTTTATTGAATCTTCCTGTTTAAGACTACTTTCATATTATTTAATGGATTGTTTTTGCTGTTGTTGTTCCAATTGCATAACAAACTGCCTATACTATCTTGTCACAGATACTATAACATCTTTTCAGTGAGCACCAAATTGTTTCTGTGTTTATTTGTCTAGTACCATATATAGGGCTTCAGGCTTAAAAATAGCTGAAACCAAACCTTAGTTTATACTGGGTCAATCACTTACCTTCTCGTATCCGTGGCCACTCGCTTTGAATCCTCTGATCTGCCAGCTGAACCACTACTTGGCGGCCTGTCTCACTCAGCGCTGAGTAGGGACATCAGGCGCAGAGCGAGGATGCGGAGCATGCTGCTGCTGGATGACTGGGAAGGATTGCTAGATTGAAGCATCCCAGGCAAGTTAACACTGTGGGGGGGGGGGGACAGTAATACCCTAAGTAACCCCCATTCCTTGACACTGCAGGTGTTGGAAATAAGCGGGAGTTGGAGTGGCAAAAGGGGTAGGGGGTTATTGTATGGTTTTACTGTCCATTTCAAGGGCAACTAATTACCTCAAAACAATATAGAATCAGGGGATGGTATCTATTGTTAAAAAAATTGCCTTCTGATTCTGTATTTGTTTTTGATGCCTTTAATTGCCCTTAAATGGACAGCAGAATTCCCATACAAAAGTCCCATACTTTATTTGGGCTATTACTGTTATGGGATTCTGCTGTCCATTTAAAGGGCAATTAAAGGCTCAAAAACAATACAGAATCAGAGGCAGTTAGTGGTCATAATATCTACCCTTGACTTATACTCAAGAAGTTTTTAATAATTTTTTCAAGTAAAATAGGTACCTCGTATACTGGATCACTTATATTCGGGTATTATACAGATAAAAGTAAACTGTGGCCTTACAACAAATAGTGTTTCAAAAATCCCAAGATGGTGTTCCCAGGAAACATAGATGATTTTTTGGGTGGATCAGTCAACTGTGTCATATTAGTTTAATACCAGCCCTCCATGCAGTGTGTACAGACAAGTCCTGCATATTCGGGCTGGCGGGAAGCCCAATCCTTGCACTTCAAGTTACCACATTCAACCATGGCAGTCCTCTGCAGAGACTGGATGGCAGGCGTGGACACCCTTTAAGGAAATTCGTCTACTTTTCAATAATATTATGGAAATGTTTTACTCAGCGAAATTTAATAAGTCAAACAGGCATGACTGAGATTATACAACATGGAAAAATAATAGAATTGCAAATACAACTGCAATTTGTTTTCGGTTCTTACCATTACGACAAGTAAAGCTTTTCTTTTAAAACCAGCTTTTTTTTTACCAGATGGAAAGGTTAATAAATCACAGAGTGCAATTTTTTAAGATTAATTATCTTACCTTAGCCCTGCTCTTTTCTTTTCGATTCGGTTATACCTAGGGTGAAGACCTAAATCGCTTGGTTCTCCCCCCTGGGTTTAGCCTGTAGAAAAACGAAAACACCTTCATACTTACCTCTGTATGCCTGCCTCTCTCCACTTCCTGCTTTAGTCTGCAACCTGACCTATAGGAAGATGCACTGTGCAAGAAGCGATCATTCCAATTGGTCTATTGGTGGTTCTGGCCCGGGCGCTGAATGGGGGGGGATCGAGGGGGCCACACGAAGGTAAGTATTAAAAGTGTGTTGGGTTATACAGGCTAAACCCAGGGGTAAGACCCTAGCGGTTTAGGTTTTCACCTTGGTTCTTTTTATGGAGGGACGTGGGGTAGGAAATGTATTTGTTGTTTTCCTTTAAAATGAAAGCAAATGGGAACTGTGGCTCTGAGTGCTACAATATAAAAGCAAAAAAAGCTTTAGTTTCCGTGATGATGCAGACAGGGGTACATAATGATAACAGTCATGGCAGAAATGCAGCAGCAGTTTTGTTGCTTCCGTTTTGATTGTGGGACATCAAGTCTTATCTTTCTTTCTGTTAGTGAGTTTATTTTATAGTTGTCATTAGGCCCCTTGGGATGCGCATATTTGAATTCCTCGAACCTCGAAACCACGGGTTCGAGCCTGAATTCTGTTTCCTCACGCACCGTTTTTCGCAACGGACCGGTACACTTCTCGACTATGTCCCGCGCCCACTCCTTCGAGGATCTTTATCGACATGTTTTTCCTCGCATTTTTACGGTCCCCCTCTCGAGTATCAGACCATCCCCGCGAGTATAATATTTGTACCTATTTCTTCTGGTATTCTCCCCCCCCCGGCGTTCCTTCCCTCCCCTCCCCCGGAGTCTTTACACCTATTCCCTCGCTTACACCATCCTTGCCGTAGTATATAAGTTCTACCATTATTTTCAGTATTCTATAACGCGGAAGTTTTTTCCCTACCTCCTGACCACTCTTGAGACCGCGTAAAGTGTTTTTACCATGTTACATCCCGATTTTTTTCACCTTTTTACACGTTCGAACGCGCAAGCCGCGATATTTTCACTTGTTTTAGTAGCCCCCCCCCTTTTTCTATTTTACGCGTCCGACCGTAGTAATTATTATCCGATTTTTGTTTATCTTTTAAGCTCCTGTTTGACTATTTTTGTGAACATCCCGCTCACCCAGGCCCAGTTTCAACAGGTGCACCCCCATCAGCCTCCTTCTACTATTCAAGTTTTATTCATAAGATTGTAGTTGATCCTTTTGTTACCTCAATTACCTTTTCTGAAACCCACACCCCATATTGCCTCCCCCCCTTCTCTTTCCCCCATATTGACAGTTAATGGGTCTGTTTTCGAACTTCTAATTCGGTCTTTTTTCAACATAGCCCCTTCGAAAGGTACGTTATTTTCCAACGGATCTTACCGGAAACTTTCCACATTAGTTTTGATACCCTTAGCCTCATTGCATGTGCCTTTGTGACGATATACTTGGTGGGCCACAGTAAACGATATTAACAGATATAATTATAAAGTGTGATTCCTTGTTTTAATAAGAGACAAAATTTTTTGATCATAAATCAATAGCGCCCTTTTTTTTTCTCGTCACGGAATTTACTTATTCTATTATAGTCTCGTACGACGCCGCTGGGTTTTTAGTTCAATTTCTGTGAGTGGCAACAGAACAAAATTAGTTGTATGTTAGACCAACTAGTTATGTTTTTTTTTCAACTTTCCTCCTTTTTGCTTTTTTTTAATCAAAGTTGTTGAACCCCCCATGTGTTTGTCCGCCTGCTATATTTGTCACTGTATTAAGATTTTACGGGAGCTTTTTATTAGAAATTTTGAGGTTTGATGACTCTGAAGAAACATAAAGGATTCCACCACTCAACAATATGAGGCCAAGTAACCCGTTTTACCAAAATACATGTACTCTTTCTTGAATTTCCTGTGGCTTCTCCTTTTGGAATAAAACTTTTGCACTTTTGCACACATTTGCATGATTTACTCGCCCGACCTCCTCTTTTTTTTCCAAACTAGCCCAAATATAGTCGTCCATTTTGTCTTCGACCATATCGAATACCCTCCGATTTTTATTCAGAAATTCCGTCCAGATCTGAGGGAATTTTCAAAAATGCAGATACAGTATTGAAAAAAACCTCAAACCCAAATTGCGTTAGTGAGGGCTTTATGAAATAGATTTTTCAGAACCCATACACTAGGTTCCCTCTTGAGATCAATGCCCATGGTAGAAAGAAACTACTTAACACCCCCATTTGACAAAGTTAATCTGTAAGTGCACACTGTGTTTCAAAATGAGTAAAACTGTTTTGCTTTTTACCAAATAATTAATTGCGGACATTACTTGTTGAACACCCCACGGCCTAACCATTCAGCAACACCAGTTTAAGCAAGTACTGAAGGTTTTTTTTTCCCTTAGGACATGTGTTTTCATTCTTTCGCGCCTACATTTATCCTTTTTGATTTTATTTTTTTTAATCTTTTGTTGCTTATCCTCGCTATAACTTGTGTATAGGCTTTTTGCCATCCTGGCATTTTAAAGGGCATTATACACCGGATACTCTTGGCTTTGCTCTAAAACGGGTTGTATAACTTGCCATTAATGTTGGAATTCTAGTTTTACCAGCGTTGCCTAGTTTCGTGTCCATTTTTCTTTGTTTCCTATTAGTCATTTGTCTTAGTTGCAGGATGAGTGGTACTTTAAACAAACATGAATACGGCTTGTTGAATGAGCAGCATTAAATGGGCTCTTCAACGGTAATTACCTTGGCTTGTGAGCTGACACAGCGGAAGATCCCTCTTGTGAAAATCCCGTCATCCGCCATCGGTGATTCAACCCTCGGCGCACTACTATGTCAGCTAATCTCGCTTTTTTTAAAAGCTACTCTGAATAACAAATTAGTTTTCATTTTCTTTTTTCTCTGAATCCATTCAGTATAGATCCCCCCCTGTACAGTAAGCTTGTTTGGGATCTTACCCTATTGTAAATGCAATTCTGGACAATTTACACGTAAGAATGCCGGTTGGAGCTTTTAGCTCATGGTTCTTGACACTTGCTCATTGGTGAAACAAGATTTCCCATGAGGCTTCTATCATATTGCAAAGAATATTGCAATGAATAATCAGAATATTCCTGATCTGAGCTTATGTTTTAAAAAAAAATAAAAAATGTAAAAATGAAAAATATTTGTAGTGTATTTTGCATCTATTTAACCATGTAAAACAACTATAATATCCAATCATATCAGCCCTCTAAAGAGCTTACAACCTAAAGGCTCGTACACACGTTCGATCGCGGGTCCTGACCCACGACGCGCGATGTGTACGAACAAACGTTTCGGCCGATAATCGGCCCGTGTGTAGGCACTGGATGAAACGGTCATTCGTTTGTAGATCCGCCAAGTAGGTCATTCAACAATCCCCGAACAAACAACCATTTCGGCCGATAAAGCGCCTACTCACAGGCCGATTATCAGCCGAAACATTCCTTTGTACACATCGTGCGTCTCTTGTCCGGACCCGTGATCACACTGAATTTGAATCCAGGACAGTCACCAGGACTAACCACTAAGCCCCCATGCTCAGTAGCTGGCTCTGACATACCCTGAACTTAAGTAAAAAGAAACCTTGGTTTCTTACTTCTGATTATACAATATTTGAGTTTCATAACGTGGTTTTGGGAGTTTAATGTTTAAGAAAACCTCCTGTTATGTAATGAAATATGCAAAAATGCAAATAGTTTGGATGTCTACAGCAGTGAGGCTTGCAGAGATGGATAGTAAAACTTACTAGTCTGTATACAGTATGTTAATATGTAAGCTACTGCTGACAGCTTACATTGTTAGGTTGGTATTTCAATAGTGACGTAAGAATTCCGAGTCAAATTATGTGTAATATACTATATATATCTATATATATATATATTCTTTGTGGTTATACAGCACACCACTACTTAAATTTCTTTGTTGCTGGTGGCTGGTTACTTACGGGGAATGTCGTCTCCACCCCAAAAGTACATGCAAAGGAAATACCCTAAAGGTTTAAATAGGACTACAATTGCACTTGTTTGTGTAAATTGGGGATGAGGGAGCCCAAGGTCCGTCTTTGTCATATCCATTATTGATGTCTGCTTTAATGTCTTTTTCTGATGATATCTGATTTTTTTCTGTTGTTCATTTAACTATGAATATTTTGGAGAAGTTGTAATGTTGACATGTTAATATGTGTAATTTGGGTCCACGAGGTCACTTCCTGTTGGTAGGGACAAAAGGAGGGAGACTGAGTGGAACAGGTGAACATTTTTGTGCCTGCTTGAGAAAGTGGATGTTGATATCCTCGAAACGTCGCATTGTAATGTGGACAATAAATTGAAGCAAAATGAAACTGGTTGCGTACACTATTTCCTTTGCCTAATATATATATATTATATATATTATATCATATAAATATATATATATACCAATTAGTATACATACATAATATTCGCAGCTTTGATACCATTTGGAACTTACTGTAAATATATTTTCTTATAAGCATTACATTTATAAGGGCATGCATATCCTGTATTAGTGGTTTAGGGTCTTTTTGTCTTTTTATTTTGATGTATTATATAAATAAACTTTGCCTAACAAGAATTATTAGTGCTTGTTATTGATTAAAAATACAGAATTTCTGATCATTATCATGTTATTATATTATGTGTTGTGTTCAAATTGCCTAGCCACATTTGCACCAATCAATCTAAAATATACTGTAGATTTGAGCAGCATATATATATTCACTGTTTTTTAATATTAGGAATTAATTTTGTTTGGTTGATTAGTTAGTAAATTTATTATTATTTTTAATATTTTTATAATTTACATGTGTTTGTAAAAATTTTCGTTCATCCAGGTCATGGTATATCTGTGGTATTTAGTTAGATTAATTGGACTAAAGTTTAGTTGACTTCCGACTTGCTTTCTCAATATACAATAAAACTTCCATGTCCAGTTGATTTACCTAAATACCGCAGATAATAGTTGGGTGTTTTAGTATTATTTATTTAGTGTTTAATTTAGTGTAAAATTAATAGATTAATTCCTTATCTTTCATATTGATTATTCTGGGTTGATTAGCTGGTTGTTTAACAGAAACCAATAGTTTATGGTTTTTGCAGTTCAGCATAATATATTTTGTTTATCCTCCTCTATTAATAAAATTGGGTGTGATTTGGGGGTGTGACCTGTGTTGAGGGATGGGGTAACAGGGATATCACTCAAACATAAGAATTCATATGCTCATCCACCAGCCAGGGTGCATATCCTTCCTACCCCTTGGGGTTAATGGTATCCAATTTTAGCAATAGTACATGGGAGGGAAGGATATGCACCCTGGCTGGTGGATGAGCATAGAATCTTTATGTTGAGTGATATCCCTGTTACCCCATATCAACACAGGTCACACCCCCAAATCACACCAATTTTATTAATAGAGGAGGATAAACAAAATATATTATGCTGAATGCAAAAAACCTAAACTATTGGTTTCTGTTAAACCAAGCTAATCAACCAGAATAATCAATATGAAAGATAAGGAATTATCTATTAATACACTAAATGAAACACTAAATAAATAATACTAAAACACCCAACTATTATCTGCGGTATTTAGGTAAATCAATGGACTGAATTTTATTGTATATTGAGAAAGCAAGTCGGAAGTCAACTAAATTTAGTCCAATTAATCTAACTAAATACCACAGATATACCATGACCTGGATGAACGAAAATTTTTACAAACACATGTAAATTATAAAATATTAAAAATAATAATAAATTTACTAACTAATCAACCAAACAAATTAATTCCTAATATTAAAAAACAGTGAATATTATATGCTGCTCAAATCTACAGTATATTTAGATTGATTGTGCAAATGGGCTAGGCAATTTGAACACAACACATAATATAATAACATGATAATGATCAGAAATCTGTATTTTTAATCAATAACAAGCACTAATAATTCTGTTAGGCAAAGTTTTATTATATAATTACATCAAAAAAAAAGACAAAAAGACCCAACCACTAATACAGGATATGCATGCCCTTATAATGTAATGCTTATAAGAAAATATTACAGTAAGTTCCAAATGGGTATCAAAGTGTGATATATATGTATATACTATATGTGGTATATATATATATTTATATATATAATATATATATATATATATATATTAGCAAGGAAATATGTACCGCAACACAGTTTCATTTTGCTTCAATTTATTGTCCCACATTACAATGCGACGTTTCGAGGATATCAACATCCACTTTCTCAAGCAGGCACAAAAATGTTCACCTGTTCCACTCAGTCCCCTCCTTTTGTCCCTACCAACAGGAAGTGACCTCGTGGACCCAAATTACACATATTAACATGTCAACATTACAACTTCTCCAAAATATTCATAGTTAAATGAACAACAGAAAAAAATCAGATATCATCAGAAAAAGACATTAAAGCAGACATCAATAATGGATATCGACAAAGACGGACCTTGGGCTCCCTCATCCCCAATTTACACAAACAAGTGCAATTGTAGTCCTATTTAAACCTTTAGGGTATTTCCTTTGCATGTACTTTTGGGGTGGAGACGACATTCCCCGTAAGTAACCAGCCACCAGCAACAAAGAAATTTAAGTAGTGGTGTGCTGTATAACCACAAAGAATATATATATAGTATAGATATATATATATATTACACACTAATTTGACTCGGAATTCTTACGTCACTATTGAATACCAACCTAACAATGTAAGCTGTCAGCAGTAGCTTACAATTAACATACTGTATACAAGACTAGTAAGTTTTACTATCTCATTTCTTGCAAGCCCAGCTGCGTGTAGACATCCAAACTATTTGATTTTTGCATATTCTCATTACATAAAGGAGGTTTTCTTAAACATTAAACTCCCAAAACCACGTTTATGAAAACTCAAATATTGTATAATCTAGAATGTTAAGAAACCAAGGTTTCTTTTTACTTAAGTTCGGGGATTCAGAGCCAGCTACTGGCATGGGGGCTTAGTGTTAGTCTGGTGACTGTCGGATTCAAATCAGTGTGAAACGGGTCCGGACAAGAGACGCACGATTGGTACAAAGGAAGTTCGGCTGATAATCGGCCTGTGAGTAGGCGCTTTATCGGCCGAAATGGTTGTTTGTTCGGGGATTGTTGAAGGATACCTACTTGGCGGATCTACAAACTTCCTACCCCTTGGGGTTAATGGTATCCAATTTTAGCAATAGTACAAGGAAGGTCGCACACCAAGGTATAAATTGTGAACTCTTTATGGAACCATAACACACAACGTTTCGGAGGGTTCCACTACCTTTATCAGGGGGTGGAACCCTCCGAAACGTTGTGTGTTATGGTTTAATAAAGATTTCACAATTTATGCCTTGGTGGGTGACCTTCCATGTACTATTGCTATAACAGGGATATCAGTCTTTTTGAGCCTATAAGCTCCTGGTGTGTAAATGCGGCACTGGCAGGTGATATACACTTTATCTTTTATTCAATTTAATAATACAGGTTGGATTATTGCTGTCTGTATTTATTATTCTTTACCGAGGTTTGTTTAGAGGAGCACTGGATTGCTCTCACTTTTTATTAGGTAAGAATGGTCTCGTTGATGACATTTTTAGGTTTAATGGAGCACAAACCACACTATTTGGAGCTCTGAAAATTAGCTTTCTTAGAGGGAAATGTAACTTTAAAATGCTCTTAGCATTTGACCACCTAGTGCCATTTCTGTTTTATTCTTATTCTGGTGTATATACTTGAGGTGTCTTAGAAACTTAAAGGCAAAGTTTATTAGGTTTCAGTTGAATTACTAATCTTTCACAGCACCATTTCACAATATTTTCAAGCAAGTGAACTCCTGCCCCATGGAGTACACTTATTTTACTCTTTGCATTGAAGGCCATTAAGAATTAACTTGGAATTTTAACCCACACCTTTCTGGGCATGAATCTGGTGACGTGGAAAGTTAGCATGTCTGTTCTGCTTCAATAACAAAAATAACAATCTGCATTATTGAGAATAATTCACCCGCACTGGATGACATCAAAAGTAACTTTCCTTCCAAGAGAAACTAAAGTATGGTTTTGAGTGTTTTACACCTTTCCTTTTAATGGAATAATGAGCTATGTTAGGTATATCTTGGCTTTATGCCCAAAACTATTTTTAATTTCTAATACAGAATATTTCTGGAAAATCTTCTCCCCAGAGCATAATGTGGATGTACTGTACAGTATTTCTAAATACATGACTGGGGACAAAACAATGGATTATATAGTTTTTATAATATAATCCACAGTAATGCTATCTATCTATCTGTCTGTCTGTCTAGTCTGTATGTTCTGCCTTGGCTTGCCATTTAATTTGGATTTCCGTTATGGTTATATATCAATGATTGTTTTCAGGTTGACTTTAATTTATTAGAGATTATAGTCATTTGGTATTTAAAGGGTATGTCCACCCTAAAATTAATTTTTTAATATAAGATTCCCCCTGCCAGCCCAGCCCCAACCGCTATATTTATATGTTTAGAAAGCTCCAAACTCTACTTACTCCCCTCTTTCTCCGCCGCGCTCCCGGCCCTTTGCTTGCGAGAAAATGCAAGCAGAGGGGCGGACGGCGTCGTGTCTGTGATTGCTGAGCGGCAGCCAATCATGGACGCGGCTGCCGGCAGCCCAATTTCGGCGAGGAAAGAGGAGAGGTAAGTAAAGTTTGGGGAGCTTTCTAAACATATAAATATAGCGGGGGGCTGGGCTGGCAGGGGTAATACTATATATTAAGGATTTATGCTAGGGGAGGGAATCCTGAGAGGGGAGGGAGGGGAGGGGGAGGGAGGGGGAGGGAGGGGGAGAAGGGCTGCAGTACGCATGCCAAACTTCTCCCGGAGTAGGTAGGTGGCAGAGTCCTATATGGACTCTGCTATCCTCCTGGTGGGCAGTTTTTGGGACTTTGGGGGGGGACTACAGGAGAACCATATGGAGCTGGGATGTGAGGTAAGGATTAAACTACACTACATGATGGGGCCAGTAGTTGGGGGGATTATAGTTTTGGGGGTGGACATGCCCTTTAATACATTATTATGTATTACATTGGCATAGTTATTTGTGTTTTAGAAAGTAGTACCTAAGCTTTACCTAACTACACTGTATGCTAAGAGTTGGGTTATACTAGAAATAAAATTATTTCCACACATTTCAACTCGAACATCTACCAGAAGACTGCCTGTTCGAACATAAAGACGTTACAGAAAATATCTCAGAAGGACCTTAAAAATCTCCTGACTCCCTCCAAGTTTGATATAGAGGCAAGTAAGGGCAGGATTTGCAGTTTAAACTGTTAATACAGTTAGCCAGTTGATATGCCTATCCTGTAAAACTTCTTGGCACTTCTAATTTATTGCTGCTATCCTTTCCAGCCACCATCTATAGAATTTAACCCACAATGTACAAGGAATAGGATATGAAAAAAAAAAGTATAACTCAAATGTACATTTTACTTACATCCTGGTTGTGCAGTCACAGCTAAACCCATTCAATTCAAACTTTCAGAGATTGCTAACAAGTCATTATAGTTTATTGCTAAATAGTGACTAGGGATAGGTGGGTCTGCTTTCGGGACTCAATCCTATTCATAAATCATTTTCCTAAAGGTCTAGTTTAAACCGCGTTTGGCTATTTTTCAAAAGCATAACAGATCCAGGTGCAAAAGCATATCCCATTGATTTCTTTTTCCTTTCACTCTTTGTTTCTCTTTTTAAGAGCTTGGACAAAGAAAAAGGCATGGGTATTTACAGCACACACACATATATATTGTGTTTATATTTATATATACATATATATTTATATATGTATATATATATAAACACACAATTTCCTAGTCCTGTTTTTATCCTGACCACTGAAAAGAATTGCCTAAGTTTCCATGGTAATACAATTTTGGGTTAATGGGGCCCACTGGTATAGTTTTAATGTGGGTATTTGAACACTCCTTAGTGTGTACATTAGTGAAGGCTTAATTTTCCTAGGATACAAACAAGTATCTTTGCTCTGTAGAACCTCATAAACATTATACATGGCATAATTAGGAGTGCAGAAACACTATTTCGAAGGTAAAAAGTGAATAAACAGCACAATGTAACTGTAAAATTGCAATATCTGGTTGTTAGGTTTGAATTTACTTAAAAGATCTCTCAGAGATGGTATAATTTTTAACTTGCTTGTCTAAGTACTTTTGTCAACACCTGTTTTGGAGTATAGGGGTGTGTGTGTGAAAACTTTAGTTACAGGTGATGTATTAGGATGCATGTCTGTTCTAAACCATAGCTATAAGGCAGATATGGATTATGATCATATGGGGCCCTAGACAGGGTCATCATCATTTAGGGCCCCCTTTTTTGCTACATATATTGTATAGACTATAATATTGTTACTGCTTCTGAAGCTGGGCCCCCAGACGTTTCCTGGGCCCTAGGAAGGTGCCTAGGGTTGCCTTGTGGATGATCCTGCTCTGCTATAAGATCATTGGGCACACAGATGACAAATTATTAACGCATTCTGTCAGATCCCCAAAAAATCATATAATCCCTCAGCCATTAAAACTATTGCTAATCACTCTAGGATTGGTTAGTTTGGCCATAAAAAATTGTATGCTATTGGCTCCATATACTTAAGTATAGATTCATTCATGACAGAGCCAGGGTGTGCTGTGATTGGAACAACTGACAGGGGTTGTTCTGCAGAACTGAACTTTCAAAGACCCAAAGAAAAAGTCAGAAGAGGCACAATGTACAGTTAAAAATAATATAATTTATTTTAAACAATTCTTAAACAACAATTTACTAAGATCATACAATATAAGGACTATACATGAACAATTGGATATGAACCAGTACCTCAGTACTAAAGCATCAATTGGGGAACCCCAGTACAGTGAATACTGAGAATGGTCCTGACTACAGGGACAAAATCCCAAGTTCCTCAGTCAGGGCTGAATACTGTCCTAAGACCTGGCAGCCCAGAACACCCACTACCTGCCCCTATCCACACACATCAGTCTCCGTCCACCCCCTCCCCCACCCACCCACCGCCTCAACACACCTCCTGCTCCGCCCCTACCCCTCCCACTTGGGCGCCTGGTAAATATGGCAACCCTGACAGAGAGTAAAATCCAACTGGGAAACAAGAGTCCTACGCAACTTGTCTGTTTCAAAAAACCCTTAACAGTGTGCAAGTTTTATATAGCCTCAAGATTCAATATTAATCCCCAATTCAGAGACAATTTGTGCTTGCTTTCCCTACAAGCACTATACAAAAGCAGAGGTCAATTGGGGGCTACAATTATTGCATTTTATGTTTATGTTTATGTTTATTGCAGAGTGTAAAAACCTTGCTACACTCATTTTTTGGAAGTAGCACTGTGCAACTACTGCAGTATACTTTTAGCTATGTTTTGCCCTACATAGTTGCCTGAAACTTATAACCTACTGTATCAGGTTCCAAATGCTCTCTCCCAGGCGCTTCCTACCTGACCTGAATGCCTAGTCAATATTGCATTGTAGGTGTGCAGTCAGGAAAGCGCTGGGGATCAATATTATATCACCCCCTTTTTACTTTTATATTTGTAGTTTATGGCAAAACTTATTTCAAGGTCAAATTTCTCCTTTATCTCTGTTGTATTTGTATGAAGCTCGCAGAAATGTTGTGTCTATATAAAAGGTTGAGGGTAAGGCCCCACTGGACCGCTCAAGAAATTCCATTTTCTGGCAAATTGCTGATCAGGGTGTGCTGGATTGATTTTTTTGCATTAAATTATAAGTAACATCCGTCAGTCAAAGCTATATTGGTGACATCATGGCCAATGGCTAATAGCTGTTACTGAAGCAGACTCTTCTGCTATTGCTCTTAGCTTGCAACAGAAGCAAAGGAAGCTGAATTTGTATGTCCCTTTAGGAGTGTATTAGGAATTGGTGATTATAATGAAAATTATACATGGGGGAGTCCCTAGCACAAATGTAAAATAAAGATTTGGTGGTGGACATACCCTTTAAGCCTAGAATATTTTAGCAACCAAGGCAACAAATAGACACAAGCTCCTGTAACCAAATTACAGTTTGTGTGGTAATTTACTAAAAAAGTGTGATGTCTTCTCCAAGCAAAGTTTTCTGCTGTACACACTTTTTATTTTATTTCCTATCAACTAAAGCCACAAAACAATACAGAATCAGAAGGCAATCTTTTTAACAATAGACACCATCCTCCTAATCCTTTATTATTTTGAGGCTTTAGTTGCCCTTTATATGGACAGCAGAATTCCCATACAGTAGTCCCATACAGTAATAGCCAAATCCAGTATGGCTATTACTTTATGGGACTACTGTATGGGAACTCCAGATGTTTGGAAACTATAACTCCCAGCATTCTTTATTAACTTAGAGTTGTAGTATCTAAACATCTGCAGTGGTACACAAACAATCAAATGTATCTTATTTAATGCTATCACTGACACATTACCTCTAATTAAGGGTAAACAACCCGTGTCGCCCTCTAGTGAGAAAGTGGAGGAGGTACAGCCTGAGCCTGTTGCTGTATGGATCCAACGGTATCGGGGCTTTATTGGTACTGTGTGTACCCATCTTTATTCACACAGACCAACATATCACACTTTCTCATACCACGCTATTCCCTAGCTCTATGCTTTAAAGAAATAGTATTAACTAAACATGTAGAAGTTATATCATTGAGGAAAATCTGTAGGAGTGAATCTTCCTTTTAGATAGCCAGTTCTATAGTGTAAATAAAAAAACTCCTGGGCTTAGTTTATGTATAACAACTCCTATTATCAACCAGAATTTAAACAAGAATTTAAAGGCATAGATTTTATTATTTGTTTCGACATGTCTAAGGTTAAATGAAATAATGTAATTATGATGAGAGTTTAGCTTCAATGTGTCTCCCTAGAGTGCCCCACACAATATGTATCGAGATCAGAGATAAAGTGGCCAAAGGCCTAAGAAGATCCACTTATAAAAGCTTTGTTGGGGCACTGCAAATCCTAGGGGCTGCTCTTATTTCACCTTTTATTACAGTAACAAAATACTCCAAACAATCTGCTTTTTTGTATGCAGCAAATATAACACATGAGAGATCCAGGCATTGTAGTGTTTTTCTTTCTTAGTTGAAACTTTTATAGACAGAACCATGGAGTGTATTATAAATATTGTAACGTTTTCGAGGGAGGGTTGGCTATTTACTTTCCAAAATCACTGGGATGCGGAAAGTTTAGTCAGTGGTTCCTTCCTTATCAGCAGGGGTTTTGCTTTTATCTTTGCCCTGTAGCCTGACCGCAAAGATGACAAAAGAGAGGACTATGGGTTCATGCAGTAAACAGTATTGAGGGATAGAATCACTGACTGCAAAGGGAATTTTGTAATGCCACTCTTCATATTATTGCAGTTTTAGGTACATTCACGTATGACACCTTAAGACTAAATAAAAGCTAAACATTTCCTAATTTTAAAAAAACGGTCAATTATAAAGTGAGAAAATGTGTCAAATTTAACTAGATTAAGGGCTAGGCCACACTAGCATGTTTTTGCCTAGTTTTCAAAACTTTGTGCTTTGCGATCCATAATAAAATTTTATTTATAATGTAAAACTTAAGAAGTAGGCCGCACTGTGTGCGCTGCGATCCATTGTGATTTTCTAACATATGCGATCCCCATTTTTGATATGTTTTTGGCAAAAAAATTACTTAATACAAGTCTATGGAAGTGCTTAAAAAAGCAGACAGAAGTGGACACACTTAATATGACATGCAATTTTCATTTTACCCATAATCCCCTGCCAAATGCATGTTTTGTGTTGTAGTGTGACCTCAGCCTAAGGGACATATTTATAAGGGTGCAATGTGTGGCATTTACATCTCACCGTGCTTTATTACATGTTTTACCGGAAAAATTGCCATTACCACAATTCATAATTACAGCATACCTGCTGAACATCCTGTGCGAGATTTTGCGCATCGCCTCCATCAATTACAATTAGACATAAACTTATCTTTTGGGGTGTTTTATTGGGTGCGCTGCAGAATTTCCAGAAAGTTCTGAAAATCTTGCAGGACCAAAAAAAGTCAGTGCAAAACCTTT